>OY735234.1:10418489-10460989 GCA_963457665.1 Thysanoteuthis rhombus | reverse complement strand
AATAAGACACCGTTTGTAGTTAACCCTCTCCCTCTATTCTCTATGCTCGCTTTCTTCATGATGATCCATTGAGACCCCCCAGGCTCATCGCCTAATTTATGTCTCGAATCATTCGTCTTACAATTAAAAACATCCTCATAAGATTTTTTTTTTTAATGAAAACTAAAATGGTAGTAAAATTATCATACAAGTGTATCAATAACAAGAAATAGAAGCAGTGGAAAATGAATACCTTGGACCGATTACAATATGAACTCCGATTTAATATAAAAAAATCCAATCCAAATGATGAAATAATCATTTGACGTATCATCAGAACAATTATAATAACGTCGATTGATAATCCGTTCGTAATGATGGAAGGCAGATATCTTTTTTGCAACTGATAGATATCACATGATGTAATGATCACATTAGTTACTGCTGTGACAAAAATTATAATTTTGAAAGCAATGAAATAATTATGATAGAAGTAATTCTACATCGTCTTATATTGGTAATGATACAAGCAATAATAATTTCAATGGTAATCAAATGATTACAAAAGCTGAACTCATTCTACAATATACGACATTAGTAATGATGATAAAAAGAAAACAATTATATTAGATTTTAATTAGGAAAATACAAAAAACGACGTGAGAGATGTAATTATATGTTTAAAAATGATATGATTTGCTGTTGTAGTTTGTAATTAATTCGTAATGATAAAACTGAAAGAATTCTTGTAAATTATTCTAATAGAGAGAATTGGATAAGATAAGAATATAATAATCTGTAATAATTTTTGTATTAAATAATAGGTTGGAATGATAGTAGAAATAACAATTTGGGCTGTAATAACAACGACAATGCAAAAAATTGATCATCATTTAAAATTGTAATCAATTTATTTTTAAAAAAAATGAATGAATAAATAGCATTTATAAAAATATCAATTTTATATCAAAATGGAATTTTCCAAGCATTAATGCCCGAAATAATATCTATAATTAGAATTGAAATTACAGGTCAGGTTAGTCATTCAATAGAAACCGTCGTGCGGCCAACGTCTCTTGGCAGCATGCCGTATTAGGGGTGGCCAATTGAAAAAATTGGGAAAACGGGTGATCAAAGAATATGTTACCTCTCTCGTCTTTTGTTGGGCAGGGATCACTAAAAGTCTGAATTGAAAAAAATAATTATAAACAAATGTGAATGCTGCTGGACATAAACTAGGAGATCAATTTGTGATAAATTTTCATTGCCAAGTGGACCCCCCCCCCAACCAAAAACCTAGTTAAAGGTGAATTCAAGAAATGAAAGAAACATTTTTTCTCTGGACATGAAAGGAGTAATTTTTTTTCAGCTCTCTCTGCTCCACTGGTACGGCCTATACATACATACATACATACATACATACATAATCAGCCACATCAACTTAGAAACTGAAGAAAACTATTTTGACAATTTTTGTGACAGTATTGGTTGATTGTTTCTAATAAGAATTTCAGCACGAAAAGCATTTACTGCTGTATTTTTTTAACCTCCTTTCAAATCACAAATTACCTCATTTAATTTTCTCAACATGATTTCAACTCCTCGGAACAAGGAGAAACAGTAGCACATTGAAAATATAGGAAGCCGTTTATTATAATCGTTGATAATGGTATCAAACGGTCAGTGCCGGATAAAGGTAGCACTGGTAGGAATTAAGCCAGGGTCCCCTAATATCTAAGAGGTCCTCAAAATTAATTAACAGAAGAAATTGACTTGAGAAAAGTTTGTATACTTACGATGTGATAATAATAAGTATTTGGGTGGAATTTAATATGATTACGATTCAATTTAATGGAATTTCTTGTTTACTTACAATGATAATCACTTTGACGGGAAGACCCTGTTTGAATTACATCCAGTGTCCCTATACAACCTTAATCCAGCCCCGCAAATAGTTATTGTTATGAAAATCAGTCCATCCCAAACACTTCATTCGTAATGAATTTAAAATATTATTAAACTGATTATTACTAATTTTCAAAAGTAATGTTGAGTTGTTTATTACTATGGATTTAAAAGCATAATGTAATGTAATTACTCCAATTTATATCCTTTGCTTAGCCGGATATTGTTATAAAGTGTTCACGATAAGCGCCTTTCACTGTGTGTGTATTTTAATAATCAAGAGCCCATTCAAAAGGAATAATCCTGACAAAAAAATTGAAGAAAAGTGTGCATGCTTTAATATCTTAGAACTTTATCACGAGTCATTTTCTTTGGGCAACTGTTTCTGTTTATCAGGCATTTTTTTCCTGTCACTATAAAATATTTGAATGTATTTCAATTGCATCATGAAATTATATACATATATACATATAGATATATATGTGTGTATATATATATATATATATATATATATATAGACATATTTCCAACGTTTTGCTCATACCTGAACTTTTTCAAGGAAAATGATGTGAAAAAACTAGGAGACGGTTGTTTTTTAAGCAAAATTTGAATTACTAGTCGATAAGATTAATGGTTGGATGTGCTTTTTGTGAAACAGTTGTATGTTTTGACCTGTGCCGGATGTTGTAGGAATGTAAGAGGGTTGGAGCAAGTATGTGAAAGTGTCACTATGATGAAATCGTGTGCGGATAAGTAAGGATCGAAGAAATTTGAATATATATATATGTAATTATTTTTAATCATAAGCTAAACTCAAGGCGCAGCAAAATTACAATAACACTAAAAGGGCAGCAGTGATAATACCAATAAACTTATTGATAATTACAAAGATATTGCAAATATTGCGACGATGAATGAGAATCAATATTCATCTTGAGTATAAGTCATTATAAGAGTGGTTCCCAAACTTTTTGGAGAAATTACCCCTTTCCTGTATTTGTGGTAATTCTCATAACCCATGAGCAATATTGAACAAATTAATAAAACATTTTTGTAGATAACTATATATTTTCATTAAAAATCACATCAAAGTAAAAAAAAAAAAGGTATAGATGAATAAAGTAGGAACAAATACAAGGAATGACTTCAAATCGCTTATTGCCCCTACATCGGGGTTTATTCATAGCAATAAACGTGTTTCTCATGTTACTACATTCAAACAACGAAAAGAAAGCTTACCATGGAATACTGGTTAGTCGGTTATTCTCGTAAGCTTTTCTAGCAGATGTTCAATCATTCTAACCTTGTGCCAGACTCGATGGCTGCTTAAATATCTACATGAAAAGGAACATGACTAAAACGATAAGCTTATTTCATTATACAACACGAGGTCGATTGTAATTATTATTCTGAAAGAGAGCTAGATAAGTGTCTAGACCAGTGATTCTGAGGGTGGGGTGCATGCCCCACAAGGGGGGAATTTGAATAAATTGTGGCTTATTTGGAATTCGGGTGTAAAGAGCATGGCTCAAAACTGAGTCGTGTCAATGCTCAACTGATTAATTCCTAATCACACTTTACTCTCAATTTCTAATTATACAATACTATTAATTATACTATAATACTACTAATTTTACTACAGATTCAGTAGTAACTAATACCTAACTCATTGTGTGGTATAAAAGAGATGAGGTGATTAAGTAGTTACTGCATATCACAGAGAAATTACGAAAGATCTAGAGACCTTAAGTTTTTAGACCACTATTTTTTTTACAAGAATTTGCCATATGATATGTATATTTAAATAATAGGTCCAGCGTCAGAAACTGGGACGTCTGATACTATGTAATGTTCTACAGTGGATCACTTTTAAGAATAAAATACTTATTAATTATTATCAGTCATAATCAATTGCTTATATTTATATTATTTATAGTGATGTCCGAATAGCATTCAAAATTCTTGGCCGGTGTGCTGAGTAAGAGTTTATTACTCTTTGGTATGAGACAACGCAACATATGGTGATCCCAGTGACCCACCTCTTCCAGCATGGCTCGATGATACCTGATCCAATCCAACCATGACCTTATGCCAACCCCGAATGTGTGATAACTGAGCGCCAATTATTAATGAATACATCATTTTTTCTACGGGTGTAGTCTACTTGTGTAAAATATATTTTGTTGATATTAGTGCAGTCCTAAATCATGGGTTATTCACGTAACTTAGCAGGTTAATGAACTGACCATTTAGCTCTGATATGAGGTCTATCCAGTTAACTGCAACTGTGGTTTCGGTGAACTGGGTCGTATTCACTACAAATTATTTAACATTATTATTATTATTATTATTATTATTATTATTATTATTATTATTATTATTATTATTATTATTATTATTATTATTGCATGGAACAAAAAAAAGTTATTAACTACCGATCAAGACCTTGCCGGAGTACAGAAAAAAAAAGTTGAGCATGAAAGTGACTGTGAGACCAACGGTGGTCGCAGACATGGTGACAGTCCCGGAAAATCTAGCAGAGAGGTTGGAGTTAGTTAGGGGCCAAATTTTTACTGCAATTTGATCTTAGGGAATCAAAACGTTTCAACTTTTCTCCCGAAAGTCAATTTTGCACATTTTTGTTGGGTTCCAGATCAATCAAGTTGGCAGATTTTTTTCAAGCTTTGCCCGAAGAAGAGACTATTGGTGTCAAAAGTTCGAAAGAAGAAAAATATTGCTATATAGGGCATAGCATTTTGGAAATAGCCCCGCCCTGGGAGTTGAATTTTTCCCCCCGGGAAAAAAAAATTGCAAGTTTCTTTAGGCTTCCGTACTTTGAAATTATGAATGTTAGCTCTTTGTGGGGACTAACGGAAAAAGACACAAATCTTTATAAGAAATTTGATTAACCGTTCTTTGCTACAGGACACAAAATAGGGGACCATTTTTGTTCAAACTTACATTGCAAATTGAATCTACTACTAAAAACCAAGTATCGGGGGATTTAAAAAAGAAAAAACTCAATGGAGGGTATTTTAAAAAAAATTTCAGCCTTGGAGCTCCATTGATGCGCTTCATCCTCGTGATACATACGTACATACATAGCCAGTTGACTAGTCAACGCAACCTAAAAATTGAAGAAACCTATGTCAATTTTAGTTTAACATGAATATTTTATTTTCCATACTCAAAACTCAAAATTGCTAACAACCATGATAAAGAGAGGATGTCACAGGAGCTTAGTTAGAGATTCTCAGAGATTAAGGGGTCTATGGGGTTTGGCTTCTTAAGGTATCCCTCCAACATTTAGTGACATTTTCCAGTCGACATTCAATAGGTGAATTACTTTTTATAAAGCTCTTGATTCCTTCTTCTGGGGGCGTTAAAAAAAGATAGCCCCCTTCAGCTACGCCTCTGGTGTTTCATAAAATTGTAGTTAGGAGAATAGTATAATTTTTGGCTCTCTTTTGTGAAAAAACGAAAGACGAAAAAGTGGCGAAAGGCAAATTTTCGAATGGCCGGGTATTATCATATATGCTTAAAAATTGTGAAAACATTTACGTATTATTTCATTGTAGTAGAATAATGAGGCTTATCCAAACAAGAAAAGAGAGAAAAAATAACCAAATTATTGGTGAGAGGGAACTCAGGTTTTACGATGAACAAGAAACCAGTCTGCTTGGTCACTCAAAAGAAACAGTCAAGCGACCAACATCTTTTAGCAGCATGCCATGTTGGGCGTGATGAATTAGAAAAAAGTTACTTCTCTTGCCTTTTATTTGGGTGGTTACCATGAAAAAAAGTCAGAATTAAAAAAAAAAATAGGCAGATATAAAAAAAGTGATCAATTTAGCATATACTGACATTGTAAATTGTCCCCTCCCAGGTTTTTTTTATGGACATGATGAGCTAAAGTTTGAATTTCCAGCCCATTTAGCACCATTGAAGTTGCCTGTATGCGTGATACATGTACAAATACGTACATGAATAGCCAGCCAAATTAACTTGAAAACTGAAGAAACATATGTTGACAACATTCCTGATAGTTTTGGTTGACAGTTTCTAAAGCGAGCATTTTATAATTTTTTAGAGTGCTGCATCTATCATTCTGTCGGATCATATATCCAATTCTTAATACATAACTGCTGCATTGTAAGAAACGAAAAGAGCACATACAGACCAAGAATAAACGAGATGAGAATTTTGAGTGAAAACAGTGCCTTTGCATTACGGGAGGCTATTTAGCTCAAAGGCATGAGTGACGCTTCATTCGATTCCTGCAGAAGCTCCACCCATATATATATATATATATATATATATATAGAGAGAGAGAGAGAGAGAGAGAGAGTGGGAGAGAGTGGAAGAGGTCTAGTTAGAGTTTCAATATAGACCGTCACGTGACCACCATGTTGTGTTTGGGACACACACACACACACACACACAAACACACACACATACACATACACACACACACAAACACACACACACACACATATATATATATATATATATATATATATATATATATATATGTTTTCAATATTCATTTGTTTGAAAAACGATAAAAAAAATCCTTCATGATTGTGTGCGATTTTTTCCTCGGATGGAAAAAATGAACCTTGACACTCTAGCCTCGTTTTTAGCTGCCTTGTATACAGGCTGCCTCTCTTGCCTTCAATGGACGATATCTTTACTTAACAGACAAGCGTGGTCTCGCCACCCTGACGATGTCAACGTTGGGTCGGAGAAACGTCTTATCGGATCACGATGGTTTTGATGAGAATTCTTCATCACTGTCAACCCCAACCCTTTCGGCAGAACCCATCCTTGTCTCCATAAACTGTCAACAGCACGAGGGACATTATGGTAGCGAAAAACTGGTGCGGTATAACTAAATGTCAATGATAAAAAATGATAACGAAAAAACATGGTGTAATGAATAAATGTTATATATATATATATATATATATATATATATATATATATATATATATAATTGAAAAAAGCAGAATTGGAGTGAAAATAACGAACCAGTTGTATTGTGATACACATTTCATAAAATCACACGCACATACACATAAACACACACACGCACACACACACACACACACACACACACACACACATATATATATATATATACATGTAAAAGCAAAAACTATCACGATAACTGTCAAATAGGTTTCTTCAGTTTTGAAGTCGGTCAAGCTGGCTGGCTATGTATGTATGTATGATGCTTACTGACCTTAGAGCTGCTGGAAAATTAAGACATTTACGGTTAATTACGTCATTTTTTTGTTCTTCCCACCTCTCCAATAATAAGTTTGTTGTGGGGTATGGTTGATTTACAACGTAAGCTTATGCTATAAGATCTTTTTTGGGGGGCCACCCAGCTTTTGAAAGGCGAGACATTTTAGTGATCACTGTCCAAAGAAAAGGCCGGAGAAGTAACCTAATCATTGATCATCCTCTCTTTCCAATTGTTTTAAAATTCATCCTGCCCAACTCAGAATGCTGCTAAAAGATGTTGGTAACGTGACTGTCTCAATTAGGTGATATACCAGACACTTATGTATATATATATATATATATATATATATATATATATATATATGTGTGTGTGTGTGTGCGTGTGCGTGTGCGTGTATCTGTGTGTGTGTGCGCGCACGCATGTGTGTGTATGTATATAAAGAATCATTTGAAGTTTGCCAGCTGAAGATAACGATTCAAAAATAAAGAAATGATCGCAAATATTGGAATATATATATATATATATATATATATATATATATATATATATATATATATATATATATATATATATATATATATATGTGTGTGTGTGTGTGTGTGTGTGTGTGTATGCGTGTGTGTGTGTTTAGGCAACAACTTTTGACTAATACAAATTCCATTTATAGCAAGAGACAAGTATTACTTTTAGTTTTTCTCGTTCTGGTTTTTCTTACGATTGAATTGTGTATACAAAGATTATCTATAAGTTCCTACACTCGACGTTTTCATCCACAATTATTAGTATCTTGGCCTATATCACAAAAGTCTGGATCTTGGAAATGGCTAGACGAATAGCCGGAAGCAATAGGTCAGAAATTTAATGACAGTTTTTATAAATACTTTGAAGCGACCAGCGTTCACTCGAAAGAAGCCAAGAATGATATATAAAAAGGGGAAAAAAGTATTTTCTGCGGATGTTAACATGTACTAATATGTATATATATATATATATATATATATATATATATATATATATATATATATATACATATATATATATATATACATATATATATATATATATATGTGCGTGTGTGTGTGTGTGTGTGTATGTGCATGTGTGGATGTGTCTGTCCCTTCAATGTTCAGCATTTTGACCCCTAACTGCAGAATATGTCCCCCCTTTTTAATGAGATCTTGGGTGTGCAAGAGAAAATATTCCAGCGTGCAGTTTGACCCGAGAGTGCACAATTATCTTTAAAATCAATCCTATTTTGTACGAAAAAATCTGACAAAATGTCTCCAGAGTATTTTGTGAAAAATTGGTGTATAAAAAGCACAAATCATTACTTGAAAATTCCCCAGAATGCTGGAATTAAGTCGCTGATACACAAAATCTCAGCCAACAATAAACAATTATGTTAACAGAGGCCTCGGTTCTTGAATGACAAAAAATTATATTGGAAATGCATTTGCAACATTCTGCAGTCTGGCTTGGGTCTAACACACTTATCGAAGCGAAGAAGAGACAAGATGGTCAACATGTTCATTGTCATTGTGTAAATCTCGTAAATGAGCATCGCGTGGGACTCGAACCCATGTCTACACAGGAATCAGCCTATACGTGGTCTTGCTCTTATCAACTGAGCTAACAACGCAAAAATGTTCAAGAATCGTTAGCTCAGTTGGTGTGAGCAGGGTTGTGTATAGACTGCTTCATAATTATCGTACACGCACACAAACACGCACACAAACACACACACACACACACGCCCATATACATATATATATTTCATCGCACGAAAGAGGGAATGAGATACTATATGCATATATATATATATATATATATATATATATATATATATATATATATATTTACACAAAGCATATGTATATGTATATATATATGTGAACAGTGCATTACATGTGTGAATATATACACATATTTAGATTTATGTATTTGAATATGTATATGAATACACGTATATATTCATGTGTATGCGTATACGTAAGTTTGTGTGCATAATTATATTGATGAATGCATGCGTGTATAAATCTATATAGAAACATGCGTATGAGTTTTTCGTGCGTCTGTTTAATTATATGCATGTTTTTGCTTCTGTGAATTACAAATATATGACATTCAAATCGTTAGATGAGGAAAATGAGCTTTAAATTAGGAGAATATGTCCAAAGAAGATACATTTAGACTTGAAAGTTACCCTCAGGTTATGGGACCGGTTTCATTATAAGGGATCAAATTATATGTACGTATATGTATAAAATGAAGCAAAAGGCTAGAAAAATTACCTGTGCCCCGCAGAAAAAGTAAACGAAAAAATTGTTACATCTTTTTTAAAGCAACACTTCAATAATATCATCATCCTAATACGAACCAAGATTATGGTAAAGGATATACGCACATTCGAACCAGCACACGTACAGAACGGATACCACCATTTTTGATGAGGAAACCTCTACATCAGGAATCGGGTATTTTTTTTAGTATTACCCAAAATTTATTTGTGTTGAATAATATTACGCTTTTTCCGGCTTAAAAGAAAACAAAAACCAAGTTAATTGCTCTTAAAATGAAGATTGAACTTCTGTTGAGGTCAAGAATCAATAAAATAATGAGTTTTATACATTTATAGTCGCAAAAAAGTCACTCATTGGAAATTACGAGTTATCTTCAGAAATCACATTCCACTACCATAACAGTGGGATACAAAACTATGAAATGCTCTTGAAAACCTTATTTTCAAAACAAAAATTGATTTCCAATATTGCTACACATTTCCATGGACGCAGTAGTTGACATATGAAAGTAAGCAGTTTCATCACTCAGTAGTAAAAATAAGGAATGACAAACTCAAATACGAACACTTACCTAAATTGAAATTAAAGTAATGTTTTCAAATAATTTAATATTGTGTTTTTTTTTTTGTGTTGTCGAAGTATCAAGTGATTCAACCACGCAGTGATAACTACATTCAATGCCCACATTTTAAGGAATACCTAAGTATGCAGAGTTATGTTTGAAATCGTGTGGGTCCTTAACCAAACTTGATCCCATTCTTTTTATCCATCATTACCTCTCACCCATTTTCCTTTTTGTCCGATTTGGGATAATTTACGTCTATTTCCTGCTACCAGACCCCCACTCCTCGACACCTTGTTTCATGACCCCCCCACTTCCCGACCCCTGCTTCCTGACTTCTATCACTGACCCCTTATCTCCGACTCCTGCGAACCGAAACCTGCGAACCCAATTCAGATTTCACCGTTTAACTTTGTACTGACGCACTTGGGAAATGCATGAATCCAACTCCCCCTTTCTGGCTAGGTCGGGTATTACTCCCGGGTACCATGTAACCCAGTAAAATCTTTAAGAGACGAGACCTACCAAGTAACCTCCATTGCCACGAGAAATGTTATGAAGGATCAAACATGGCAGTCAATGACTGACTTGGTCAGGAGATGACTTTGTCCTAGTCCCTGCTACTAACTGACTCACTCACTCCATCTATCTATCTAAGTTTATCTGAGTACAACTTTTATGATCAGCTCTAGTGCATTATATACATGCTGTTACAGAAAGTTCTGGGAATTCAACTATAACTTTTCATTGGGACGAATTCCCGTAATGTTAAAGTAGAACCTCGTATATCAACAAGCTGTTCATGTATCCCATAGTTTGGAATTTGATAGAATGTGCCATAATTTTTATTCTCTCTAATGATACATTATGACATTCAGGCACTTAGGGAAGAAAACGCACAACTATGATTGTATTGAAGCACCAATTGCATTTGAACCCGGCATATATAGGTAAGGTTTTATCTTTTCTGCTCGCTGGTCACTTACATTCTCAATATTTCACAACTCTACTTGTATATTTCTTGTGGCAGGGGAAAAATATTAAATAAACACCGAATTTCGCAGTTTTTACCTGAATTTTCTTTTAGCAAGTTTCATCGCTTATTCTGTATGTTGTGTATTGAAACATGCATTGTAATGCATGCACTACGGGAAAAAAAATAAGGATATAGAGTGAGTGAAAAAAATACGCCCGGTACATTTCAGAAGGTTTATTTTAATATCCTTATACAACTTCAAAATTGATTGAGTTTGAACCAAAGATTTCTTTCCAAAGTTCAATCTTGTTTCAATATTTTTTCGTGTTAGTATTGTTTAATTCCTCGATCAAATTAGGTCAATCATACAAGGATGTTGAAGTTAACATTTTGAAATGTATTGGATACTTTTGCACTCACTGTAGTGACACATATAATAATATTGACTATCAATGATTATACACACACACATACACACGCACACACACACACATATATATATATCTGTGTGTGTGTGTGTATGTGCGTGTGTGTGTGTGTGTGTGTGTGTGTGTGTGTGATAATTGAAAAGAACTCCTACTTGGAAACATATTTCTTCCGGCACCGGAATCAACCGAGTAACGAATGGAATAGCTGACCACGTAAATAAATGAAGAAGATTAGAGTTGAGCAGTACTCGAACCCACGTCTACCAAGAAGCAGTCCATACGTGGATATGTATATATATATATATATACATATCCACGTGTATATATATATATATATATATATATATATATATATATATATGTATATATATATGTGTGTGTGTGTGTGTGTAGAGCTTGTTTCGTTTTATTGAGAAGATGTAAGCATTTTTTATTTGTATGTTTGCGTAAAGTGAAGTGATATCTACGAATGATGAACTAATGGCCAGCCTAGACATCACTTCATTCCACACAAACATACCAGTCCAAAAACGCCGACATTTTTTTAGAAACCATCTTAAAAGGTCTAAAACAAAACTAGCTCTACCCAAACATAAATCATAGATTTAATTTAATCTTTGTAAATATCTGTCGACTTATTGGTCGCTTCCAAAGATCAATGAAGGACACTTCTTTGAGTGGAAATCAGCATATGCGCACTGTGTCCGTTCTTTGAGTTTGGCGCTCTTTCTCAGTAGCTCGGAGCCGTAGTTTTTTTGTCAGGGTGGCCTTCTCAGATGGATTGCCTAACGGGGTTGAAGGTCTTCAACTGCTCTACTATTGTACCCATAGCTACGGGCTGGAAGTGGATTTCTTCCCTGAGGGCATGTTCCGTAATGTGTCTAAGGCAAGGTCAAGATGTTTATCGAGCTTTTCGCCCCCCTTTATGTTTTACTCTATGGTCAGCTGAGACAGCGAAACCCTGTTTCTGTTTTTTTTTCATTATTATTCACTTATTATCTTGCTGTTTGACACAATCTTTTACCAAAGCTTTCGCTCGAGACCTAAGGTAAATGAAAGTTTTTCTTCGGAAGTTATTGAACTTAGATTTTCCCACGTCTCCCTAATATTTATTGTTGACTTGTTGTAAAGATTCTCCTCTTTATCCCAATATTTATCAAGTCTGTTTCTCACATTTTTGGAACACATTATTTCAGATCCGCTCTTGGCGGACATTTAAACTATATCTTTTTTATATCCTGCCTGGCTCTTCGTTGGTGCATTTTCTAGTTACTCTCCTTGTTTCTTGTTCTCTGTGTATTTTCCCACTTCTTGATGAAGCCATGAGATCAATGAGCAAACGAACGAAGACGAAATTAGCATATATGCTTATTTTATGTATAAATTATTATTATTATTATTATTATTATTATTATTATTATTATTATTATTATTATTATTTGCAATCTCACACTGGGTGCCTGGTAGTTACCACTGGAGGTTGAGTGACAGCAAGTCTCCTCAAGTCTCCAGCCCTCCTCTCCTAGTACGAATAGGTCGCAGTAATTCTGCGATTTACGGTTTCACACCGGTTGCCCAGTGGTTATCGCTGAAGGCTGAGTGACAATAAGTCTCCTCAGGTCTTCAGCTAACGTCTCCTCTCTCTTTCACCTATCATGTCAGGGCTACAATACGTTGCAGTCCTTATATCTCCAGCACCTTCCTCAGTATCCGTGTAGTTCCCAGTAGCGCAGTGGTCTGTACGGTCTCAATCCTTCCCCTAATTCCGATTTCCTCCAGTCTCACCCTCAGCGTTTTGGGGACAGTTCCTAGTGCGCCCACTATGACCGGTACTACCCTGGTTTTCAAATTCTGCATCTTCCTTAATTCTCTTGCTAGGTCCTGGTATTTTTCCCGTTTTTCACTCCCCTTCTTTTTTACTCAATGGTCTGCAGGTACAGCAACGTCTATTATTATTATTATTATTATTATTATTATTATTATTATTATTATTATTATTATTATTATTATTTTTTAAAATCTCACACCGGGTGCCTAGTGGTTACCACTGGAGGTTGAGTGACAGCAAGTCTCCTCAAGTCTCCAGCCCTCCTCTCCACATTCTCATAGACCGTAGCAATACTGTGGTTTACTGTTTCACACCAGTTGCCCAGTGGTCATTGTTGAAGGCTGAGTAACAGTGAGTCTCCTCAGGTCTTTAGGCCATATCTCTTCTCTCCCTCGCCTATCACACCAGTGCTGAGGTTCACATCTCCGCTTCCATTTTCCTTCCTCTGTTAGGCCACTGCTAACATTTAGTGTCACAGACCTTATATTTCTAGCACTTTCCTCGGTATCCGTGCAGTTCCTAGCAGTGCTGTGGTCTGTTCAGTCTCAATTCTTCCTTTTATCCCGAGGTCCTCCAGTCTCGCCCTCAGTGTCTTTGGGACAGTTCCTAGTGCGTCAATTATTACTGGATTATTATCATTATTATTATTATTATCATTATTATTATTATTATTATCGTTATTATTATTATTATTATTATTATTGAAGACAAACGATCGATAACGCCTCACTTGTTGATATTTTAAAAGAGAAACAAGACTGTTTTGACTTTTTAAAAAACTATGACAAACAAAACTGAACATTTTCGATATATTGTATATCCCTTTCAGTCAAAATTCAAATGTGAAACGAATTTGAAAACGGTGATGGCACATTCTACGGAATTCGTTTTAAATTTGAATTTGTAACCGAAATACAGTTTTGTTTTATGATATTTATTACATCATATTTTTAAAAAGTCGAAACAGTCTTCTTCTTCTTCTTCTTCTTTTTCTTTTTCTTTTTCTTCTTCTTCTTCTTCTTCTTCTTCTCATTACTATCATTATCATTATTATTATTTGTGATGCTAAAATTGAGATGAAGATAAAAACAAGGCGAAACTTGATTCTCAACGGGAGCTTACTCTTTATTTCTGATCGTGTTGTTTGTTCGTTGTCATAGAAATGACGGCCCGAGTCGTAAGTTGCAATAAAAAAAAATTAAAAATGAAGACGACGGTAAAACCTAGTCAAAATTAAAAATAATAATCAATTATCCTAATGTTTATTTCATATTCATACCGAACATTTAACTGCTTCGTTTCCTTTAAATGTGTGTATGTTTTTTTTTACCATTTGTTTCTTTAGGCAAAAAAGTTATTTTCAAATGAAAACTTCATACTCGGTGTTTATATAATCTAGTTGCTTGAACGTTTCCCTTGCAATTCGTCGAACCTACGAAACCTTCCTAATTAATCTAATGATATTTATTCAAATGTGATTAACAATCATATTTCATCCAATCAAGAACTCTTTCAAATGAGAACTGATTGCATTACTGGCATCCACGTCCGACATTAGCATTTTTATGTAGGACAGCAAGAGCCATGCGTGTGCATTTGAAGAGCAACATGATTGGTCTTCTTGCTGATAAATTACATAAAACCCTTTCTTTTTGGTGGTTTGGAATTGTTGATTTCAGTGACCGTTGAATATGCTGTGATCAAGACATTTGGGTATTATGGGTCTGTTGTTAGCAGAGACACGAGACAAAACTGACTGTGTGAGTGTGTGTGTGTGTGTGTGTGTGTGTGTGTGTGTGAGAGAGAGAGAGAGAGAGAGAGTGTATGTTAGATAGTGGCAAAGAGACAGAGACAGTCGAACAGAGAGACAGTGATATATCAACAGAGAGACATTGACATAGGCACTTGGACACAGTTTGACACTTAGATATAGAGAAATAGAAACAGTCAGATAAAGAAACTTTCAGACGGGAACAGTCAGACAGAGAAGCATATATATATATATATATATATTGATCTGAAGCAAAGGTTTCGATCCTACCTCGAGGTACTGGATGGGATAATGGATAGTCTATAGCCACACTGAAGAGATGTAATACAGCTGTCAGTGGATGACACAATGAATATATATATATATATATATATATATATATATATATATATATATATATACATAT
The DNA here is from genome assembly GCA_963457665.1 of Thysanoteuthis rhombus. Lineage (NCBI taxonomy): Eukaryota > Metazoa > Mollusca > Cephalopoda > Oegopsida > Thysanoteuthidae > Thysanoteuthis > Thysanoteuthis major. Next base: position 10,445,583 of record OY735234.1, on the reverse strand, counting down.
ATATATTTATATATATGTATATATATATATTGATTTTTCTAGTCTTGCCTGAATATCCTCCCCCATGAGCACTCAGATCAGAGAAGTGTGAACTTTTTTATTATTGTTGAAGAGTTAAAAATACTGGGAAACACCCGAAGATTATCGGATGCAACATCAAACTGAGAAAGGCCTAAGAGCATATTAACCGAAATGACCTTCTCTTCAATGTTTTAGTGGAACGACTTCAGATGCTTTTTCACTTACGTAGCACAGTTTGAGGATGAAACAATTCACTCCTCATTGGAAGCCGTCAACCAAAACTGACATCAAAACTTCCACCATAGGTTTCTCCAGTTTTTAAATTGGTCTATCTGGCTGACTATGCATGTATGTATGGAATGGGACTCCAATTAGCAATTTAAGTTTATGGTAAATTGGTCCCTTAGTTTGTGTCCGATAGCATTCATGTTTGCTCATCCTTTTAAATTTGAACGTTTTTAGTGATCACTGCCCAGCAAAAGGCTACAGAAGTAACTTTTCATTGATTACACTATTCTCCAATTTTTCAATTGATCAACCCCAACATGACATGCTGTCAAAAGACATTGGTCACATGACGGTTTCTATTAAGTGACTAAACAGACCTGTTTCCTCACTTTGAAGAATGGCGCAGCGCAATCTTCTTACTCCTCCCCCTCCATTCAACTTTGTGTTGTATTCAGCTAAGCTTGATAAATGTCAAGATAGGCAGGTCTTCCCTTCTTTGAAGAATGGTGCAACACAATCTTCATATCCCTTTTTACCACTTTAGTATTGTGCAGTATTATGTGAAGCTTGCTGAATATAAAAAAGTACACTACAAAAAAGACATGAGTCCAAGACATCAGAAAAACTATTAGAAAACTCAAATGGCAATGGGCTGGACATGGAGGGTAACCGTTGGATATCTCGTCTCACAACATGGATCCCAGGAAATCAGTTGGGAGGCTGTGGATGACAGAAAGTGAGATGTTGTGACGGGCTAGATAAATTCAGAAATTACTGACTCCACGATATCTGTGACTCAAAACTCAAATGGCAATGGGCTGGTCATGTTGCACACAACCGCTGGACATTACGACTTAGAACATGCCCACCCCCTGAGATCTCAGGCGAAACTGGGACCGACCAAATATAAGATGGCATGACGAACTTGAAAGTTCAAGAAGTACTGGCTCTGTGTCGCCCACGATAGAGAGGTCTGGCGAATCTCGGGGGAGGTCTATGTCCAACGTCGGACGCTAACAGGCTGATGATGATGTTGATGGTGATGATGATGATGCACTCATTACTCTTGATTATTAGACGCAAATTTCCAAATAAAAAATGTAATCACTGCCCCGGATGATATCACAAGGGTCACATCATGAAATTTGGGCAGCACAAAAATTCAAAATTTAAAAATTCAAATTTAGTGCTATTTTGGATCAATTGTAGCCAGTATTTAGTTATTTTCAAGCCATTTTAGACGAATCTAGTCATTATCAACTACGAAATATGGCATTAAAAAGGCTAAAAGCGTTTTTTTTTGTTTTTATAGTCAGTTTAGCGCTTTTTAAAAATTTTAGGTGGCAACACTGGGGATGATACCCTGAGTTACCGCCCCGAGTAACATCATCCCTAGGAACCCCAATGAATGTAATCCTTAAATTGAGCACTTGACCCTTAATTCTAAAGCATTAAACATAAATTCGAAATGTTAAATATCTATAAAAATGTACTAACCACTCTGTAGTAAAAAATATATTGACAGAAAATGAAAAAGCGACACTGAAGGACATTGCCAACTTTTATCTGGGAACGTTAGAGGCTGATAGATATTTTGAAAAGCTTTTCAAAGTTTCCGGCCATCTTTTAACGAGGTGACACTGATACCAGTGCACCGTCCGCGCATGAGCTTTGGGGTACTGGCCTATGTCAACGCCCAAGAAGGATATACAGTGAATTAATATAGGAATTGAGTACTATTGATGACCCTTAATTTTGTAATAAGTGCATGTATTGATCAGTATATGTGATCATTCACTGTAATCCAATTATATGACCTGTACGTTTGATCTCGAGTAAATTGGAATATATACTAAGGGTGTTGCAGCTTTATTTCCGGTCACTGTAGTTACTAGTGTTTATTGCAACATCATATTTAAATTTCTTTTTCATTACTTTGTGACACAGAGACATAAAGACTGTTAGACAGAGAGACAGTCTGAGAGAGAGAGAGAGAGAGAGAGAGAGAGAGAGAGAGGTATAGATACAGTGCATGTGTGTGTGCGCACATATGTATGCATATGTGTATTTGTGTGCATATATATATATATATATATATATATACTAATATTTTCGCAAAACACACACACACACTTCAATGTATATCCATGAATACATCCATTCATTTATTCATATATATGTATATATGTGTGTCTGTATTATTTGTGTTTTATCATTATTCGTCTGATAATCCCTCTCATGTGCTTAGATATAAATACACATTTATAAATCTGTGAACTATTTTAATTATATCAATATTTATAGATATATTTCTAAATATATACGAATATGAATATGATGTAATGAAAGGTTGTAAATATGCGAAGCAACATATGTCTATATATGTGAGTATACTTTATAGTATTGGAGCGTAGATGGCCTTTCTGAAGTATCAGAATATCCAAATACACACATGATGTGATGCATTTTATTACCTCATAACAATAGCATACACACATACATACATATATATATATATATATATATATATATATATATATATATATATATATATAATTCGTACATTGAAAATCTATTTAATACATCAAAGCCAGCAACAGAGATAATGGAACATACGTTCCTTTCAGGCATTCTCTATTTTTAAATAATTTACGTCGATATATATATATATATATATATATATATATATATATATGTATATATATATATATATATATATTGTGTCATCCACAGACAGCTGTTTCGTTGTATTACAACTCTTCAGTGTGGCTATATACTATTTGTTATCCCATCCAGTACCACGAGGCAGGAGTGAAACCTTCGCTTCAGTCCCGGAGACCGATATCTTACCTCTGTACTGGGGAACTGGACGGTCAATAAGGCTGAATTTAAGCGATATATTTATTTAGTCTAAATTTCTCGTCCACCAGAGTGCACTATTCCTATGGAAGAGCATTGCATAAACTTACTATGGACGAGTTACCTCACTGAAAGTGTGCTCAACCCTGAATAGAGGATTTATGTATATATATATGTTCTAGAAAGCTTTACGGCTTTGAACACTAAACATTAATAGACTTTTCAAAACTTTTCGTTTTATGTCAGTCACTTATTATCCCAATATCAGTCTATGCATTCATGTACTTTTCTCTAGTGTTTTTCTCCCTGTATCGCCTATACTTTGTTTTTTTGGTACAATGTATAAATTTTCTCTTTATGGGATCATCAGTTGTTTACCATTTAAGCGTTTCGGGGATTTTTAAAACAAAACAGTTATATTAACATGGTACCCCAGCAGTGTTGATCAAAAACCACATCCCTTTCAGCTATGTTTTGAAATAAACCCAAGTCATACATGTAGTTTGTTATTTCATATAGGGTATCTTGTGTATTGTATGTTGGTATTATTTTGTACTACAAATTTATTTTTTGAAACAGGGCTCACTTATGTAGGTTATCTAAAACACACACACACACGTACATACACACACACACACACATATGTAAAAATATATACGTATATCGTAGAGAAATATGTGAGGTGCTTTGTATTTTTTTCAAATACTTCTCATCAGTTTTTTTATCCATTTCTATATCGATAGCGCAAATAAATTCGATGTCTCAGTTGTTAGGAGGCTTTATAGGCGAATATTTTCCCGCCTTGACTCGACATTTGAATGAAACAGACAATTATATTGATCTGAAATGAATCGTCTGCGCAAAACGATTCAAGATTTTACTCTTCGTGCGCATGCGTCCATTTTTAGGCACAGTCTTGCATATTTTTCTTATTATCATTTTTTATGACCAATCTCTTCATTTTGTAGTTGGTTGTAGGTATGGAACTTTTGCTGGGGCACACGTGCGTGCACACACATGCATACACACGATTGTGTTTTAGTCGAGTTTTAAGGTTAAATTTCAACCATTTCGAGTGTTGTTCGGACGTCTAATTCAATTATTTGTATTGATTTTGTTGTTACATCCGCGTTTTGTACGATCCATTCTACTGTTGTCCCCATATGTAAAATCCATAATTTTGTCTTTTTGAATTTTTTTTCTGAAACAAAGAGACTTATCTCTTTCCTTACGTACACCTGAAGAAGGATGTAGAATGAATCGACCAAAAAGTTCTGGTAACAGCAAAAGCAAAAAAACAAAAACAAAAACAAAAAAAAAAAAAACAAAAAAAAAAAACGAGTTTAGTAGTCCGGTCAACTCTTAGAATGATAATGACTCTCTTCAAAATTATAAAAAGTAAATTTTAACCACTGAGAAAGCGGATCGAAATATGGATTTCATTTGCTGCAAATTCCTGCATTTCTGCATAATAATAAATGGAAAATATTGATCAAGCTGCACCATAATCAAGTCCTCCTCTCAGTTTATGGGAACTGCGAAGGTTTTTGGTTTGAGTTTCCTGAAATATGCTTTATATACCATGGAATATTGTGTATCATTACTGTAATTTGATATCATTATCGTAAAAAAATGCAAACACGTTGCTTATCATAAATGAACGATTTCTTGGCCAAGAACAAACGTTTAACCTATACACGAAGCATATGATGAATGAATGATCTCTTGGCCGAAGACGAAGGTTCGACCCTCAAACGTGACATGTGATAAATTAATGATGTCTTGACCTAAAATCTGGACTTGATCTATGCACAAGACGTATGATAAATTATTTCTTGGCCTGAATCCAAGAGACGACCCATATACGAAACATGATAAGTAAAAGCAGAAAGAAAAAATCAAGAGTCGATCTATGCAACAGGCGTATGATAAATAAGTAATTTCTCGATCCCAAATCAAAGGTTGACCAATCTACGAGATTATAGGAAGATTATGTATTCAGTAAGAATCACTCAACTAGTGTATAGTTCCCGATGAGGATTGAACTCACCTAATAGAAATAGACTTCAGAATTACCTCGCTAACTTCTGTCCCTCAGAGAAGCACCAATTAGAATGAAGAATAATTGTAATATAATTGAGTGTATACCAAAATGAATCTGTCTTTGTACATTTGAGTCAGTTCCGATCAGACATAGTCGTTCTTACCAGAACAAATGAAACATGCACCAATAAATACACTAAAAACTAATACCATTGATCTATTCTCACGATAGTAATGTGAACAGTTACCAGTAATCATCATCATCATCATCATCATCAGTCTTTCAACGTCCTTCGTTGGACATAGACCTTCCCCTGGATTTGCCACATTTCTCTATCATGGGAGTCGCGCAGCTAGCACTTTCTGAATCTGTCCAGTTCGTCCCTCCATCTAATATTCTGCCGGTCTCGGTTGCGCAGGTGATCTCGGGGGACCCACGTCGTGAGTCACGATGTCCATCGGTTGTCAGCTATTCTTGCAACATGGCCAGCCCACTGCTATTTGAATTTTCCGGCTCAAAATATCCTCTGTGTCGATTTCAGCTGTACTTTTAATCCGAACCACTCCCTGACACATATTAGATATTTCGATGTAAAAGCTATATTTGTCACTTCCTAATACTTCTCGTTCATTAACAGACTCCCTGCCATTCCCTACCACACGTTTCCTTGATGTTTATGTTCGAGAAATGATAGTATTAAGAAGTGGCAGGAAATGACAGGGAGTTTATGTTTGAGAACTACAAGTAATAAGAAGTGACAGTGAATGGCAGAGAGTTTGTTTGTGCTTGTTAACTAGTAGTATTAAGAAGTGACAGGAAATGGCAGGGAGTGATAGGAATAAAATGTGCCAATCACATTGATCTATCATCCCAACAGTTATAACTGGCTGAAAATATTCTCTATGTCGATTTCACAATTATAAATAATGTCTACTTCCATTTAGTTCCAATTGATTGGTTTCAGATGATGAGAGCTCAACGAACTATTGTTCAAGATGTTGATATTTTCGTTATTTTCAGAGCCAGAATGCTCAGTTTTTATTTTATTTTGAAAATTGAACACTTTATGAATCATAGATACAGAGTGCTCAATCTTCAAGATAAGAAAAAATGAATATAGTAGCTCTAAAAAACGAAAACACCAACTTGAAGAAAAATATGGTTCGTTGGGCGTGTATCACGAGTTCCCATTCACTTATTCTTCGCACATCATCATAAAACTTGACTAGTACAGACCCAGGTAGTATTCTGTGCTTTTTGCACTGGCCTCTCTGGCAACCTGGGTGCTTCCGACAGACGTGAAAGGCTTTTCAAAATCTACGTTCATGAAGCCAAGCTATGATGATTCTTATTTAGTATCGGATGATTCCACAAACCTTTCGGTTTAGCATCTTGGTGGTTTCCCAATTTGGAGATGAAGCATTTCCATTAGTCCACGAATGATTCTTAGTTGCTTTTATCACAACGTTTTCACCGATATATTCTTTGAACTTTTCAGTTCCGAGATGAGGCACTTCTTGGAAAAAGATGTCTACGAATTTGTATTCCCATGGCATAGCCGATATTTTTACATGAAGTCTGAACAATATGTCGGCGAAAACATTATAATAAGAAAACCCAATATAAAGATATTCGGTTATTCGTTATGAAGTGTCGTTTTTGGAATAGTAAAATGAAGAATGATAAAAACAGCAAAGAGCCAAGTATTTAATCAAAATAAGACCCGTTAAAAGCAATATAGTTTTCAAAAGATCCTCTTATAATAATACGCTATCTCCATGAAATTCTTCTGGTTTAGTGGCCATAGATTCAGTAAAAGCGTTAATAATGGCTTCCCTATTATTGAACCTTTTATTACGGATATGGAATCGACAATGCTTGAAATGATTGTATGTAGCAGAAGTATCAGGTAGATATGGAGGGTGCTGTAAAAACTTCATTTATTGATCCTCTATTCTTAGACAGTGTTTTCAATCCATTATACATTAGGAGCTTCTGAAAATCTGTTTGTTTTTAGAAAGTGGTTTTTTAAAGGTTCCAAAAGGGGATGTTCTATTTACAGTTAATGGTATGATAACGTGGTTGCATACTTTCAAACATGATTTATCTCCCTTTGAATTCGAAAAATGGTGCAAAAATCTTTTTTTTAAATTCTAAAATTGTAATCCTTATGATAATTTTATTTTTTCAGGATTAGGTTAGGGTGAGGATTAGGGTTGTGGTCGGAGTTGGGGTTGACGGTATTAGATGAATTAATCAGATTATATCAAAATTTCAATTTTTTTAATAATTCAAACTTTTGTAAGTTTGGGGTTAGAGTTAAACTTGGGTTGGAGTTAATGGTATGAGAGAAAGTAACTTTATGAGGGGAACGATAATTCATCTAAGCCGCACTTCCATGAAAGAAGTGCTCATTTCATAATTATCGTTAAATTGTAAATAGAAACCCCCTCATGAAACCCTCAAAATATTTTCTCGTATCTTAGAAATTTCCGGAAGATTCTTGAGCATAGTTTCTGAACTTTCCTCGTGTAACTAACATTAACGACAAGTTCATTCATATTTCCATAAAATCGTTTGAGAATTAATACGGTTAAAAGTAAATAAAAAAGAAGGGATTTTTTTAAGAAGCTAGATAAACCTTTAAACTAGGGCCAAGATTCGATTTCATTTTTCGAATTAGCAGAATTTTAATTATCAGAATGTGTAGATGCAAGTTTCCCGAGCCAAAATTTACTATCAAGAAATTCACCACCTTGGGCAAATTTACCCTATGTTAATCCTATTGAAAGCACTGTTGAAAGGTGTAAATGGATTGAAAGCACAAAAATACCAACGAAAATCTTTTTTTCTATTCTTTCGAACATTCGATTAAAGTAAATCTTAACGAAAAATACCTATACTTGAAACTTTAAATAACATTTATCATTGATATCAAATGATTTCCTTTGTAGTAACTTTGGTATTGTCCATAACTATACGATGACCATAGAATGAATCGACCAAAATGTTGTTTTGACATCAAAAATGAAAAGATGAAACTGGATCAAACTTGGTTCCTCATTTCACTTTGTCTTTTTATCCTGATATTTACGATTATCACTTAATATCAAGAAGTAAATGTGAGTAAGAAGATTGTGTTGCACTAATATCCTAAGTAGGTAGAAGCTGCCTTCCTTGAAAATCAGTATTCATATTTTGGCTTACCTGGAACCCGAAAACTGACTGTAGGCACCGGTGAGAAATGAATCATATAATCACCACAGCGGGCCTAAACATTTTAGTGTAGTCTTGGATAAGGCTTCAGGAGTTTGGTAACCAGTTGGATCAAACTCACTTCAGTTGCAATGTTCTACGGTTCTTGCTTGCTAAGTACTGCTTTATGAAGAGGCACTCAAAAATAACGACTGCTATCAATGGTACTAGCTGGGTACGTGGCGTTGCCCGGGAAAAATGTTTCAAACATGATAACAAATGAAAGCAAGTGATATTCTGTAGAGATTTCATAAAATTAAAAAGGATGGGTGCACTGGTGCCATCCCTCCCAGCTGAGTCTGCACAAACTGAAAAATTCGAATTCTGGCGTGTAAAAATCCATTTACTTATATGTAGTTAACTCAAATGGCAATGGGCAGGCCATGTTACAAGAATGATAGACAACCGATGGACATCACGACCCACAACATGGATCCCAAGAGATCACATAGGAAACCGAGGCCGACAGAACACAAGATGGAGATATGAACTAGACAAATTCAGGAAATACTGGCTCCGCGACGCCCATGATAGAGGAATGTGGCGAATCCTGGGGAAGGTATATGTCCAACGACGGACGTTAAAAGACTGATGAAGTTGATGAGTTGACATTGGGAATATATATATGTATAACACAATCCCAAACAGAAATAACTTGGAAGGTTATGAGAGCTATACCAGCTTATAAAAATATTATCATAAAAATATTTTTAAAATATGTATCCTTTAGCTAAATGAAAAATGAGCAATCGTAACTTTCCCCAAATAAAAAATACTCCAAAACAAGAGACCATAACACATATCAATACGTCGACACGAAAATCAATCCCTATTACGTTACATAGCACAAGATTACGACCCTAACGACTAAAAACAAACTAGCAATAAAACCCCCAAATCTTGAACTTCCGATTACACAAAAACCAAATAGAACGACACAAGCTCAATAACAAAAATGGTTTAATAACCAAATAAGTGAACATCAAAACTCAATTAAGCACTGACCAGACCAAACACTAACCCCAACAGACATATACAGGAACAGAGGATAATAAAAAGAAAAACGAAACAATCTTACAAATTAAAAAAGAAACATATTCTATATAAACAACTCTCTAGTTGTAAATAAAGACAAGAAGTAAGCAGAAAATAACATTTGTCCGTCGATTGCAATGCCTTCACGAAACTCATCAGTAGCAACAAAATCTCTTATGTGCATATGCATGTATAATTTCATACTACTATTCCGAAAATCGGAAGTTGTGCCTCCAATAAAGATTTCATCAAGTGATAACTTTGGGACCAGGTAGAGTTTCGAGGTTGACAATACAACATTACCAGTAACCTGGGGCACCAGAACAATACCACAAGGCTTCCATTGGTTTTCCGCCCCAATTTGGGAATGTTAACTACAGATGTAGCATCTGTCCAAACTTGAAGCCCCTTTATATATATACACTTTTTTATGAGGACATTCAAAGTTTAACCCGATATGCCGAAGTCGAGTTGGTCGTGGGACCTCAACATTTCACTTTGATGGGAAATATCCGTACCATACATAAATGACTCACCGTAGGTAGCGTGTGTACCAGAACTAATTATCTGAAGAATTGCCTCAAATGGTAGAACTTTCATCTAAAAATAGCTAAAAAAGGCCTCAAGTGACCATAGAGACCCTTAAGAGCACTTTTTTTTTAAAAGCCCAGTCCCCCCCAAACATGATTTTAGATGGTGCCTAGTGACGTACTCATGCACATTCTCAAGGTTGTAGCCGCTTAAATATTACTAGGAGTGCCAAGAAACACACACATGAACAAAGACAGAAGAATCTGTAGCCCACTTGGCGGGTTAGTCGGGTGATTTGTGGGGCCTAGGTGATTCAATAAATTTCATATCCACTCGTGTGTTCATTCTCAAAAAGAAACGCTTTTCGACCTTTCTTTAATCTGATTTGTATTTGATAAAAACGTTTTATTCACATTTACAAGTCGTTCGATTTTCAGCAACTGAATTCGTCCTCTACGCAAGCAGACGGACAAATATGAATAGATGAATAGGTAGCCATGAATATCTGAAAAAATGTCTTAAAAATAGATATTTTATTTAAAATTATGTAAAAAATATTATAGATACTACTAGCTGAGATGGATAGATAAATGATATAAAGATAGATAGAGATGAGGAGACGTATATTAACTGAGATCTCTTCCCTGTTCATCTTCTTCTCCTTATCTAGCTCTTTTTTTTAATTATCTATCTGTCTGTCTATATATCTATCTATGGATATATCAACAACATACAGCGTCATCCAATTCTTTTCGTATCATCACATTAAGATCGAATGTGATTTCCTAATCAGAAACAGGCAGACGGCGTCTCTGTCCATACGTTGGTCTTTGGCGTTGGCGTTAGATACATTCAGTCGGGGTTGATGGTCAACGGACGACGAACGCTTGCAGATTGACCAATGGCGCGCTGAGTTCAGCAGCTTCTCCCCATGGTCAGCGCGCTGGTAACGCATTATTGGCGACCTCGATGCTAATTCCTAAGTGTTGCAGACAAAACGTTGACAGAAGCTTAGTGGGAGGCCATCGAAATCTCTTAACTTCAAAAAGCGAGATAAGTCTAGTCCTCTTTCTCCCGTCGCCGTCATCTCGGCTCTTACCTTCTCCCCCTTTTATCACTCTCTCCCTTAACACCACCATTACCTGTCTTATGAGGGTCATAGAGAGAAAGAACTTTTTAATGGATTTGTTGATAGAGAGAATGAATAATGACAGCACAATGAGAGACACAGGAAAAACAGATCAAGAGAAAATGGGAGAGTAAGAAAATAGGTTTCTTTCTGAGGACCGAGAAAAAGGTTATGAATTGCTTGAGTAGGTGAGGGTGAAGACAAAATTAGATAGAATTGAGTGAGGGGTGGAATAGACAGGGATTGTTTTAAAGGCCGGTGTTTCCAGTTCGGTGTTATCGACTTCAGCCGTGAAAGGAGAAGGAGTTATAAAAAGGTTGGATTATAAAGAAGTTAACAAAGACGGAAAGGAAGAGAGAAGAAGAATAAAAAATAGAGTTTAAAGAAGGAGCGAAAAGAGAAAGAGAAGACGTAAAGAAAGTGAGAAGCAAACAAACGAGGGAGAAAGTGGGGGGAAGGAAGAAAGGGAAAAGAGAGAGTGAGAATAGGAGAGAAGAAGAAAGACCGAGAGAAAAAAGGAAAAAGGGAAGAGAAGGGGGAGAAAGAAAAAAAGGAGAGAAACAATAAAAAAGAAGATGGGAAAAAGTGAGAAAGGGAAGAGAGAAGGAAAAGAAGACAAGAAATGAAGAGAGGAAGCAAAACAAGAAACTAGAGAGAAAAATGAGATGAAAGAGAAATGGTGATAGGGGAATAACGAAGAGAAAAAGAAGAAAGAAAAAGAGAAAGAAAGAAAGAAAGTAAGAAAGTAAAAAACAAAGATAGAAAGAAATAAAGAAAGGAAGAAAGCAAGGAAGGGAAAAAAAGAGAGATGTTCAACTTGGAAAGCTAAAAGGAAGGAAAATGAAATATAAATGAAAAAGAGAACAAATAGATTATGGAACAAAAAGAAAAAGTGAAGAATTTAGGAAACAAGTACCATAAGTTCAACGATACGTCCACCATTCTTGGTAGTATAAGCAGGAAGAGGAGACAGAAGAGGAAGTGGTTTTTATTTGAATCAACTGATTCCCATACTTCTAAAATCAATTATTTTCAGTAAAATCACAAATGGCTTTTTTTAAAATAAAAAAATGCTGAACTCGCACAATGTATTATCACGTCAAGGTATTAATGACGCCCACCTTTAATTGCATCACTTCTCTACTTTCCTTCTTTGTTTCTGTTGCGATTTTTAAGGTAAGTGAGACCGACCGACCGACCGACTGACCGATTGGAAACCGTCTTATTGAGATGTGTTCAGAGCAAAGAGTTAAAAGAAAAAAAAAAAGATCGAGAATCGACAAAACTGAATATATATATATATATTTGACAAAGATGAAGGAGAGGCACACCAAGAGGGAAGCTAGTCCTGCCAGATAGAAGCTGACCATCAAAACTTTTGCGAAAAAAGGGAGGTGAAATAATGAAAATAGAACAGGTCTGGTTAATCACTCATTAGAAACCGTGACCTATGATTTTTCGTCGTATATCATGTTGAGAGTGATCAATGAAAAAATTGGTGATCAATACGTTACTTTTTTCGCCTTTTGTTGTGCGATGATCATGTCTTAAAAAGCGAGGGTAAATGCTACCGAACTCAGACTAAAAGACAAAATTAAGTTAAATTTACATTGCAAATTAACTCCCTTAAAATCCTGTCATGGAGATGATTTTTAAGAAAAAGAAGAAACTAAACCAAGCTACAACAGTATTTAAATCAGTGTTGTGGGTAGCGGTTATTAACAGTATAGAGGAAGCCGTTTATCATAAAAATGTATAATGTGATCGGACGGTCATTTTCATCAAAATCAGCCGATACCAAACACTTTATCTGAAATTGACTAAAGAAACTGAAATAATGAAAATAATTGATGATATATTTTACATATGGAAAATTAGGTAAATTTCTGATGATTTTAATACGATAACAATGAATTTATATCGAGGTATGTTATTCCAATCTTTATATCCTTTCCCTAATCTATCAGTCCATTTTTATAAAACCATGCTCTAAAGCGATTACAATAAACGGATTTCTCTGTATAGAGAAGTATAAAAGTGGGGAACAAGGGAGTCAGAGAAAGAAGAGAAAGGCTGATGAGAGAAAATATTTAATTGACGTATAGAGGGATATATATATATAGATCTAGCACTTTCGAAGGAAGATATTTTGAAATATATGTGTAGCCCTCGTATATATATATATATATATATATATATATATATATATATATATATATATATATATATATATAATTGAGAGAAAGAGAAAGAAGGAACAAAGACAAAGAGAGGCAAAAGAGAAACATTTAATGATAAAAAACCGGACCAGAGAAAATGAGGCCAAAAGAGAAGTAGTTTAAAAAGAGAGGAGAGTGTGTTTGAGAGAGAGAGAGAGAGAGAGAGAGAGAGAGAGAGAGAGAGAGAGAGAGAGAGAGAGAGAGAGAGAGAGAGAGAGAGAGAGAGATCTTTTTAATGAAAAACAACTAGGGCAGAAAAATAGAGCAATTGAAGTGCGATAAAGAAAGAGAGTAGAAATGGTTTGAGAGAGAGAGAGAAAGGGAGATTTGAAAAATGAGAAAGAAAGAATGAAAGAGTAAAAGAAATATAGAAGGAGAGCGTCGAAAGGAAAAAAAGAAAAGAAAGAAGTCAAGAGAGAAAGAAAGGTAGAAGGAAGAATCGTGCCAGTATGAGCCGACCTGTCCAGCAAAATGGACGTCAACCATGGTGAATGCGGGCGTAGCTGTCTGCAACGATGCTTGTCAAGTCTGACGGAAAAGGAATGACCTGCCCCCACCGATGCACGTCAAGAGACCGTGGAGATAGAGAGCTGTCGACAATGCTGGACGTCAACGCCAGCGACGACTACCCGTTTGTGTCCACCAACAAGGACGACACAGGTAGCGCGCCCACAACAATTAATCTCAAGAAAGAAACGGCACATTTGACTCCCTTTTAAACACTTTTTACGGCGCGCCTGATAAATGGCAAGTTGTCTGTAACAGTGTTTGTCTGTCCATCCAGTTACGTACTCAAACGGACGGACACACACACACACACACACATATATATATATATATATATATATATATATATATCATAGATACGGCGAATGTTAGTGTGTTCGTCTGATCTCTTGCGTATTTAAGTCTTATAGACTCCCAAACGGCTGCACTCTCGGGGCTTCAAGTTTGTCTAAAAGGTTATTTTGATATGATAGGTGTTGCTGACTTATAATTCAGCTAACTATTCTGCCTTGATTTGTAAGCTGCTATTTAAAGATTCATTTATTTCTTTAAAAAATCGATGTAAGCACCATTGACCGAAAATTGAATTGCTTAGATAATAGTTTTTTTTCCTTTAGATTTAAAAAAAAAATCTTCTTCTTTATCAAACTATGAAAACTTATAGAAACTTCTGAAAGGAAATCATTGGGGCAGTTTCTATTTACTATGTATTTATAACGCTAAGCTGGGCCCTTACTTTCAGTTCATTGTAGGGAATCGTCGATGTGAATTTCTTCTTCTCACAGTGCTTATACTAGTTTGATAGTATTACCTTATCTCAACAATAAAATCTTTTTCTTTGAACAAAAGCCCTGAACCTAATTCTAAAACAATGTACAACAATAAGACATAGACACTTTTTAAATCTGATGGTCTACTTTGTCGTGCGAACTACTAACATCAAAAGTGAGCACATGGATACTCAGTTTCCCTTGAATTGCTTGAAAGTTTAACTGGATGATCATCATCTAAATAATAATCAAGATGTTTATCACTACACAGGGATACCCCGATTTTCAAAACTTCACTTTTACCACCTTTTCTCTTTTGCGAAAAGAAGGTGAAGAGCGGAAATTGTGTTCAGTGTTAGTTTTGCAACAAGTTGTAATAGAGGTAGCGTGCATTATATTCTGCTTTCTCCAACACTCCAGTCTTCAGTAACTCCCATCACCAACCCCAGATGGTTCAGCCTCACCTACCATCGTTAGCATTTTGGAGGTCTTGGAACGCTCAAATTATAGGTTAATGAAAATTGCCTTGTCGCTTTATGCCATTCTGGCTTACGAAATGTTTTTTTTATAAAAATGTTCTTCTTCAAGGAAGCGGGAGACGCCTATACCCTATAGTAGACCCTAATCAAGAGAACTACCCATGACGGAATATTCATGTCAGCCATACTGTCGGAATATTCCAACAAAGGGGCGGCAGAATCCTATAGCTAGCTCGGGAATCTTCCAGAACGAGGAAAATCTTGTCAAACCTACGCCCTCGAGGCCTTGCTCCTATTCGTGCCACCAAGGATACAAAACCTTGGTTAAAATGGTGAGGTCGATCCTGCACAAGTTGCACTTTACCTTAGAACTCAATTGCGCAGGCTGGAGGATTATTACGCACACAGATCTCGCTGCCCGAGGTCCTATCGTTGTGGAACCCAATCAAAAATCCTCTTCGAAGCCAAGACATTCATATGCATACAGATATCTGTGGAGCTAAATTTATTTCGTGTTCAACAGTAGAGCACTCAGCTTCGAGGCCATTTACAATGGTCTATGCGCACCAACTATCCCTCTTAGATAGGCGCGCGCTTTCTCATAAATATACGAGGTTGGACCATTAATTCCGTTATATCCTGAATTTTGATCTGAAACTTTCACTGTATAATGAATCATCTATGTGACCAATATTCACCAATGGATTATATGCATTGATAGGGAGAGAAATAACGTTGGAAAATGAACATTCGATGTGTGAAACAAATGCCTCTTCACTATAAGCAATGGACTAATTGATGTATCTATGTACGCCGAGCTTATATGAATAATTTCACAATCGACAAGGGCGTTCTACTCGGGGACATTCTTCCGTAGAGGACGCCAAAACGAGCCACCCAACTCAGTCTCTGTCTCACTGAACGGAGTGACGTTATCAGAAATGATGATATTGAATCCCAACAATCCACCATCCCTTGATGAACGTCACCCAATTAAGGACTTATTCGATTAGTCATTAACTAATCACTTTGTATTAATTGGTTTAATTTGCTA
This sequence comes from Thysanoteuthis rhombus, assembly GCA_963457665.1. NCBI lineage: Eukaryota > Metazoa > Mollusca > Cephalopoda > Oegopsida > Thysanoteuthidae > Thysanoteuthis > Thysanoteuthis major. Next base: position 10,429,452 of record OY735234.1, on the reverse strand, counting down.
GAATAACAAGTATAATCCCTGAGCTCGACGCTATCACAATTAACCTTCAATTTAAAAGTGAGAAAGGCGAATATTGCGTAATTTCTCAACAGAGTCTATGATATTTAAACTGCTGGCTTTCAATGAAACCGACTCGGATCTTACAGGTGCTAAACATGATTCTTTAAAGTTATTTCATAGAACTAATCAGGTTAAATTTGATTTAGAGATACGGAAAAATAGCTTCTCAAAATTCCATTAACTATTTAGAATTGTAGCCTCATCTTTGTTGTCTTTCAACTGTTGGCTTCGTCTGGTGTATTGTCTAAAGTTCTTAGATTTTGCTATGATCATATGAATTTACCCAAATAGTATTGAACAACCGTAGCCTCCAAAGGTGGAAGAGGGTTATATAATTTTTTTTCCATATGTGCGCGTACATATGTGTTCAAGTGCTCCTGTCCATACTGTTTTTTCTAAAGACTTGAAAATTGGCAATAGTAATTCAATAGATATTTTTTTACATAACTTTTTGTCGCTAGGGTTGTTCAATCATTGACTGTGACGGAGAGTCTTCGTCTTTATTGTTTTAGTCGCAACGTTTCGTCCGTAGTGCTTGTCGTTCTCCTATTGTATAAAGTTCTGAACTGAATTATTTTTATTATCTGGAGAAATTTATCATCATCTGTATTTTTTCGATTTTTTATTTTATTTTGACCGATTGGTTCTCCAGCATTCCTCGGGTGTTTGCCTCATCTGGTAACTTTGAATCTTTGAACAGAATCCCTAATCTAGTTGACATTTCTGTTGCATTCTTCACGTCTAATAGAAACAGCCCTCTGATACAGGTGACAAATATTTATTCTATAACCATTATTGATTTCTGACTAGTGCCTCTTTCCTTTTACTTTCTGTTGCTTCTATTCGCAATTACTCATGCTGTCATTCTTCGACGATCACTATCCTTATCAGATTTTTAGCGTCTGCCATTTGGACATATACTTTCCCCAAGATTCGTCAGACCTCTCTATTATGGGCGTCACGGAGCCAGTACTCTCTGTACTGATCTGGTTCGCCACACCACTTTATAATTGCTGGCCCCGATATCGCATATGATCTCTGGAGATTCATGTTGCGAGTTGTGATATCCAGCGACTGTTTGCATTTTGTCCAACATGACCAGCCAATGATATCTCAGACTTATGTTTTTCCTCTAATATATTGAGCCGTCTTGTGATCTTTCCATGTATTGTTGAGAATGATTCTCTCCTGTGTACGTTGCACAGTTCTCAGTTCAAAGGTCAATCTTTTGATTAGGTTCCATGTTTCAGCTCCATAGGTGACTATCGAGAGGATGCAGTGGTTGTAAACCTTCCTTTTTAGCACTAGCGAGACTTTCTTGTTCTTGAAGGTTGAGCCTGCCCTGCTGAAAGTTTGCCAACCAAAGACGATTCTTCGCTTGATTTAAACATTTAACAGCACCAATAATTAACCTTGCCGTAATTAGCAGATAAAATGTAAAAGAGGAAGAGAAAAAGTTTTAAACTTTTTAATAGCTCCTGACTTTTAAGATTCTTTATTTAAAAAAAACCCATCTTTTTAGCTTTTTGAAATCAACTCTCATAAAACTATTTCGTCTGATACTCGTGAGAGGATGACTAATTTTTCGAATTTATTCAAATTGTTTCCACACAGAACATATAGATATTTCTCTGGCGAACCATCCTCTGGTGAGTGTTAGACGAAACGAGCTTATCGAGATTTTTTTTAAAAACATGTTTAAAATTTTTTGTACTCTTCTTTTATAATTTATTATACGTCCGCTAATTACGGCAATGTTAATGTTTTGCACCACTGAAATACTTTTCAAGAATCAATACTGGTTGTTAATGCTTCACATAATGAAAATTCAAGTTGATATTAATTCTGTATCTTTTTCAGCAGGGGAAGTAGGGAATTATGAATGTAACATGAATGTTTGTGGATCAGCTCTTTCATCATCATCATCATCATCATCATCATCATCATCATTCTTTTAACGTCCATCGTTGAACTTAGACCTTCCCCAAGATTCATCACACTTCTCTATCATGGGCGCCGCAGAGCCAGTATTTTCTGAATGTGCCTTGTACATCTCTCCATCTTGTTTTTTGTCGGCCCCAGTTCCATATGTGGTCTCTGGAGATCCAGGTTGTGAGTCGTGATGTCCACTCAGTTATCTTTCATTTTTCCAACATGGCCAGCCCATTGCCATTTGAGCTTTCTAATGGATTCTCTGACCCCTGTTTTCTTCCAGATATATTGTGCTGTCTTGTGATTTCTCCACGTGAGGTCGAGCATGATTCTCCCATGCACACGTTGCATGCTTCTCCCGCACAATGAAAATGCTACGTAGAGCAGAAAATGTGAACGAGATATTAAATCAAATTCAAGGATTTTCTTATGTGACTCATACTTTATGAAGATCAATAAGCACACATGATTGAATGTAAGGATCACAGCAACAGTAATGAGGATACTATTGTGAATAATCCATGGATTAATAGTAATAGTCATTCCATAGAGAGCGTCACGGTACGAACGTCTTTTAGCAGTATGACACGGTTCGTTGTTAGTTGTGATCAATGAATAAGTTATTTCACTCGCCCTTTTTTTAATGAAGAATTTGAAGGAAACAATTTTCACTAGAAATGTTCTCTACTCGTGAAATCGAATATTAGCTTTTGGCTTATGAAGAGTCAAACATTTATCTTTTAAATACTAAAATCATCTGAGAAAATCAAATTTTACGTAAAACATTCACAGGGAGCTCCATTGAGCGGCAAGTAATCATCTGTTCATCAAATCAGTCAAAGCCCCTGCTATTTCGAATCACCATAGCTCAACAAATGGCCCGACCAACCAGCCAAGTGACCTACTTATGTTTCTCTCTTTGAATGTCTGTGTCTATGTCTATATATGTGAGTGTGGGTAGTGAGCCTCGAAGCGCTCCTAGTCACATTTTGGCATAGGGGGTTGCAATCTTGAATGAGTACACCATGAAGCACCATCTAATTTTTTTTTTCCCAAGAAATTCTTATGGGGATCTTTATGTTCATCGTGGACCAACAATGCCCATATCTTGGGTGGTATTTTTTAAAAGATAATTCTTGATAAAAGATCTATTTCATAGATGACTTTTCTAATGATTTCTTTGATAATGGTTTCTGGTATACGCACGGGATATTGTGATTCATTTATGCAGGGTACGGTTTTTGTGTTTATTCATTAAAAAAAAAGGCTGTTCAGTGAACATCTTATGGTATTAGACTCATTTCGAGGATATCTTAAATTCATTGCTAACAAATCGATTGTCAAGGTTAAGTATCGAAGATACATTTCTCTCATGCGTAATCTAGTTAATTCACACATACGATAAAAAATAACAATCCAGTGACATTTCACATGCTTTCAACAGCAGTTGTCAACATTTGTTTCTGTTATAAGATTATTTATTTCCGATCGATTTTCCATGTTAATCCACATTAAAACATCTGAAATGAAAATAAATGATCATTTCATCAAACATAGAACGAGAAATATTGTCCGAGTTACAAATAATTCGTTGGGAAAGGAAGAAAAGTTCTATATGAATTGTGTGTATTAGTTAAAAGTACTGAATAATTGACTTTCTTTCTTCCTCTCTGCTGTCTTTCTTGTAATTTTTAATTTTTCACCTCAAGAATTGATATAAAGAATGGAATTATATGACGTAGTGTGACGAAATAAAAAATCCTCACCCTATCATCCTTTCTTTCTTGTGAACCCGATGAACTGATTCAAATTTAGTCTGAACGAAAAACTTTTCAGCATTCATAGAACTGTTGATTTTCGTAGCAATTAAAAACTCATTGATATTATCTATATGATAAGATCCATGTCATCCATGCTGATAGTATCAGTAGCCACCATCCCTCTTCCTTTCTGTTCTTCTCTTTCCCTTCCTGCTCTCTTTTTAGAATAACTAACTTTATTTCTTTCCCTCTCGCTTCCTATCCTCTAATCAAACTATCGAACTTTCTTTTCTCCCCTCCTCCTCCCAACCAGAGTTGCCAATTTAAATGTGATTGTCCAGTTTTTCGATTCTGGAAGTCTATTCAAATTCGAAAAATTAAAAAAAAAACAATCGACATTTCTGAACTTTGAAAAACGAAAAAATAAAAAATAAAAAACCCATTTAAACATTGCAAACACGAGACTCAAAAATTAAAAAAAAAAATCCTAATTGGCGTCTCTGCTTCCAACTCTATCATTAAACTGCCCAATTTTCCTTTACTCCTACCTCCCTGCCGTGTCTGTCACGCTTATAGCAATAATAGCAACCATCAGCCAAGCCGAATTATGATAACTGTCAGAGAAACGACGAGCCACGGACTAGTTTTGTATAAAGCGTAAACAAAATGGTGGACGTCGTTGAAAGACCAGTAGTAAATACACCAAATTAGTTGTCTGTCAACGCTAATATCGCGTCTTGGAGGACCATTCAAAGACACAGACAACATGAGACACGAATGTTTGAACTGATAAGAAATAAACGAGATTATAATTGATTCTTAATAATAAAAAAAAGAGAATCTTTTCATTGCTTTCCACGAAAAATTGTTTTTACATGACGCAAAAATAAATTAAAAGAGTAGACTCCTTCACAAACACAATAGTGTTTCGGTGAATATTTTATTGTTCATCTAAATGTCCAGTGATAAAATAAGAGAACAAATAAGTGGAGAAAAAAAAAAGGAAAGAGAACAGAGATAGAACAGAGATGTGGAAAAAGTAATTTGGAAGTCTTGGAATTTTACAAGAAGAGTGCCCATAATTTTTATTTATTAGAGCAAATATCTGTTGCTTTGTAAAGCACAAAAAATGTCATGTTACATTTTTATTCATATTTGAGAATGTAAACTAAATACACATTTTATATTTTGCATACTAAACCCCAAAATAAACCCGAACAAAATGCTATAAAAAAACTAGTTTTGCATCGTTAAAGCAGATCTACAATTGTTGTTTATAGTACGAATTGGGAGATCGATTAAGTGGAAATCAGTTTTCGGATATGGTAAGGTAAAAAAGGATTGAGCACAGACTTCTTTTCCATAAAATCTTTAAAACTCTTGCAATAATTCAAATATCATCTTAGAAATTTCAATTTTGCTTTTGACTTCTAGAAAAAAACTTGATTTTGTGTACCGAAAGATGGTTTTGCTTGGAACATAAAGGTTTTTTTCCAAAAGCAGATTTAATGAACATGAGCAAAAGCAGACTCAAAATAATAATCAAAAAATGAAACTTTATTCATGAAATACTGTTCACGCGATTTGATGTTATTTTCTGCTCTGGGAATGCCACCTGCACTTTCTGGCTACTCTATGAATATTGAAATGTTAATTCCTCTTGTCCAAAAAAAGGTATATAACACAAAATACTGGTTTATCAGAAACCATAAAGGTGGAAACGACTTGTGAGGTAATAGGCCAATCAGAATAGACGATGATGATCTGAACAACCTCGGATTTGCAGATGATATCGTCCTTTTTTTTGCAGAGAACCTCAACGACCTCAAACGAATGCTAGGTGAACTAAATGAAGAAGGTAAGGAAAATGGCTCTTACCTGAACTTCAGCAAAACAAAGGTCATAGGAAACAATCACATCGGGAATGAACTCACAACGATCAAAATTGAAAACAAAGAACTTGAGGAAGTAGACCATTACATCTACATTGGACAATGAAATTTTCATGAAATCCTTAAAAGAAGAGTCACTCTAGGATGGCAAGTCTTCGGCAGACCAAGTTCAACCTTCAAGAACGAAAAAGTTCCATTAATTCTAATAAGAAGAGTATACAGCTCATGTATCCTCCCGATAGTCACCTACGGAGCTAAAATATGGAACTTAACCGAGACTCTGACCCTCAAACTGAAAACCATGCAACGTGCATATAGAAAAATCATGCTCAACCTCACTTGGAAAGATCATAAGACAGTGCAATGTATTGGAGAAAATACAGGAGTCCGAGACATCATAGAATCAATTAGAAAACTCAAATTGGGCATTTTATTCAGTTCTTGTGGGACTCATTTTTTTCAATTTTTTAACCCTTACTGTTGCCTAGAAATAACGTGATATGGTCTCACTTCTAATGTCTCCAGAAAGTGCTCGAACCGTTGTTCGTAGGTCGTAGCATCGAATATTCTTCATCATTTAAATCAGGTTTGAGCCTCTCTCGAAGTTTATTATTAGTATCCATATCCCCAAACCTAAACCTATTGAACAGACGCCGAACAGTTCGCGCACTGGTAGCCTTCACTCTAAATGCTTTGTTGGCGTCATCAACAGCTTAAGCAGCAATATGTCCTAATTTGATATCGGACAGGAAAATTGATACGACGTCTTAGGTAGATACGAGGGCTCAAAATCCCCCAACGATAAAGAACTGCATCTTTATCTACATTAATTTTGAAAAAAGTGTAGTTACATTCGTAAATAATTCCTTTTTTGTATTATTTTCAGTACGATAAATCGACATTCCATGTATGACAACCTGATGACATCACATGTAACAGCATAATAGAATCTATTAAGTTGTTACATAGATGATCAAACGAGATATACTTCTTTCGATAGATATATTGCCATTATCATTATTTGTATTATCTGGTTTTGCGTTGCTTCCACCAAACAAACAAAGAAATGGATATTAATGATAAATAAATAAAATAGTCGGCCCAAGACGGCCCGGTCAAGTGGAGGGTCATAAAGCAAGCGCGGTGACGATCTGACAGCGTTGTCCGAAATTACTGACAGCGGAAGTGTCGTATATCACATGATGTAATTAACACACGTGATCATCGCTCTTCAGAATGAGAAATCATTTAACCTCCTTCAGTCCTCTGTCTTTCAGTTTAGTTTATTCCTGTCCAGTTTCAACAAAAAATATCAAAAAATTCTGTACGGTTAACGGCATGTCAGCAATTCTCACCCTCTCTCTTTCTCTCTCTGTTAATGCTTTCTTACTTTTTCCTTTATAATCCTTGCTTCTCCTCTTTCTTTCTCTCTCTCTCTTTCTTTCTTTCTTTCTTTTTTCTCCCTTTCTTTTCTAATGCTTGTCCCCTTTCTTTTCCTTTCATTGCTTCCTCCCCCTTTCTTTCTCCTATCCTTCATTTATTCATTTATTTATTTATCTCTCCTTTTCTTTATTTTGTCTTTTTTATTTTTTCATGCTTGCTTCCCCTCTTTCTTTCTCTCCCTTACTTTCTTTCTTTCTTCTTTCTTTCCTAATGCTTGCGCCCCCTTATTTCTTTTTAATGCTTTCTTTACCCCCTTTCTTTATCTCATTCTTTGTTCCTATGTTTCTTTCTTCTAATGATTGTCCCCCCACCTCTCTCATTCTTTCTTTTTTCCTTTCTTTCTCTCTTTCTTCCTTTCACTTTCGGATCAATGGAGAGAAAACACAAACGGGGTTAGAGTTTTTGGAAAATTTAGTCTTCGTCAGATTTTGTAATTCAATATTTTGTTTACGGATTCCAAATTATGAACGTTTTGTTTGTTATTTAAAAATCTTTATTTATTCTTTAAAGTTACGCTCGCATTTATTTAGAATGTACGACTTTACAGCTGTCAATCAGTTCAGGAATTGCTGCTCAAATCTTCGTTGCCTTTTATTTAAACCCCAAATAACTCATGCTCAGTGGCAGAGCGTTGGATTAATGTCTAACAGGTTAACTTTATACACGAGGTGTTATCCAAAGATTCAAAAAAGTTATCAGTGAAAAAAGAAATCACTTATCCGAGCTCTTACTTTTCTCTGGAGTAGTCTCTGGTCTGCCGTTCGTATATTGGCTACTAATAAGTAGCGTTCTTAATGGGTCCGTACAGTTCATGTACCCTGTTTAAATTCCTCTAGCCTCGTTTGCTACAAGAGGAAGAAGATATTCAATCAGATTTTTGCCTCTTTTCTTAGTTGGCCAGTCTGGTAATAGTGTAATCCCTGATTTAAATATCTTTTAGCAGGTACAATACACAATGCATACATGATGGAACAGCACTCTTGATAATCCTGAGTTGTCTGCAAATGAAATTTTAACATTAACTTTCATCTTACTTTCAGTTGCTTTTATTTGCAACGCTCCCGCCGCTTATTCATTTACCCGTTTATAACGACCTTTGGCGAAGCAGCATTGATTGGGGAATGGAGAATAAGCTTCCGACAAAATCTGACCTCACATCTTTTATACATTCAGGTTGTTTTTGCTCTTCGTTTTTACCACCGGTTGATAAGCTTAATGGATTGAACAGGATATTTATTCTGCTGAGGATTTTCAAGTTTCTCTTCGTCTTCTCCCATTCTACGTTGGTCCAACTGAATATCAACATCGACAACTTGATTACATATCATTTTTTAGTTCAAGAAGACAAGATCCGGTAATAGTCTTACGATGTCCGATTTCGAAGATAAATTATTAGAAACTATCAACCAAAACTGCCTCCAAAATATAGGTTTCTATAGTTTTCTAGTTGGTCTTGCTGATTATGTATGCATCACGCGCGCAGACCGTGCCAATGGGATTAGAGGGCTGAAAACATTCACTCTTTATTTTATCTAGAAATAAGTTTTTTTTAGCGCCCCTACCAATAGGTTTTTAGTTTGGGATTAATTTACAATGTTAGTTTTTGCTAAATTGGTCCCTTAATCTGTTCCCAGTGCATTAACGCTTGTTTTTTGTTTTTGTTTTTTTTAAATTCGGGCCTTTTTAGTGATAACTACCCAAGAAACGACGAGAGAAGTGATTTTTTTTTTACATTCTTCTGTTGCTAAATCATCATCATTATCATCGTCCGTCGTTGGACATAGACCTTCCGTAAGGTTCGCCAGACCTCTCTATCGGGTGCGTTGCAGAGCCAGTACTTTCTGAATCTGTGTAGCTCGTCACACCATCTTATTTCCTGTCGGCCACATTTTCGCATATGATCTCTAGGGATCCATGTTGTGAATCGTGATGTCAAACGGTTGTCTGCCATTCTTGCAGCATGTGCAGCCCATTGCCATTTTAGTTTTCTAATGGTTTCTGCGATATCTCGGACTCTTGTCTTCATTCTGTGCTGTCTTATGATGAGCAGCGTACATCGGTAAAAAAAAAAAAAAAATAAGCTTCCGACGAGATTCGAACTCGTCACTTATCCTTGAGAGAATGTCTGATGAAGATGTTTGACTAAACTGGAAAATATTATTGACAACATTTAATCGAACAAAAAAAAAACAAAAGAATGTAATGAAGGAATAAAGAAAAAAACAATTAACGTGACAAGCATAAGTCACTTTTTTTTACATTCTTTACTTTTTTGTGTTTATTTTTCATCTTGAAGACATGATAAATTGTCAATTTTTGACCAGTCGGTTTTCTTCCAAATCAACAAATCGCCGTCTTTGAGGATTATACTTTCGTTTTCTGCTTAATTCAAAATTTCTTCTCATTCTTTTTTTCATTGAGAGATTTTGTGTTTAAAACGTCAGAAAGGATAACTTAACTATTTGTAATATGTTGAGAAGAGTTCTTTTATTGTCTGTAGCAAACTTCATTGTATTCATAATCGAATATCATGCTCAAGGAATCATTTTATGAAACTGAAAATTTAAACTTTTGAACTGAGTTCATGGCTAATTTCATTATTCTGTAGTTTTCAGATTCTAATTTTAGGGTTTTTAATTTCTAAACTTCAATGATCGCTTTTTCGATGAGTGTTATAAAACGTCAAACAAAACTGTCGCCCAAAACTGTCAAAATAGATTTCCCCAGTTTTTAAGTTAGTCTGTCTGGCCTGCGTTGTATGTATATATCGTAAAGTCCGCACTTTTGGGACCAGAGAGCTGAAAATGTAAACATTTAGTCCTCATTATACCTTGAAAAAAAAGTTTTGTTTTTTGAACCCTTCCCGATAAGTTTTTTAAGGGTTGGGTTCAATATGCAATGCAAGTTTATGCTAAATTGATCTTTTAGTTTGTGTCCGGCTGCATTTTTTTCTGATGATTCAGACTTTTTTTTAGTGAACTCTGCCCAACAAAAAGTAAGAAAAGTAACTTATTCTTCGATCATTCCTTTTTCAAATTTTTAATTCATCTACCCCAACACAGCATTCTGCCGCTGGTCACGTCCAAGTTTCTATCAAGTGACCAACCAAAGCTGTTTTCGTATATAAGTCGAATAGTTGTAAGTAAGTGCCCTTACGCTGGTCATGACCACGATCGTTTTTGTCCAGATTTAACATATCATATATCGGTTTGCTCTCGACTTGGAATCATTCGAGGTTTTTTACAACACGCAAAATAGACGCACAGGCAACAAGCACCCGTATAAACGTTACTCACCTCGCCATCCACTATTCTACCCATAGCTGGGGGTTGGATTCAAGCCTTTTCTAAGAGCATTAGTGCCAGTCTTAGATTAGTCGAATAAAGAATTGTTAATACATATTTTGGTTGCCATTTTTGTATCCATTTCATTTGTCATGATGGAATTAAGATGTCATTGGTGACGTTACATCAGAGCTGAAAAGACGGTTTTTTTGTCGGGATTATAATATTGACTTTACAGCTCTCTTTTCGACTGTTGTCCCCATCTTAGTTCATTTCTTGAATGCATCTTTTCGGTCGTTATACCTTACGGCAACAAATAGGTATTCTACCGACCGCTGAGAGATAGGGTGGCGTTCTGAAGATCGGACGGAATATGCTCATCCCATCGTCCAATTTCGGTGTGATTAATTGCTAGGTTCCAAACCATGTTGTTGATCGTAACTGGTATTTAAAAAAAAGCTGAATTTCTCGGGAAATGGTGCCATGAAGTGAGACATTTTTAAGGAAAAAAAAGACATAAGTCCGAACTTCACGCAATGATAATCTTTCATCTAAAAAAACCCAGACTGAAAACTTTACTCTTGTTAATAAC
>OY735234.1:10395989-10413489 GCA_963457665.1 Thysanoteuthis rhombus | reverse complement strand
CATATCTAATAGATGTCGAATTCTTACAATGCCCAGCTTCCGAGTAACCGCCATATGTCAGAGTTCTCTAGAACTGCTGATCCAAAAAAGAATCAAACTCGACACTGCACTGCCGTGTACTGACCAATATTGCTGGCGAATGTCAACTCTGTACGATCACCAGTTGTGTAACCCCGGGGCACACACGCTCAGAGATTTCTTCAATTGTAGTTAAATGCATAAAAAGGAGCAAAAACATAATATATACAAACAAGAAAGCTTAAACAATGGAAATAGAGGAAAAAAATGAGAAATAAAAACATAAATCAAGAAAAAATAGGAGAAAGACAAAGAAACAAAAATGTAAATAATGAAACACAGTGAGGCGATAAAAATGTATATGAATTGTCAAGATTTCCATACAAAAAAAAAATGAAGGAAAAAACAAGAAACGAAAAAAGAGAATAGAATGATTTTGTGTATTTGTAAAAATTGCTCCGCAGAAATGACATGTGTAAAATAAATAATTTGAAAAGTGGGAATGATATAGAGTAGAAGACATTATCAAGTTATTCTTAGATGGAGATAAAAAATTTTTGTCAGTATAGAGTGGAAGACATTATGGAGTTATGCTTAGATGAATGTAAAAATTTGTTGGTGTAGAGAGCATTATGAGGTCGAGTTTAGATAGACATAAAATTTTTGTTAGTGTAGCGGAGAGGACACAATGAGGTTATGCATAGATAGAGATAAACAACTTGTTAATGTACAGACATCATTTTTCAGTGAAGAGAGCATTATGAAGTTATGCTCAGATAGATATTGGATATAGAAAAACGTATTAGTGTAGTGTAGAGAACATTGTGATGTTATACTTAAATAGAGTTGAAAATGTGTTAGTGTAAAGTAAAGAGCATTATGAAGTTATGCTTAGGTTGAGATATAAAATGCATTAGTATAGAGAAGAGAACATTATGATGTTATACTTAGATGGAGATAAAAATTGTGTTAGTGTAGATTAGAGAGCATTATGAAGTTACACTTAAATGGATATAATCTTGTGTTAGTGTAGATTAGAGAGCGTTATGAAGTTTTACTTAAATGGATATGATTTTGTATTAGTGTAAAGAAGAGAAAAGTATGTTGTTATGGTTGGAGATTAAATAGATGAGAATTAAGTCAGGTTTGGATTATCAAACATTTTGTTAACTCAGTGTGGAAGACACACATTCTCTTATATGTAAACAAGAAAAAATGATTAGGAAATCAAAAAATATTTATTGTCAATGGTCTTTACTCAAACTTTTAATAATGTAGCAGACAAAAGACTATATATATATATATATATATATATATATATATATATATATATATATATATATATATATATATATATATAAAGAGAGAGAGGGAGGAGCTAGGTAGGTAGATATGAGAAGAAGGAGGGAAAGATTTACGCAAAACGTGAAAATAGAAACAGAACAGTCGTATAGAGCCTCGGGATGAAATATATACACAAAGCCAATTTTTTTTTGTTAGAAAAAACATAAATACATAAATAACATGGTGTCTGTGAATGGTAGAAAAAAAACATAACAGAGAAAGCGGGACATAAGTCTGATGAGGAAAATAATTTCTTTTTTTTTCTACGTTTTTTTTCTACGTTTTTTTTTTTCTATTGAAACAGAATATGCAAAAAGTTGGCGTCATTTTGAAAGAATGGAAAACTGTGTACAATAAAAGTTGTTGGATAAAAGAGATGGAGAATCCTGAATAAAGCTTTTTTCACGTGAAAGATAAAAGGCTGAATAAGCAAAGAGAAAAAAAAAGTATCTTAAGAAGTGAGATAATGTGATAAAGTGTGTCGTTTGCAAATGTTGAAAATAAAAACCGGAAAACAAAAACGAAGATGAAATTTAAAAAAAAAAAAGGCGGGAAAGAAAAAAGCTAATGTAAGAATTTATAAAACTTCAAAAAATGTATATTGGCTTGCTGAACAAAAAGAGTATAAACACAGAGGAAAATATCACTCAGTAGATGAAAAATACGTTTGGTCATTCGTATATAGCTCAGTAGTAATGTTAATGCTTCTGCTATGTTGCAACACATCGAAAAGATATCTTCAATGAAATACACCAGTGTCTGTCTGTCTGTCTGTCTCTCTTTTTATATATATATATATATATATATATATATATATATATATATATATATACATATATCAATAATTGAATAATTGTATCATCCACAGACAATTGTTTCGTTGTATTACAACTCTTCAGTGTGGCTATTGACTATCCATTTTCCCACCCAGTACCACGAGGTAGGATCGAAATCTCCGCTTCAGACCCAGAGGCTGGCATCTTATTTCTGCCCCACGCAGAACTGGACGGTCAGTAAGGTAGAATTCAAGTGATATATTCACTCACACATGAATTTCCCATCCACCAGAGTGCTCTATTCTTAAGTTGGAAGAGCATTGCATAAACTTATAATGAACGAGTTACCTCACTTGCTCAACCCTGAATAAGGGAACGTTAATTATATCAATAATTGAATAATTGTGTAATCTCTCAGACAGCTGTTTCGTTGTATTACAACTCCTCAGTGTGGCTATTGACTATCCATTATCCCATCCAGTACCACGAGGTAGCATCGAAACCTTATATATATATATATATATATATATAGTAGAAAGTGGATTCGCAACACAAACTAACTCATGTTCCTGCCCTCCCTGGGCCTCCTGTACCAAATACACACACACACACACACACACACACACACTCACACACACACACACACACACACACACACATATATATATATATATATATATATATATTTTTCCTGCAGTGGCTCCATTTTCTTTAATTGTTTATTCTATCAAAGTTGTCTAGGCAAAGTGATACATTAACCGTGTAATGGGAGGGGGGAGATCATTTCAGATAAGAGTTTCTCTATAGTATAACGCAATTCGTAATCATTCAGTCGGATCATGTATAACCATTTCTTAAAACATAACTGTCACCTTAAAAGAAATGAATAGACTGAGAATAATCGAAATGAGAATTTGGAATCAAAACAGTTATTTTGGCCTTTGCGTTATCGGCGGCTGTTTAGCTCAATGGTAAGATCAATGCTACGTTGAAGTAGCAAACCTATCAGTCACAGGTTCAATTCCTGGAGCAGCCCCATTTTCTTTACTTGTTTAATCTATTTACGTAGTCTAGGCCAAGGGATACATTAACGATGTCATGACATTTCAAATAAGAGTTTCTATATTATACAACACAATATATATATATATAGAGAGAGAGAGAGAGAGAGAGGGAGAGAGAGTTACGTGACGATAAACGATGGTACATACCCATCATCATCTTATTAAGGTCCATCCTCGGACCTAAACTTTTTCCAAGATTTGTCAGACCTTTCGATCGTGGGTGTAGCGAAATAGAAAGCTATATCAATAGTTTTGTAAAGAGTTTTGTAAACCCTCGATTTGACGGACTAATAAGGGCGAACGGGTGTCCGTTAATATCGAATGCCCGTTAAATCAAATGTTACATGAAAGGGCATTTCTTCACCTTCTTTACTCTGTTCAAATTCAAATTCAAATATTCTAATGGAAACGTAACATCGATACTTCATAGAATATAAATTTATTAAATTATACAAAACAAGTCAGTGGAGTTCGCTAAAAAATAGAGTCCAGTTTTAGTTGTTTGTCTTATGATGTAGAGAGGGAGAGAAATCCTTAGCCGCAGAATCTATTAAAATATGCATTATCGAAGGCACTGGTGTCTGCTTGCTTGTAAGCTGTTTTAAAGATCACTTAAAGAAAGCGTCCAGCTTTAGTTATTTGCCACTCTGATATTGTTTCTTAACAATCAGTTGTGATATGTTTTTTATAATAGCCATGCTTATTACCATGAAACGACAGGAATTTCTTGATTTTATTCAAGAAGTAATCTTTTACAAAATTCATAGAGGGGTTTTTGTTGGTTTGCAACAGAAGCAAACGTACGTTACTTAAAAGTACAGAGTCCTAAACGAAGAAGGAGATTGTTACATTTCCCCACTCTCGTTTACTCGAATCTCAATTCGTAACGTTAGTTTGGGGACAAATTTTAACAGAACTTTGATCTTGGAGAATCAAAAGATTCTTATCTTTCTCCCGAACGGTCTGTCTTGTACATCTTTTAACTTGGGTTACAGATAAGCCAAGTTGCTTCATTTTAGCAACTTTGAAGAGGTTAATGGAGTCAAAAATTTTGAATAAGAACAAAAAAGCAATATAGAACATAGCATTTGGGGAAATTTTCGTTAGTCCCCACTAGACCAAAAATTTCATAATCAGTGAGAATTGATGTTGAGTTCATTTAATTTATCTCCCTCAAAGTTTAAGGTTAGGATTACGATTAGGATAGGCTTAGGGGTTAGGGTTAGAGTTGAGATTAGTATTTTTGTTTTCGTAGTTCTAATGCTAACTAGTTCCGCCAGAGGGATACATGCAACTACCTTAGTTAGTATTTGCCAAGCTTGGCTTAGTTATGGCGCAAGGCCACTGTTATAACGCACCTGGTGATGATCGTACTCATTATTTATTGGTGATCATCTGCAAAACCAGCTTACTGACCGTTATCCCGAGATGAAGTAGATGAATTCTTGGACGTTGAGAGTTTTCGGTGTCTGGTCTAGTTTGCTCCCTACCAACGGAATATATACATTGACTGAACTTCTCAGGTGGATGGAGAGATATCAAGCCTTGATAAAAACAATTTTCGAATCCTGATTTTCAAGGTAGGCAGATCCCCCCGTTTTTGAAGGATAGCACTGCATAATTAACCTACCCATTATTCTTTGCCATTTGGCGAGGTACTAGACTAATCTTAGTAAATTGTTGCGCTCCGTAGAGTAATAGTTAGCAATTCATTGCGACTATTGTGAGTTCGAACCTTACTAGGGGCCCCACACGTACTGACTGCTTATTAAATACGTATAGTACATAGGTACTTCAATAAGTCCGTAGCCCAATGATAAAAACGTTTGTTTCAAACAAGTACTCATTTTTTCAACATGATCCCCTTCCTTGTCAATGTTTTTTAACTTAGCGCTTCCCTATAGATTTCATATATTGAACATAACACAGTGAGAATTTCTTTGACTTACTGATCCACACTCATTGATATGAATTTGAAAAAAAAAAAAAGATATGTATATCAATGCATGATTGGTGCCTTGTCATGGAGCAATATTTCAGTAACTTGTCACGCAAACTATTACTGAAGTGATTTCGATTCTCGCAGGGTGCGCCTGACTTGGAAGGTCGTTGGAGCACCACTGTCGATTTCACAACCAGACCTCTTCATTTCTGTCTGTTTTCAACTGCCCCTTTGTGAGATTGCCAAGTCAAGGCCTGTCCACTCTTTGATAGTACATTCCTATCACTTTTCCGGTCGTCCTGATTTTCGCTCACCCATCACTGAGGTTCGTAGGATGGTCTTTGCAAAGCCAGAACTTCGAGAGATGTGACCATACCATTGCAATGTCCTCTTCTTGAAGATTCTCAGTAAGTCGTTTTATGGTTCAAAGGCCTTTTGTGATCTTCCCTCTCACTTCTTCATTTGTGATATGGTTTGTATGAGATGCCTTGCTCACGAAGAAGAAAAAGCGCTGAGGAGATGAGGCATTACAAAAAGATTCCAGGCATCTCATATACACTTGTAGCTACGCTTGGTAAATATCTATACAGTTATCCTGCTACACCACTCGGAACTAGCAAGGGCCTTCTCTATCATAATAAGATTTTCATCATCTTTTTATTCTGAAAATTTCCAATTAGTGTTTCTCAGAAGAGTTAATTTTTTATCCACTTCCAACAGATAGGCTTAAGTACTTACCCCAAATCTTGGTGATTTCAGAATCAATTATAACAAGGACTGAGGAACCTTTCAGAGTATTACCCCAAATATATTTGTGTTTAATGATCTCACTTCCATCCTGACTCCAAAGTCAACGAAACAAGTTAGTTCCGATGAAAATGAAGTATAAACATACCTTAGGACCAAGAATTAATAAAAGACTTCGAAAGATACACACACTGTTATAAGTACAGCATACATACAACATTGATGAAAAGAATACTAGAACTGGGAAATTTAATTCAGAACATTTCTATTTCAGGCCTTGGACAATAGAGTAGTTTAATTTTCGATAAAATGACATTGATACCAGGGTTTTATGATATCAAAGTAACTTAAATGCTGTTTTTAAGATCTACCAATGTCTGTAGTTTGTTACCAAATTCATAAGTGTCAAAATACTTCATCTGAAAGGTTGATTGATCCAAAATGCAGTTAGTCCTGTTTTTCAAAGCTTAGCTGTAAGTTAAGACATTATGAATTAGAATAGTTTCACATACATAAATCAAAATAAGATTATGTACTGAAATAATCAAGACACTTCTAAGAATTATGGTGCGCAAGTATTAACCTAAAGGTGACAGTAATATTCAATGCAAACATCATGAAGAAAAATACGTGTAAAAATTATGTTTGAAAATCCTAAAGTAAGCTTTATCCGTATTAAACTTTTTTGAGTCCTCATTAGTCTTGAAATGTTTATTTTCATCCCATTTAGAGTAATCTCCCTTGTTTTTTGACGCCTGGATTACAAAATTACTAGTTTACCCATAACGTCAAAAATGACGGCGTGTATGAAATATATGGATACACTTTGCATTTTATGTACGTTGATAATAAAGATTTCATTGAAGTGAGTTAAGAGAATAGTTGATCACAAACGGATTTGTTTTTGTTTTTATAACATAAATATTTTCATATTATTTTCAAAATCCACCATTTTGGTAACGTCATTAGAGCACGAATGGAATTCTATTTTACTTCGTCAGTTGTGTTCCTAAACGTGACGGAAGACATCAGCACATTGCTAATAATTATATATGGATAGTTACAGCTGTAAATAATTTTCATTTTGTCAGCTTCCCTTGGGTACATAAGTACATCAGGTCATTTTTTTTTTCAGAATCAAATAACAGAATAATAGACACTTGCTCCATTATATTAAGATGGAGAGGAGTGAGACGGTTTGCTATTTTATCGTGGGTTAACAATTTCATACAATACATAGCACAATAGTCCAAATTTGGGAGTAGAAAATCACTTCCAATTCGCCCAATTTTGTAGACAGTTTAGCAAAGCTCATCTACTGACAAGAACATGGGGAGAAAGCCAACCAATTTCTTCTTTTTAAAATGTCATTTCACTCCCAAAACTCTATTGTTCATTTCCATTCGCTTTCCTTGTCTCTTTCTATTTCCTTATCTCTTCAGAATTTGTTAATCTATACAAGATCGATTCCAGCAGTCGAAGAAAAGCGACCTCCACCTTTAATGAAAAATAAGAAACTTCTTTTACTCCATTTAGGAAGTTAATATTGCGCCGTTAGTGAGAAAGATTGGCATGGTCGGGCTGCAGACACTCAGTTCACCTCTTCACCCCCAGGAATGTCCCTGCCTTCTCATATCAGCTCATAATGGATTCTCCTCCCCCCACCTCATTTTCTCTCCTTAGCTATTTCGTACTTTTTTTTTTTTAGCTTACTGCATTTTGGCTTGTTTTACACTCTTTTTTCTTTCTTTCTCTATATCTTTTTCATCCTCTCTTTCTTTCTTTCTTTTTTTCTTTCTTTCTTTCTTTCTTTGTGTCTCCCTTTCTTTCTCTATTTCTTTATACCTCTATTTCTTTCTTTCTCTCTATCTTTACTCCTTTCTTTCTTCCTAATTTCTTTCTTTCTCTTACCATTTCTTTCTCTCTCTCTCCTTTTCTTCCCCATTTTTTGTTCTTCATTTCTTTCTCTACCTATTTCTACCACTATTTCTTTCTTTTTCGCTTTTTCTTTCTTTCTTTTTCTTTCTTTCTCTCTTTCTTTCATTCTTTCTTTCTTTCTCCTTTTCTTTCTATATTTATTTTTTCATCTATTTCTTCCTTTCTTTCTCTCTTTCTTTCCGTCTTTCATTCTTTCTTTCGTTCCTTCTGATTCCTTTCTTTTTCTCGCCATTTCTTTCTCTCTCCTTTTCTCCTTCTATTTTTCGTTCTCTATTTCTTTCTCAATGTATATCTACCTCTAATTCTTTTTTCTCCTTCTTCCTCTTTTTGTCTCTCTATTTTGTTCCTCTCTTTTTTCTATTTCTCTTTCTTCCTTCTTTTCTTTCTTCTTTCCTTCCTGCCTTCCTACCTCTCTCCCCTCTCTCTTTTTATGTATAGATCGTTTCCATCTTTCTTCCCCGTGCTTCCATATTATTCCTCTTTTCCTCCCCTGTTTTTCGTCTTCTGTTCCATTCGCCACTTATCCTTCCTTCTCTCTTTTGTTTTCTCTTTCTTTTACTCTTCTCGCATAATCACCCTCTCTTGCCGTATACTTAATTCGCTCCCTTTGTGACCCTTTCCTCCAAAAGCCACTTTCTTTCTTTAAAGAACAATGAAAAGAATTAAACGTAAAGAAACGAACTGAACTGAAGTCTGATTGAGCAGTAATCTATCGATTATCATTGCTTTTGGAAATTGGTCATTATGTCAGCACTCGCCTCAAAAAGTCCAGTCACACACACACACACACACGCGCACACACACACACGCGCGCACACACACACGCACAAACACACACTCACTAAGATATCAACAGGCGCAGACATATAGTCTACTGAGTAAGTACGAGCACACATATACACACAAACATACTGTCATATTTACTGACGATGAAATCTGCCTTCTCATACAGACACAGACACACTCCAACACGCACATAGAAATTTATACATGTTGACACAGAATAATAGGGACATATGAAGACAAAAAAAAAACAGTGTATAAATATATCTAATGATAATTATAAAGACATTTTTGTAGGAACTATATTTGCCACTCAGTAGCAGATCGAGCTGCCATAGATCATGTAAATATATATAAAAACAAAAAATGAGCGTCGTGCAGAGATCGTATCTGCACCCACCAGGAAGCTCATAGGCGGCTCTACTCTCACCAAATGAGCTAACAACGCTCTTGGCAAGGCAGAGATCCTAAGAGATACACATTTAGTAATTATTAATGCATATAAATGACCGAATGAAAATATAAGTCAAGACTGGCTGCTTCAGAGTCAAGCTTCATTCTGACTGAACCTCAAGTATGAATATGAGATCAGGTTAAAAATAAGTAACTGAGAAAAAAAAAGCGTTGCCAAAACAAGATATTTTAAAAGAATGTTTGACCTGAACGAACAGGTTATCTGAGGATGACATAAACATTCCAATTTCCTGATGGCAAGTTGACACCACATGATGCCATAGCATTATTCCTTCTCATCCCGTCTGACTGATTGCAATTATAAAGTCAACACTCTAAGAGCTTGACAATAACTGAGCTCATAAAAAAGAAATGAGGAAATGAGGTACTTATCACTTCAGCTGAGTGGTTAGAGCAAGGGCTAGAAGGTCGAAACTCGTAAAATTCCATTCTGTGTCAAATAATGAACATCCTTATTCTAGTTCTGGCGTTCAGGAATGAAACCTAACTCCCTGACTTGGACTCTTTCACAGATCTGAATTTATGAAAGTAGACATGTATCTGCCATTTTATCTTTTACATTTTTGCGCACTTATACGAAAGAGTGCAGTGAAATGAGTGGTGCCATTCCGGTGCTTATAGCTACTAAATCTACTTTCATGAGTCGCAAAAACCTCGAAGAAATCCGAGACGAGAAGAAACTTGTGATTTGTGAAGTCCGTTCTGTTGCAGTTAACAGTGTGACGGTACTTACTTTTAAGAAAGAAAGAAAGAAAGGAGGAAAGAAGGAAAGGAAGAAAGACTAAGAGAAAAATAGAATATACTATCACCCATTCGTTCTTTTCTTCTTCCTGTCATTCATTTACTCGACTCTTTCTTTTTTTCACATTTTCACTCTCTTCATTGCCTTCTGAATACTTTAATTAATCTTTCCTCCTCTCTTTCTTTCTTTCTTTCTTTTCTGTTTGTTAGTTTTTATTTTCTACCTTTTTTCCCGTACTTCCTTTCCTTTTCTCTTCTTTCTCCACGTACTCGACTAAGTTGAACCGCACACACACACACACACACACACACACATATATGTATATGTATATATATATATATATATATATATATATGTATTTAAAAAAACTTTAAACACTAAACATTAAAAAACTTTTTTAAAAGATTTTTTGTGTCACTTCAGTCACCTATTTCCCTATATCTGTCAAAGCAATTTATGAAATTTTCATCAGTTTTTTCCCCTGAATTCCCAATACTTTGTTATATATATATATATATATATATATATATATATATATATATATACTTAAATATTTGTATGGATGTTGTACTCATAAAAGTTGAGAACTATGCATCATAGAGGAAGAACAAATACATAGCGTGCTTGGAATCAGTGGGTCTCAAATTACTTATAGTACGCATTTCCTCGTCGAAATTTGCAAAACAAAGTCACATTCTTTGGGGACTGCGTTCGCGCTCAGTGAAAAAAAAAGTATGACATCTGTGATTGGCGTTAGATCAATAAAATAACATAATATGTACTTTGAATCAGCATTATCCGGGGAAGTCTTTTTCTCCCATTTAGTTGTATGGTTTGGGTTGTTCGAGGCACCTGAAATGTAATAAGCTAGAGAATGTTATTTTTTTCCTTTCAATTTTATGTGCTTTTAAATTATTTGACCCCCCAAAAATTCGTCAGTTTTGATACGAGGATTTTTTAAAAGGTTTTGGTGGGGGTTCTATTTACAATGTAGTTATAATGCGGAACTGGACCTTCATTCTCTATTCGTCACAGAAAAACTGCGAATATGGATTTCTCTTTCTTTCTGCGCTGTTTTTGACAGTATCTATATTATATGAATTACTTAACTGTCTGTATCTGATAAGTCCAGAACAACGCACTACAGAGTAAAAACAAAAGCATACCAGTGTTCAGAAACGAATTCGTATAATCAGTGGACAGAATTCAAAACCCAATGAGAATTGCAGTTTTGAAGAAGAAAATATCTAGAGTTTTTTTTTCAGAGGTGTTAGCTGTACAGGGATGTATACTAGCCCATGAAATCTTGATAAAATATCATTTGCTTTCCAGTTTTGTTAGATTTAGAGTTTTTTTTTCGAGTAACGCCGGGAACCTGTGCTAATATATGATAAATTAGTAAAGTGTGAATGTTTGTATCCTTATAGGTTAAGAACTACCCATCCCAGAGGAAAATAAATGCATATTCGAAATCAGCATATCTCAATTCACGTACAGTGCTTATTTCAGGTCAATTTTGCGAAAACTAATCGTTAATTTGTGTGGGGTCTGCCTACGATCTCGCCTAGAAAATCCAATCAAAAATTTTTTTTTTTTATCTGGGATCCCCCCAACTATAATAGAACCGTTGAACCATATCAAAATTATCTGAGAAAGGTTTTTGTCTTCATCTGAAGCACTGCAGTAGTGCACATTTTATGGACACCCTTCGAAAGCATCGAAGTTAGACCGTTAACTTGAATGCAAAACAAATGGAAATGGACAGAATCTCTGAGAGAGAGAGAGAGAGAGAGAGAGCGAGAGAGAGAGAAGAGGAAAAATCAGAGGCAGACATGTGAATACCTTTGGTGTTTAGTTTGCAGCTGCATAACTTCTTTGTCGGTGTTGTTCTTCCTGTTGTAGGGAGGGGTGCTTACCGGCACACGCGCTCGTGAATGTCTACCGTGATGTGGAAAAACTAAGTAAGTCGATTTTTGGTTAAAGATCAGCCCTATAATTAAGATTTATAGGTTGTATCCTTCTATTTTTTTTCATATCAAAGTGTGGAAATCATTTCCTAATAGAGAGAGATTTTGTTCTTGGAGAACGGGATAAATCTGTCATTCTCAAGGGAATCACAACAGTTTTCACTTCTTACCTCAAAACTGACTCCAACAGACTTACTGAGTTTTTTTTTTTCAAGATTAGAGGAGAAGTGCAATCGAGTCTGCGTGTTGTGAAAGAAGAGTCAATTCATGGATCACAAGTTTACAAAAAAATCATTTGTACTCCCTTATCTTCTAAAGACACTGAAAAGACCCAGAAAAAAATGCACATCTTGACAATACCTAATGCCGAAACAAGCAGTTACATGGTAAACAAGACGATTCACAAAATGCAGCTGAAAAGAAAAAAAGAATTACAAACCATTCGTGAAAATGAACGATACACAAAATACAAAATTAACACTTCAACTTTTTTTTTTCACGAACGCGTTTGTGTAATTAAGTATAAGGGAGACATCTCTCTGCTTCACCTGAGGATTAAACAGTTTCCCTAAATTTCATTTTCTTGGCACGACTCGCTGTAAGGCGTAGGGATCAGATTTGAACAACAATTACAGTGATGCGATTTCTGTTGTTGCTTTGAGAGTTTCATTGTTCACAAAGCTTTAGGTTTAATAACAAAGTACAATCGCACGCAGAAAGAGAAAAATCTGTACCTATAATGTATTTTGTAGATTTAAGGTTTTTGAGAAAGAACTTTCGTTGAAATGTCCTCTTTTTGCAAGGGGCGTGACATAACGACCATGACCCCAATTTATTCAGCCTCCCATTTTTTTCATGATTATATAAGAGGTCAGAATGAAGGGGTTGGGCTGTTTTCCTCTTTCAGTTGTCAAAAACGGAGAAAATTTTTTTCTTTTCAAAGAGTCAAAACTGAAGGGAAACTTTTCCCCTTTAAGGGGTCAAAAGTGAAGGGAAAGTTTTTGCACCTCCGAGGGATGAAAAAAGTGAAGGGAAATTCTTCCACTCCGTGGGGGGGGGGTAAATGGAGTCAAACTTGTGTTTTACCTTTTGAGAGGTCAAAATTGAAGGAAATACCCTCACATTGAGGGGTCAAAGCCAAAGGAATCTTTCCCCAATTTTCAGGGGTCAAAAGTAGAAGAGCATCGTAAGAGAATACTAATAGCCTAAGTCGGAATTCCAAACCGCTTTGCCGATTCGTTTGAAAACGGTTACGTTGGATTGCACTTCAAATTACGAGGTCTGTCCGGAAAGTATCCAGCCATTTAATATTACCAAAGAATATCCTTCCTAGGGCAATGATGTTATAATCTCCTTAAAATTATTTCCATCAGGACCTTACACACTTATCCCAGCATCCCTCCAACAATTCAAAAAAGTTAAACAGACATAACAGCGATGATCAGAATGCTGACAAAAAATTAATGTTCATTCGTAATATGCTGTAAAGTCTTTGAAACCATAATCTTTAATTTTTTTTTGTCTATAGTTTTGAAAAAGTCATTGACGGGCCAATTTTTGTTGTGACAATCTAATCTCTTCTTCTCATCTTTGTTGTTGACGCAAAGTTCCGGCCGATTCATTCTACAGCTTTCCTCAGTTGTAAGATGTCATATCCGTGAGGAAAGTGTCCCTTCTGTTGATCTCTTTTGAAAGTGACTCAAAGCGAAAAGTGTATCAAACAGAATAAGTAAAATTGTGGTTTACGTTCGAATCTGCTTTTATACCATTTTTGTATTATAGTCTATATATCATGGTCTATGTATAGACATTTCAAGTTAATCCTTATCAATTTTGACGTGTATGTCTTAGTATATATATATATATATATATATATATATATATATATATATATATATATATATATATATATGTGTGTGTGTGTGTCTGTGTGTGTGTCTGTGTGTGTGTCTGTGTGTACGTATGTGTATGTGTGTGCATGCATGTGTTTGTATATGTGTGTATATACGTGTGGGGTATATATATATATATGTGTGTGTGTATGTGTATGTGTGTGCATGCATGTGTTTGTATATGTGTGTATATATGTGTAGGGGTTTATTTATATATATATATATATATATATATATATATATATGTGTGTGTGTGTGTGTGTGTATATGTATGTTGTATTAATATGTATGTATGTTTGTACCTGTGTGAATTTGTTAATGCTCTCTTAATTGAAAAGAAATGCCATCTTATCAAGAAATAAATCCACCTTATGACCATGAAAAACACCTAATATGCATAAAAAAATAAATTGATAATAAAAACAATCTTAAATTAATCAGTACTGAGAAAACGATACGCCATTTTCTTCTGGATTTTTGTCCTGGGGACAAATGAGATTTAACGAAATAAACCCCTCTGTCGGCATCAGCGAAACGATTCGCTAAGCAATTTGAAATTTCATGATTTCCCACGCTTTTTAGAACCCACCCTGCTAAAACCCACACACTGTATTCATCCTCAGCACTCTCTTTCCTTTGCCAACTACTGTCTACTTCCTTCTCTCTCAACCCTTCCACAGTCAGTAAATAGATTTCAATGGCAGCAATTTTTTCTATCTATTTCTATCGAGGGTGAAGGGTAGAGTAATGTACGCTTGGGGGTTCGGAGAACAATATTGCCCACGGCATCTGGCTACAGAAACGGTAGCTTGTTGCTACCCTAAACCAAACCCTAACCCCTACCCAACAGGTAAAAGCTCCAGCGAATAATATCTCACCCACCTGTAGGTGGGAGAACCGCCTTCATCCTAGAATAATGCTGTGTCAGACGAGGCGTGAGCAGATTTATTTTCGGAATGCTGAACGTACAATGAAAGCCGATGGCAAGAAGCAATAATTTTGCATTTGTTTTGATTACATTTTTATCATTCCGGGAGCGTATGGAAGCAAGCCACATTGGGGATCACATGAAACTGAACCTTACAGTTGTCGGTCGAAGCATTTTAACCCTTTCAAGTCTATTACAGCATATATCCTGAGGTTTCTATAACTGCTGGGATATGTATGCCCGGTAGATCTTTTTTGAAGTCTACTTGAATGGATGTGTCATGACGAATAAAGTAAATGAGATTTTCCCGGCTCAAATGTCTACTGGGACAACTGTAATATTATTACCGGACGAGGATTTCCTTATTAATTTTTTTCAACTCTCTCAGTTTTAGTAAATAAAATTTTTTCTCATGGCCAAAAAGCGGGTATTAAGTAAATGGGGCCCAATTTCAGAAACTGCTGCCCCATTGATAGATAAACCCTATCCGCAGGAAGATCGCGTGCTAGGTTTTGGACTTTGAGAAAAGATCAAAATCTAGCCGTGAGCATTTAAAACACATTAAGGGGATAGGTTGTTTAGGTATTTGCTGTCTATTCTGATTCATTTCCCGGTCTGGGTTCCTGAGGAACCTCAGATTTGCCCTTTCTGCTGAGAACCCATGACCTCCCAATGAAGCTAAAGACACAACAATCAAAATCGAAGACGCAGAACTGGAGAAAGAAGACCACTGCATATACCCAAGACAACGGATCTCTCTGGAATCCTCAAAAGAAGAAATCAAGCGAAGAATCACACGAGGCTGGCAAACTTTCGACAGGGTTAATTCAACCTTCAAGAACGAGAAAAATTCTACCAGTGCCAATAAGGAGGGTATACAACCAATGCATCCTCCCTATGGAGCTGAAACATGGAAACTAACCAAAAAATGAGAAGAATGCTACGTGCACAAGAGAGAATCATGCTCAACCTAAAATGGAGAAATCACAAGACAGTACGGTATACCAGAAGAAGATCAGGACTTCGAAATATCATAGAATCCATAAGAAACCTCAAATGGCAAAGGGCTCGTCATGTTGCGAGAATGTCCAACAACTATTTACAGCATGGGTCCCCAGAGATCAAATGCGAAACTGGGACGCCAAATATAAGACAGCATGACGAACTAAGTTCAGAAAGTACTGGCTCTGTGTCACCCACGATAGAGAGGTCTAGCGAATCTTGGGGAAGGTCTATGTCCAACGGCGAACGCTAACAGACTGGTGATGATGATGATGATGATGATGATCAAGGAGATAGGTTTATAAAGAGGCTTGGGAAAGTGTGACAGAGATATAGAGGGTAGGAGAGACTGGTTAGGATAAATGGAACCTGAGACCAAGAGTAAGCAGACTCATTTTATTCTAGCAGATGACCGAGAGAAATTGGTAACGGTTGTCCGGCTGAAAAGGTATTTTCACCTTTACGCGTGGGTCTTGCTCAAAGACAAGTGTCCGTGAGTGACGCGCACGTAAGATGACTCTCTCTCTCTCTCTGCTAACTATAACGTTTTTGAAAAGACAATGAGATGTATTTGAATGTTTCGACTTCTCATTTGACCGACGAATAATAAATAGAGACTACGATGATTTCACCAATGCTTTGATCTTTTTTCGTTTTATCAAGCATTATATTCTGTCCACGCGCATGCACCCACGCGGCGTCGTACAACAGAAATATGTCCAAGAATAAATGTATCCCATGATTCTAGTTGATCTCAACAATACAGAAAATATTCGAGTTATCACAACCATTAGATAAAAACACATCTTCGGCTTTTATTCAAATCCAAGCATTAAACACCTTGGGTTTTCCTTGAAAGGTTTAACAACCGTTTATTTTATTGAATGAATATATTTCCAGGGACGTTGAAACCCCATTAACTATATTTTATGGGCTACGTCATTCTATTGATATTTACCTGGCTTAACCCCGTTCAGTACAAGGCAAAATTGTACGAATTTGGGACAGGAAGATTTCATAACATCAATCTACCGTATGGAGATAGCTGGAAACAGTCTAAAAAATCAGCATTCGAAATCCTGGTTTTTATCCAAACTCAAACACCAATCTACATCAGGGATATTCTATCACGAAAGTGTTTGTTCTAATATCATTAAATCATTATCCTGGGATGAAAAAAAATCAGGAAGATTCAAGTAATGTTCTGCAATGGCTTGACCAAAAAGGGTTATGCCAATCGTAACCGAAGGACTTGTCACTCATATTCGATGACGTGATGTATGGTGACCAAACGAAGACACGTGACCAAGTACAAGTCACGTGGCATATTATACAGAAGTGGCTTTGACTAAAGATTTGTATCATTGAGTCCTAGATCAAGCTCAACTTACAAAAAAACAGACGATCCCAATAATCCTGAAAAGAAGAGTATACAACCAATTCATTCTCCCAATTGTCACATATGGAGCTTAAACATGGAACCTAACCAAGAGACAGACTCGCAAACTGAGAAGCATGTAACGCACGCTTGAGAGAATCGTGCTCAAACTCACATGGAGAGATCACAAGACAGCACAGTACATAAGGAAGAAAATGGGAGTCTGAGACATCATAGAAACTATTAAAAAACTAAAATAGCAATGGGTAGGTCATGTTGCAAGGATGAAAGACAACAGATGGACAACTCACAATGGATTCCAGTGATCACATGAGAAACCGAGGCCGACAGAACACAAGATGGAGAGATGAACTCGACAAATTCAGAAAATATTGGCTCCGCGACGCCCATGATAGAGAAATATGGCGAATCCTGGGGAAGGTCTATGTCGAACGACGGACGTTAAAAATATGATGATGATGATGATGATGATGATGAAGCAAAG
>OY735234.1:10298489-10385989 GCA_963457665.1 Thysanoteuthis rhombus | reverse complement strand
AAAAAATAGATCTGGCCGTCTTTTTATAAAATATTTTTATTTTCATTTATTTTATTCATTCCTTTTACAGAATGCATTATCTTTTGAAAAGGAATTTTTGGCAACTTTTTCACTCTTTTTTTAGTTTTTTATTAAGCCAACTTAGACTGAATATTTATGAAGAAAATTCGTATTTTTTTTCAGAGCTGCTTTACACTCGCAGAACTCTACATTACGAGAGAACTAAATTCTAGTATTTCTTGGCTTCTGATTTAAATAAATAAATATGAATTATATTTTGACTCGTGCTTATTTGTTCTTCAATATTTTTTTTTTTACTGAGTCGTTTTCTTTACTCTTCGATAAATATTCCTACTTCAGAATGATTGACTTTTTTTATTGTAACAGTTGCGATTTTTCTTCTTCTTCTTTATCTTCTTCTTCTTCTTCTTCTTTATCTTCTTCTTCTTCTTCTTCTTCTTTATCTTCTTCTTCTTTATCTTCTTTTTTATCTTCTTCTTCCCTCCTCTCCCTTCTCCGCTACTACTACTATGGGTAAGTTTTTTTTCATTTGTCTTGCTTATACAATCGATATATATTTTTTCATTTATTTGTTTTGGGTTAAATTCAATTTAAGGAAACATATACATCCCAATAAAATAAGGATATTTCTGTCTTTTCCCAGCTAGTTTCCTTAGAACATATTCATTATTCATTTCTAAATAAAGAGGTTTTACGCTAAAATATGTACATCTACATCTATATGTATGTGTATGTATGTGCGTGTATTTACACTCGTACACATACATGTTTGACCAACAATTCACTTTCTCATCTTATTTGATTATTTTAGTAGACGATAATATATTCGTGGGAAAAGGTAATTTTTTTCTTGTTCATAAAGTAACTCTCCGCTTGTACGTATTTCTTCTTCTAAAATGGACCCTCCATTTTTTCTCATATTAATTTTCCCCTTTCACAATTTCGGTAAGGCAAATTAAATGTTGGCTTGCAGTAATCGACACCTGATCTGAAGTTGATCTATAAAAACATTATTGAAGACATCATAACTTGAAGAGATCTAATGAAAAGTATTTTTTGAAGAATTGAAACAATTGAGGAATCTATGGTGGATACTATGATATCGTTGCTTGTACCATTAAAAATTATTCTCGTCAGTCTAATGTTTACTATATAATTTATTCTTCGAAGTGTAATGTTAGAAGTTTCAAGTCATTAGATTAGTATTCAAAAAACGACATTTCCTAAGTTTAAGGATGATATAAACAATAGAAATGTTTTTTTTTTTATTATTATTTAATCAAAATATTCCCCATCAGAAGCAATAATCTTTTTTTTCAACGATCCTCGAATGGTAATATGCTATCTATGTAAAATTATTTAGTGTATATAGATTCTGTAAAAGCATAAATAAGGGTTTTCATATTATTGAACCTTATATTGTTGATATGAAGTTCAAAATGCTTGAAAAGATAGTAACCTGTGAGAGAAATGATAGGTAAATATAGAGGATACTGCGAGATTTCATGTCCAAATACTCTAAGCTTAGATATCGTCATCTGAGAGGTTTGGAGTCTTGCAATATTATGGAGCATTTAATTCATCTCACGTGAGATGCATTTTCCCGACTTTTTAACCTCTTCTATTGCATTGAGATGACATGATATGGTCATCGTTGAAGTCATAAAGTCTCCTGAAAGTGCTTGAATCATTGGTCGTTGGCCATTGCTATCGCTAATTCTTCATCATTAAAGAGAGGTTTGGGCCTTCCTGAGTTTTATTATCGGTATCCATATTCCCAGATCAAAACCCATTGAACTAACGCTGAACAGTTCGCACTATAGTAGTATTCACTCAAAGTATTTTGCTGACATTATCAGCGGCTTTTGTAATATTAACGCCTGGTTTGAAATTGTACTTGGATATAAGTCTAACTTCTCGGCTCAAAACCTCCAAAAATAACGAATTGTATTTTCATTCACATTGAATTTGAAAATCAAATGCGATTAGATTTGTAAAATTTTCACCTTTAGTATTATTCTCTGTGATGTTAAAAAAAACGACATTTCATGTGTGACATCTCATTTGGAATGAAACCAAAAATCACACATAGAATCATTCGTAAAAAAAGAATCTATAAACGCAAATTGGTAAAGACGTCTCTTGCATCTAGGAGGTTTTACCATGATTGAATAAATTGTGGGTGTTATTTGCTTGATCGGCTTATAATGTATCTCAATGGAGAGCACGGCTTGCAGCGTTCAGATGCTGTCATGGAAAGCTCATGGAAGGGAGTGTATCCCTAGCTTGATTCTCCATGAATATGGACATGTGGCGAGTTTACGCAAGTCCAGTAAAAATACGAAGAGGGGTTTGTAGGTTACTTAACGGTAACGTGAACTAATTGAAAAAATGTTCCCGGTTTTCGGTTTAGCATTGAAATATTTTGTGCAAATTCACTTAAAAGGGTACGAACGCTTGGACTTTTACACCTGGAAATGGGAAACACCCAAAGAAATATAACAAGCACTAAAAAATCCAAGTCAACATCATTTACGTTAGAGAACTAGGATGTTGGAAATAAAAGGTAATGAAGAGACAGGTGAAGGAAAGATAACTGGTTAAGAATGAGGTAGAGGAGGGAACGAACGAAGAATGAGAGTAGAATGAAAAAGGCGAAGTTGAAGAACTAGGAGATTGGGAATAAAAGGTAATGAAGAGACAGGTGAAGGAAATATAACGGGTTAAGAATGAGATAGAGGGAGGAACGAAAGAAGAACGAGGGAAGAACGAAAAAGGCGAAGTTGAAGAACTAGGAGGTTGGGAATAAAAGGTAATGAAGAGACAGGTGAAGGAAATATAACTGGTTAAGAATGAGGTAGAGGAGGGAACGAACGAAGAATGAGAGTAGAATGAAAAAGGCGAAGTTGAAGAACTAGGAGATTGGGAATAAAAGGTAATGAAGAGACAGGTGAAGGAAATATAACGGGTTAAGAATGAGATAGAGGGAGGAACGAAAGAAGAACGAGGGAAGAACGAAAAAGGCGAAGTTGAAGAACTAGGAGGTTGGGAATAAAAGGTAATGAAGAGACAGGTGAAGGAAATATAACTGGTTAAGAATGAGGTAGAGGAGGGAACGAACGAAGAATGAGAGTAGAATGAAAAAGGCGAAGTTGAAGAACTAGGAGATTGGGAATAAAAGGTAATGAAGAGACAGGTGAAGGAAATATAACGGGTTAAGAATGAGATAGAGGGAGGAACGAAAGAAGAACGAGGGAAGAACGAAAAAGGCGAAGTTAAAGAATTAGGAGGTTGGAAATAAAATATGATGAAGGAACATAGGAAGGAAAAATAAAGGATAAAACAAGGGAGGTAAGAAATGATACCAGAATGATTAAGGTTTTTCATTATGGTGACTGAAACTAGTAAAAAGGTTAATGAGATTTTGTTGTGAAAGGCACTCTGACGATGTCGCCATCCGCTTGCTATTTTCTTCCTCTTTAAGAAATCCATCTTGGGAAAAGTGAGCCTTCGTCGGTCGCAATGGCCGCTGTCGCCATTGGCGTTTTCTTCGCTTTCAGATAGCGTTCCACATTAACGCTCTCATCGTCGCTTCTCTACACATTTATGACCTTCGTTTTGCTTCGATCAACACACTCCCGGCATGTTTTGTCCTGCCTTTTGGCTGACCTTTGTAACCTTTATGCGCCAAGAAGAAGAAGAGAGAGCGAATGGATAGATACCACGATGGTTGCCTACTGACCCGATCGTACTTTACCCTAGCTTTCATTTAATGCTTGCTCGCTTCTCCTCTGAGGTGGCTTATAACCCAAAGATGGTGACTGCTCACCAGGCGTCTATTTTTCCGCGTGGTATGCATTAATTTTCTTTTCTTTTCTCTTTTCATTTCTCGGTTAACTTATTTACTTACAGACAATTCTTGTATTCTATGATTCTTCCTTTTTTTTCTCCTTCTTTCCAATCTTCGAGTATTACTTGTTTTCAGGAATTCTGTATTCTATTTCTTCCAACTTTTTCCAAATACTTCTTTTTTTCTCTCTTTCTTCCTTTCTTTGAATACCTTTCGAGTTTTATTCCTACAGTAATATATTCAACAACGTGGTTTGGGTGAAGAGGATCAGGGATAGCGTAATCTCTCGTACCCAGTAACGTGGCTTAATTGAAAGAAAAAGTCAAGTGCTGATATGGATTTGGCTTCGAATAGCATTTATAAACCGACCAGCAAGCATTTGCTGCAGCATTCACACACAAGCCCTTCTTCCGTGCCTTTTCATTCGGTCGGAATTAGTCAGAAAATTTGAAAAAAAAAAAATCTTATCGCTTGTTCAAAATGGACAATTAGAAATAAGGAGCCATTGTTCTTTATCCAACCCAGGTGATTTGAAATAGTTAGTGACCATGCTGTTCGAAAATGGTTCAGGATGTTTTAAATAGGAAATGTGTCATTTGAAGTTGCACCCCATAAGCATTGCAGGAGGC
Source organism: Thysanoteuthis rhombus (assembly GCA_963457665.1). NCBI lineage: Eukaryota > Metazoa > Mollusca > Cephalopoda > Oegopsida > Thysanoteuthidae > Thysanoteuthis > Thysanoteuthis major. Next base: position 10,381,489 of record OY735234.1, on the reverse strand, counting down.
GACCTGGGGATACGTATTGGATCTAATTCGCTTTATACGAGTCAAATGTTTGATTTGATATAAGCGATGAAAGAAGGAATCTGTGCCTATACCGGATCAGAACGAAACGCACATTAGGAAAATGGATATCCCCGGAACTTGGTGAACAAAATAAGCAGAAAAATTCACTACTTTTTGTTATATACATATGATGATGAGTAAAGATATATAAAGAGTAAAGACATATATATATATATATATATTAGAATGAAAACTGAGAAAAGATTTTTTCAGGTTCGTCTGAAAATCTTTCTAAGTGAAATAGAATGTATAATCTGTAATGAACCATTAAAAAAATATTTATTCATTCTATAACAGCTCTACTGATGGCATTGAGCACTATTTAATACATTGATAAAAATACACGTTTAGTAATGTTCTCTTATGAATATATTATGAAATGGATGTGTATGATTCGACAGAAAGATTATGAATTGCGTTTTATTATAAAGAATCTCTTATTTCAAATGATTTCCCGTGGTAACACGGTTAATTGATCGCTTGGCCTAGACAACGTAAATATTCTTCAATTGTTTATTCTATTTACGTTGTCTTGGCCGAGTGATATATTAACCGTGTAATGATGAAAGCCCACTTCAAGTATATAATGTAACGCAATTCATAATCATATGTGTGTGTGGTAGTTGAAATTCGATCAAATTAAACTTCAATGAGACGTATCAAATGGAAAACTTGTCTATTTCATTGGAGAACATTTCATGAATGAGAAAAAAAACCTCAAATGGCAATGGGCAGGCCATGTTGCCAGGATGGCAGACAACCGGTGGACATCACGACTTACAGCATGGATCTCCACTGATCACAGGCGAAACCGAGCCCGACAGAATACAAAATGGAGAGATGAACTAGACTAATTTGGAAAATACTGGCTCCGCGATGCCCAGGATAGAGAAATGTGGTGGATCTGGGGAAAGGTCTATGACCAACAACGGACGTTAAAAGACTGATGATGATGATCATCATCATCATCATGATAAACGTTACGATGCAATTATTCAAAGATTGTGAAAAACTTCAAAATATTTTGTGAACTGATTTGTTTTGGTAGTGGGGTCGTTGATAATTTCTGATCAGAGAAAAATTTCGTGGAAAAGAAGACAACAACTCCGTCCCCTTGTGAACCTGTTAACAATTTACCTTCTTTAAAAAAAAAAGATATCTGTGTGCTGAACAATAGATGTCCATGATCTGGTTAGTGGTTGAGATAGTTGCACATCTCCCACCGGTGTCAATGGTCGACATTCGATCCCTTTTCATAGAAAAACAGAGTACGACGTTTGCATTATAGTACAATAGTTTAGTTGAAATTCCATATAAAAACAGGACACACAATTTGACCATAAACAGTGACCATTAACTTCATTTAAAATAGCCACTATGAAAAACTTAATCTGCACCATTTCACCTAACTACCATCTTAGACAATCATTTATATCTATGAATGCAATGAATATTCGCATGTTTCCATGCACAAGGGATTAAATATAATTGATAATGCTACACTGTTACACTTAACCAAATCATAATAACATACACATGATATACTCTGTTGCTAGCAATAGATTTGGAATTTTGAGCGGAGCTCTTGACAATAATCCTGTTCCCCAATCCTCTTTTTTGTCTTGCTCAGTCCGTCAAGCTGTTATGGATGTAGCAATCAGACGCCATATCTAAGTGCTCTGTGTTTTCGATGGTTATGATCAAGTGAGTTGTGAAGATTATTGAGTGGTCACCAAATGTTGCGCAAGATTTTGGGAAAAGTATGTTGACTATAACAGATCCAATTTCAAGTCTAACTTCGTGAATTGTCTCAGCTCATCCTTGTACAAAGAAGGTGGTGCCCCCGTGTTCTTTTGTCTAAAAATTGCATTCATGAAACCATTTCTGAAATGACAGGAAATGTACATTCTGCCAAATACTTCGCAGTTGTCTTTGAGAGCCTTAATTCGATATGAAGCTCTGGATTGTGTTACGTGCGACGTCGTTAAAAAAAAAAGTCATGTAGCTTTTTAGATGATATCTGAGACTGGTTTCACTCGTTTTTCAATCTCATCAGTAAAATAAGTATCATATTGTGATTGCCCTATTGCTGTAATGTTGTTGAGGAAAGAAAACCATGTTTTCATCGATGTCTTCCTTTGTATCCGGCCGGACAAGATTGCTGCCTTCTTCTTCGAATGGGGTTTCAATTCCTGAAATGTTGAAACCATTGCTTCAATATGTTCTGCGAATTCCGATTGCACAAAAGGTAATTGATCATGGTATTGTGTAGTTTAGAGTATATCCTTCCAGATAGACTTTCAAACTTATCAATGATCTAAGCATCTTCTTGGCCGGCTGTTAAAACATATCGGTTATCTATGATTTCAACTACACGGCCATCTCAATTTATTTTTCTTCAATCTGTTCATGGGCTAGGTCCACGGCCATGGCCGAGGACACATTGGCTGATTTTTTTTCTAACATAGTTAACCTCCTCAGATTCTCTATGAACTGATAGTACTTGCTGTTTTAGAAGCACCATATCTTTGTTATGAGTGGGTGCCCATTGTTCATAGTTTGTATTGTCTAATGATAACAAACATGTAACGACCAATCTAAGGCATTGAATGTAGAGTTCGGAGTGTGCCTTTTCTGGGAGAAAGCACAAATTGAAATGCAAGAAGTTCAAGTTCCAAAATTACAGACCAGTTGAGGAATCGGGGTATCTGTCTCGGTTGTAATTGCACCAGGAATCGAATCTCAACTTTTAAACATTTGGTGGAAGATATTTCTCGTAATTTTGGTATGCATATATCTGTAGAATGTATTGGGCTACTGCCGTAACTTGATGCATAGATCGAGAACATGTGACGTGCAATCCGCCCAGAACTGCATCAGCTTGACCAGAGGTTGTGACTCCTTACCGGACAATAATTGTTGTACACCAGCCCGAGTTAAGGAGTCACCATGGAATTTCATAACATTCATCTCGATATATAGTCCTCCAATTACCTATGCAACTCAGTTCTCATCGAATAATGGATTTAGTTGGCGATGCAGAACGGTGACTGATCCATAGTTATTGCAGGGATCTGTCCTGTGTGAAAATGATCGAGGGTCTTAGCAACAAGCTTCATTTTACGTATCATTATTGCTGCAGTGTGTGCTGGCTATGGAAGCAAAGACATAAGGGCGACACGCAATACTGGGTCGATTTCAGTTGTCTATTGGCATGGTGAGCTGACCATGGCAGAATGTCCTCTGCGTCAAGTTTCTCCTTTTTCTGTACAAGCTCTGACATGACACTCGGCCAGCCATCTACTGTCTCTTGTGATGCAAGCACGACTTGATTCTGCTTGCCATCCCTGTACCGAAGCAAATATTACCATTTCTGTCCCAAGCAGAACTCAGTCGGTATCAGTGCCATCTCTTTATTGTTGACAGTATCTGTGCTGATGAGTATTAAACCTCTCCTCTTTCTTGGCGTTGCAATATTTGGGGGCAGTCATTTTGAAATTAGGTTATTAGTTCCAATGGTGGTTGAATAGCAGTTGTCTTTTTTTTTATTTGAAAGAGCATAAAGTAATCTATTAGTACGCATATTTTCACACTTTTTATATTTTTGGGACGATTTTCAACTTATGAGCTTCACTAATTAGAGTGAATTCAGTTAACACCCAGTGCCTCACTATTGTGTCCTTGTGTCAGGTTAAACTAAGTTTAGGAAAAACAAATATCCCTTGCTTTTCAAAAGTTAGCTTTACGCTACTTTTCGCTCTTATGAAAAACGGCAATAAATGGAAATCGCATTCAGACTTTGTTCTTGCTGCAAGGCGTAATTGAGGCAGCGCGCACCATCTCCCCCACGCTCCCTTGTCCTGTACCTCCCATCACCCCAATCGTTAACTATTCGACCCATCATCATCATCATCATCATCATCATCATCATCATCATTCTTCTGATCTTCGAATGCTCAAAAACTTTCCTATATGAACATCACAATTTTGGGTCAACCATTTTGAAATCAAGGCAGCAATTAGTTATCAGATAGCGAGTGTCCTGTTTTTATGTCGATGAGTATGAAAATATGATATATTTTAAGCAGGGGGCAGACCCTTGCCACACAATCTTCCTTTCTTCATTTCTGTCATTTGGCTTTGTACTATTTATTAGCATTGATTCAGCGAACAGGAATGGTCTGCCTCGTAACTAAGATAGTTACGTATTTCTCACCGTTGCCATACATCGTAATGTCAGTCAGAGGAGGAACTTATAATTTTCACTATGATGGTATAAAAATCACAAGATAGTCATTCAAAAAGAAAGAGGAATTGAGAAAATTTGGAATCGTGAAGTGGAGGGTGTAGAACTTCAATAACTCCTGCCTTAGACCAATGAAAAGATATCGTCGAGTGATGGCTACTTAGCCAGTTGCTTTAACAATTAAACTATTTAATCAGAACCTGAGATATCTTTGACCTAGTCAGATATATCTATTTTATACAAATGGACATCACGACTCACGACATGGATCCCCCGAGATCACATGCGCAACCGAGGCCGGCAGAATATTAGATGGAGAGACGAGCTAGACTAATTCAGAAAGTACTAGCTCCACGACGCCCATGATAGAGAAGCGAGGCAAATCCTGGGGAAGGTCTATGTCTAACGATGGACGTTAAAAGACTGATGATGATGGTGATGATTTTTGTACAGCAAGAAGTTTTAATCGTTAACCACAGAGAAAATGCCATTACGAATAAGTTCGATCCCCAATGGGAGCTTTTCTATTTTTGCCTTGTATCAAACTAATCCAAAGTTAGTAGTATTTCACATAGAAAATTCATGCCTCTTACAGGGGAATGATAAATAGGGTTAGTAGCACGCTGTCAGATATATCCTAAAATCCATTACAAGACTCAAATGACAATGTGTGGGCCATGTTGCATGAATGTCAGAGATCATTTGCGGAATCGCAGCCAGCAAAAAATAAGATGATGTGACGATTTAGACAAGTTCAGGAAATATTGGCTCCATGGCACTAACGACCGAGAGGTCAGCTGAACCATGGGGAAGGTCTATATCCAACGATGGACGTTAAAAGGATTATGATGATGATTATGATGATGATATCACCAAATCAAAATAATGTTGACCCTGTGTTATTTGTTGAGTGACTAAGAAAAAGGACCAGAACTTGACGAAATGACACAAATTTGTCTTCACGATTCCAAGAAACATAGTTAATCAAGTTGATCAGTAATGCTATGAATTGTTTTTTTTCTTCCGGTAGGAACAAGAAATATTAATAATTGTAACAAGGTGTTAAAACACCTTGAAAATTACAACTTTTCCAAAAGTTGGCCATGTCTCTAAACACAAAGAGGTTTTCGCACGAATGAACTCCTTCTTGTCTAGGTTGTTAACACGACGTTTCGTCCGATCCATTCTTCAACAGAAACAGAAATTATTCTCTCCAGTGGTAGCATCGTTTAACAGAGAATTCGTGTGTTTCCTTTCCTTTCCTTGTTAGGTCTGGATTTCAATACCTCGTCCCTATTGGGTAGCAGAGGACACATTGACTTATATTTCTCACTTGTCAGATTTATAAGCTCTGCCAACATGTTGATTTCTCAGTTGCCAACGGCGTTCTCTGTCTATAACTCGGACTTCTTCCCAGAGAGGATAGCAGGCTCTTTTGTCTCTCTATATGTGATCAGCTATCCCGGATTCCCAGATTTTTCTATTTCATTAAACTCATCCTCTCCGATCTTCCTCTCAGCCTATCTACTTGTCTATTTTTTTTGTCTCGATCTGCATAAAAATGAATCTTTTTTTTCCAAACTTTTGTGTCCTGTAATTATTTCAATTAGTTTAATTTTGACCCCAGGCACTCAAATAACCTGATTGATTAATCTGGTCGCATGAAATTTAATCTAACAAGGTTTAATTACCTACAAAGTTATACTCGAGTATTTTTGTTTTGTTTTAAATACCAACAGGTCTGGTTAGTCACTCAATAGAAACCGTCATGAAACCAACGTATTTTGGCAGCATTCCATGTTGGGGTGATCAATTAAGTAATGGGGAAAAGAGTTCATCGAAGAGTAGGTTACTTTTCTTGATTTTTTTAAAACGGTGATCCTTAAAAAGTCTAAATTTTCATAACAAAACAAGTGCGAACGCAACACAAAATAAGGGGCCAATTTAACATAAACTTACATTCTAATTGAACCTCTCACCAAAAACAGTTTAGGGGATTTAAGTTTAAAAAAATTTTTTTTTTCTTGACATAGTAAGGGGTAAATGAATACATTTTCAGACATCTAGCTCCGTTTGTGCAGCTTGCAAGCATGATGTATACATAGCCAGGCAGCCAGACTGAAATCAACAACCTTGGTATCTTGATATTGTTGGACCACAGAAAATGCCAGAAAACAGAATGAATCGTCAATGTCATTTGAATTTTTCTGTTCATACCATTACGTAAAATCTGTTAGTATTTTACCGATTTTCAACTGCTGAAAAAATGATTAAAAGCTTGTAGAATGTAATCGTGACTTGTCATTACAACGAAGAACACGTCACAGAAACGCTCAAGACTTTACGTCTGAGCACACATTAATACTGCTTGAATTGAGTTGACACTTGAAAAACAACTTGTAATTAGGATGCTTGACTTAATGAAAATGAATTGCCTAATAAAATAGCTTTGGGCTCCTATGTACCAATCCATACATAAATAACTGCGTCATTTCTTACGGGTAATATTATAACGAATGAACATTATTTGTTTTTGCTTTTTAATTGGTTCTTTTGTGGTTTGTTTTTTTAAACTCATACAATTCAGAAAAAATGAAGAAATTCATGTCTAATTTTATCCTAAAAAAAATATTGAACGCTGTTAACTCACGGTCCAAACCGTGGTTTCAAATCGAATCAAAGATGCCTAGGGATAGATCCACAAGTTAATGGCGGTAAATCCAAAACATCCTGGATTATTGGGGATGCATCGGTTTTGAGTGGTTATAACTTGAAGGAACTTTTTTCATTGTTGATAATCCTGATAATCGGGAAAATCGTATTTTTAGTATTACTTTAATGATTGACAATTTTTATAACAAAAATAAGCCTAAAGGTGGTGCGTTGTAAAGTAGTGCATAACAAGCTAGTCTAGGAAATTATTTGCTCTATTGTGAGTTCGATCTTACTCTTAAGTCATAGTAAGTTTAATAAATATCAATATAATATATGTAACATATCTCCATAATTGCCCATGGTATGATTTTTTGAAATAATCATTGAAATTCATTTTCATACAAGTCAATTTTTCTAGAGATCAAATTATTATTATCACTATCATTATTATAATAATTATTATTACTATCATAATTATAATTATTATTTTCATTATCATCATTATTATTATTGTTGTTGCTGTTGTTGCTGTTTTTGTTGTTATTGTTGTTGATTTTTCACACCAGTTGTAACTAGTGACATACTCTAAGATCAAATGACTGTGAGTCTCTTCAATACACCAGCACTCTCCTCAGTATTCGAGCTTTTTTTCAGTTGTGCTCTTGTCTGGATAGTAATTCTTCCAGTTTCAAATTCCTACAGCTTTTTCAATCGGCTTTTCGGGATTGTTCCAACGTTCTAACTACGAGTGGTATTTCTATCACCAAGTTCCACAACTTCTTCAGTTCTCTGGTGAGATCTACGTACTTATTCATTTTGTTGTTGTTGTTGTTTTCTTTAAATTTCGTCTTACAGTCTACTGAAATATCGAAATCCACAATTTGATACGATTTTTCTCTCTGTCCACGACAACTGAATCTGGACTTCTGGCCTTGATTGGTTGATCCATCTGAATCTCAAAACTCCAAAGGATTTTTATGTTTTTCATTCTCTTCGACAGATTCTGGTTTGTTCCCATAGCCTATACATTTGACTTGTATCGTCAAATCACTCGTCTCGCCCAGTCGTGCATAATCTTGTGCTTTTGTAAGCTAATTTGCCACATTCGCTCTTTCGTTGATTGTCACGTCTTCCACATGATGAGCTTTTGTTATTCTCTTGAATCCCACTTAGTTTTCATAAAGTTGGTTCTTACGGTCTTGTTCTCGGCTGCCATTAGCAGGGATTCGTTTTCTTTCCATTGTGCAACTATATCCGTATGTCTTCTGAAATGTCCATACAGCTGCTTGTCACCCAATTTTCGTATGCTTGTTTTCAGGTTTCCTGGTTCCCTGATCTCAGTAGATATCTGTTTATTTCTTAGGGAGCGAATTGCACACAGCATCCTTAGGTCTCTAGGAGTTTCTGATCAATTGCAGTTCCCAGCAATGCTACTTTTCGCAAAGGTTCTAGACTACTATTCAACTCTAACTTCTCCAACCAGTCTTCCAAGTTGATAGATATTATACCAAAGTTTCCAACTACTATCAGCACAACACCAACATAGGCCATACTTCAAATTTTTTTTATTTCTCTTCACAATAAAAAAATATTATTACTTTCACAATAACCATATTATTATTATTTTGTTGTTGTTGTTGTTGTTGTTGTTGTTGTTGATTTCAGTTTATTAAGTCACCAGTCGGGTCTCAAACAGAAACCTAAGCATGACAGCCTTGTAAGTTATGACAGTCCGGCTTTAGAGACAGAGGAAAAAGCGATGAGAAGGGCTTTTACATATACAGACAATACAACAATTTCCTCAACATGTTTCTATAATGTAGTACATACTTTGATATGGATGAGATTTTTTTAATTATGAGTGCAGTGAAGGTAAGAGCTAGATTCCTCTATTTCATACATGCTGGGCTTTCCTGGTATGTTGTCAGCAGGTTCACTGGCCCCTTATTTTCTAGTAAACCAAAGGCTCCAACAACAATCATTTTGGTCCTGGGTTGCCACGTTCTACTGATTTCTATATCTAGGTCTTTATTTTTTAAGAGTTTCTCAAATTCCTTGACAGCAATGTTTTTAACCAATGGGACAGTCATATCTACTTAGAGACACGTTTTTTCTTTGAAGTCTTTCATGATGAAATCTGGCCTGTTCGCGTTAATAGTTCTATAGTGAAATCCCATAGTATGGTCACATTATCATTATTATTTGCAATTTCACACCAGTTGCCCGGTGCTTACCACTGGAGGTTGAGTGACAGCTAGTCTCCTCAAGTCACCAGCCCTCCTCTCCACATTCTCATCGTCCACAGCAATACTGTGGTATACAGTTTCACACTAGTTGCCCGGTGGTCAACGCTGAAAGCTGAGTGACAGTAAGTCTCCTCAGGTCTTCATACCGCTTCTCATCTCTTCCCCACCTATCAAACCAGTGTTGTGGTTCACATCTCTGATACCAATAGGGTGTGTTTTTTTTTTTTTGTTTTGTTTTTCTCTCCCTTTCCTCCCTCCTTCTCTGCTAGGCCACTGCTAACATTTAGGGTCGTAGATCTTATATTTCTTTTTTTTTTTTTTTTTATTATTATTATTATTATTATTATTATTATTATTATTATTATTATTATTATTATTATTATTTATTTGCTCTCGTGTTCTTTCTCTCTTTCTTTTTTCTGGGTTTCCTGCTGGGGTCACCGTCCCGCAATGAAACGCTGATTAGCCATGCGCACCAACTGCTTCTGTCCAGACGAGAATTAAGAGATTTCAATGGGGCTGCAGCCCCGGCACACGTCAAAGACTCGATCGCTCCTTTAGCAACCGTTGCGACGAGAAGAGGTTGATAAGTGAAGTAGGGGCCCGAGTAAGGGTGAATGTAGAGCGGAGGGATGGAAATTGAGAAAAGGTCAGACAGAGAGAGGGGGGAGAGAGGGGGAGACAGAGAGAGAGAGAGAGTGAGAGAGAGGGGAGATAGAGAGAGAGGGGAGATAGAGAGAGAGTGAGAGAGATTTTAGGATAAAAGAAGGGGAGATAAGAAAGAAAGGAGAAAAATGAAAAGTTGAAAGTTGAGATTAAAAGGGTAGATGTCTGCGTTGAGAGGAAGTGAATGGAAAGAAAGAAGATGGAAGAAACAGAAAGAATGATAAAAGAAAGTAAGTGTAAATTCAAGTGAAAGAAAGAAAAATACTGACTGTGATATAGAAGAAAAAAAGAGAGAGAGAAGTAAAGCAGAGAGATGACCAAAAACAAAAGAGACGAGGTAGGAATATGAGGAAGAAACGATTAAAAAGATAGAAGATAAAGAAAGAAAGAAAGAAAGATTGATAGATAGATGGATAGATAGGTAGATAGACAGACAGACAGACATTTGTACGTTGACTGAGAGCAATGGTTCGGCAGCGCCTTCCACAAAGTATTATTAGTGAGTTCGATCTATAAGAGACGCTTTTCTATCGTAACTTTGTGCCAGACTAAGTTCATCTTAGTGAATATCAGCGTTGAGAGTCTTTTTGGCTTTTCTTCCATTTTTCTTTTCTTTCTTCTCGGGTAATTATTTTTCTATTCGCGTTAAAGACTCTCGGACTGGTGGAGAGAGGTTGCGTGTTGGGGGTAAGCCAAAACCTTAGAGAGTAGTTGGGGGAAAAAAAAGAAATAAAAAAAGAGGCTAAAAAGAAAAAGAACCAATACTATGGGGACTGACATTGTAGGCGATAGAGAAGGAGCGTGGAGTGTGTAGACAAGTTAACAAGCGAGGCGTGTTAATCACACTGAAAAGGAGGCGGACTAACCACGGTGGTGCAGAAGCCCTGGGGTAGGGGGCGGCGGTACCAGATTAAACTTGAATTGGTTGGAGTGCAAGTGAGGGTGCATATGTGTCTGCGCGTGAGCACGCGTGCAGTAATGTGTATGTGTTCGTTTGTGGCAAAATTGACTAGGGAGGGCTCATTTGGCTCGAGCTGTTCGCAGGCCCAGCAATTTCGCCGTTTTTAACACAAGAAAGTGTTACTGGGGCAGTCGGGCGGTCTTAATAGCGCTACTCGACCGGTCATTTCTCCAACCATTATCATGCTTCACTTGACCGCAGCCGAAACAAATCGTCTCCTTCCAGTTGTTCGGATTGATGCTAGTTTGCGATTCAAGACTTGAATGAACCATGATTTATTTTTCCCCCTTGGTTTTTATTGTTTCTTCTTAAGCTGTAGGGCGAAGTTTCCAGTAATAGTGCTTATCTGTTCATCAAGTTTTTATTGTTTTTTAGTGAAAAAATTACGAAGTTTTTAAGAATATATATATATATATATATATATATATATATATATATATATATATATATATATATATATATATGTATATATACAAATTTTGCACACGCACACACACACACACACACACACACACACATATATATATATATATATATATATATATATATATATATATATATATATATACACACACTACTGAACTTTTCGGTTAATTTTTTTAAAATTTTTAAAATTTTAACAGTCCCAAATCATCTTGCAATGTTACGTTCTGCATGTCAGTCATTTTCCAATCGCTGTTATTGGATTGGACTGAGTTCAAGCTACTCTGTGTTTTATATACAATTCGATTTCATAACTATTATTCAAATTTGTACCTCGATATTTTTTCTTAGACTTTTTGGGATGTCTATATACATATATATATATATATATATATATATATATATATATATATATATATATATATATATATATATATATATATATATATGTATGTATGTATTTAATGGGATTTCATTGGGATGTAACATTTGCTTTCTTCTGAGTTTTTCTCTTCGACTTCCAATTCTCGCTTTCATCAACATTCTGTCGAATCTCTTTACACCCATAATACAAACATGTATATGTTGTCACTGAGATAGAAGATATAATTGGATTTCACCGCACCTACTTATAGAACTTTAAACATAAACAGGCCATGTATATATATAGTGAAAGATTTTAAAGAAAAAAAGTACCTTCAAGTAGATATGACTGTCTCAGCTGATAAAAACATTGCTGTCAAGGAATTCGAGAAAACTCTAAAAATACAAAGACCTTGAAATAGGAATTAGTAGAATTTGGTAACTTGGGACTAAAATAATGCCAATTGGATTACCAAAAATAAAAAGGACCAGTTAACTTGCCGACAACATACCTGGGAAGTCAAGCATATATGAAATACAGAAAATAGCTCTTACCTCCACTGCACACAACAGTAGAAAATTCTGGTCAATGTGAATGTATGTACACCTTGCATAGATCGCTTTTTGTATGTATAAAAGTATGTTTGGGAAAGTATTGTATTTTCTATGTACGTAAAAGCCCTCTCTTTTTTCTCTCCTCTCTCTAAAGCCCAGCCTCTCACGACTTACAATGTTGCCATGCTTAGGTTGAGACCCGGCTGATGACTTACATAACCTGGAATAAAGTCAACAACGACAACAGCAACAACAACAACAACAATGATAATAATAATAATTATAATAATAATACAGCAGACTATACAATAGAATTGAGAGAATGATAAAAGATTGGCAAAATATCTCGGTCTTACAAAAGAACTGTAAAGAAAAAATTATGTAAAAATGATGATGACAGATGTGCCCATCATCACTGGTGCACTTGGAAGAGACTCGACGAACCTTGTAAAGAGATTGGAAAAACACGAAATCCATGGAAGAATCGAAACTATTCAGACAACATCAGTAAAAATCTACTAGAATGCTGTCAAGAAAATTGCAAAAAAAATCATAAACAAAATAAGATCTCCTACAGTCTGGAAACTGGGGTTCTAAATACAATATAACAACTGATTGATACCAACGGACCAGAAGTATGGTTGAAAGCGTTCGATCACAACGGTTTTTTGACAATATTTGCATACGTAAACGAGAGAAATTAATTAGAAATTCAAAAAAAAGAATTCCTTGTCTATTGTCTTTAAAGAAACTTGCATGCATGCACACCCACAGAGACCTACGCGCACACACACGTACACACACGCACACACACACACACACACACACACACACACACACACACATCTATGGCTTAGTTAGCAAACAAAGATTCTTCTTGCAAGGTTCGTCGAATCTCTTCCGAGTGCGCCAGTGATGATGGGCACATCTGTCACCATCATTTTTACATAATTTTTCTTTTGTAAGGCCGAGATATTTTCCCTATCTTTTTGCATTCTCTCAATTCTATCGTATAGTCTGCTGTATTATTATTATTATTATTATTATTATTATTATTATTATTATTATTATTATTATTAGGACCTTAGACGGTGGGACCTGTGTGCAGAATACCCCTCCTGCCTGCAGTTATCTTTGCCTTAAAGCTTAAGTGAAGATGACTGTTTTAGGTAGATTCATATTTCTGACCAGTGTTAGTGGTCGTTATTTGAGCAGGTAAAAGCCAGGCTTCACTACCTCGACGCAATACGATCTTCCAAATCTCTACTTGGCTTTGCACCTAAGCTGATCATTCATATATATATATATATATATATATATATATATATATATATTTCATCAGAACCTCTTCGTAAATCCATCACCTCTGCCTACTTTCTCTTCTATTCACTCTCAAGTCCAACAATGCTACCGGTTCAGTCCTACTCCACCCAAGTCTCACCCTACGCTCTTTCTTGCCCAACCCTTAACCACCTCACTTCGAAACTCTCCTCCAAAATCCCCCACCCACCACCACTCAACATAAGTCCCCCCCCCGCCCCATCAACCCTAAGGATCCCTCACTTTGCGGACGGCCAAATAGCCACCATAATGGAATTAGCCGCTGTGATAAAAAGACGTCAGTGAAGTCAGTCCCGACTACGGACGATGACGAAATAAAAGAAAGAGACACGGAAGAGGAATAGATTTAACCCCCGCCCCCACACCATTCACTATTCCCCACCACCTCCTTCAATCGGACAGTCATCCATCTGCAGCTTTTCTCCGTCCAGACGTAGGAAAGGTTAAGGCATCGCCCGGTCGGTACAACTTTTCAGAGGAGAAAAATGAAGAGAGAAAGAGAATCAAGAGCTAGAAGCGAATGAATCCAAGGAGACGCGTTGAGATACTTTAGGGGGGATTTGAAAAAAAGAAAAGATTGTCTATGGGGAGAATGAAACCAATTTTTTTTTATTAAAATCGCCTTGACATCCCCAACAGAAGAATAGCTTACTCTTTTTTATTCTCTTTTTTATTCTCTCCAATTAAAACAAAAAACAAAAAAAAAAAGTATTTGGTTCTTTTTTTACATTCTTTCGTGTATTAATCTTCAACTTTCTTTATTTCTTGCTTCCTTTTTCGTCTTCTTTCTAGCGTTATTTCTATTTCTATTTCTATTTCTTCTTCTTCTTCTTCTTCTTCTTCTTCTTCTTCTTCTTCTTCTTCTTCTTCCTGTTGTTGCTTTTGTTGTTGTTGTTCTTTTTCTTCTTCTTCTTCGATATCTTTAAAATCCGTGTTTTTCAGTTAATAGCTGATTTTTTCTTCTTTACAATATGATTTCTTCTTTTTCTTCTTCATCTTCTCCTTCTTCTTCTCCTTCTTCTTCTTCATCTTCTTCTTCTCCTTCTTCTTCTTCTTCTTCTTCTTCTTCTTCTTCTTCTTCTTCTTCTTCTTCTTCTTCTTCTATTACATACCCATACCATCGAAGTTGTGTGATCCAGACATATAAAATTTGTGATGTGCAGGAGTCTTCTGCCACACTAAGGAGTGTAACTGACATAGTACAATCACATTTTGTCCATATTTTTATGATACAATAAAAATGCCCAATTTAAAGAATAATAGAAAACAGACAAAGTAATAAAGGCCAAAACATAAAAATAATAAAGATCCATTCGTGGTCAACAGAACGCTATTCCCCTAAGTCATTGCAATGCAAATCTCCATTATCAACGTACATACAATGCAATGTATATATCCATGTATCTCTGATATATGTCGTTATTTTTTTACGGTAAGGGTAAATTAGTCATCTAATGATTACTGTCTCCTCCTTGGCCCTGTGCCAGAGTAAGCGAGATTTTCTAAACATCTATTGGCTGACACTTCCTCTCTCTATAAATACGTCTTCTTTCGCACCTTCTCGCCTCCGCAGTCTCCCTCACCTTTTTCTTCTACATATTTATTCTTGACACTCCTACTTCGTCGAAATCACTTAAGGCGAGGAATAGGTACGAAAGCTAAGAGAAAGCCAGTGTAAACTAAAACTTCTTATTTGAAATGATCAACCGCCATTACACTGTTAATGTATCACTTGGCCTATACAACGTAAATCGAATAAACAATTGAAGAAAATGGAACTTGCGACTGATAGGGTAGCTGCTTAAACGTAGCGTTACTCTTACCATTGAGCTAAACAGTCGCCGGTAATGCAGAAGCACAAATAACAGTTTCAACCCTGAATTTCTGCTCTATTCGTTTCTTTCAATGCGACAGTTATGTATTTGGGAATGGATATGTATGATCCGACAGAATGACTATAAGTTTCGTTATATCATTTTGAAATTCTTATTTGAAATGATCCCCCGTCATTACACGATTAATGTCCCTTGACAACGTATACATTAATCGTATAATGCCGGGAGATCATTTCATATAAGAGTTTCTGTATAATATAACGCAATTTATAATCATTTTGTTGGATCATATATGTCCTTTTCTTGATGCACACACACACACACACAAATCTATACACATGTATATGAATTATACATTTTGTGATATTATATAGAAACTTACTTGAAATGATCTCCCGTCGTCACACAGTTAATGTATCACTCGCCCTAGACAACGTAAATAGAATAAACAATTAAAGAAAATGGGGCTGCTGCAGGATACATTAACCGTGTAATGACGAGAGATCTTTCAAATAAGTTTCAATTTAATACAACGCAATTCATAATTTATTCTGACGGATCAAATACATCCATTTTTCGAATATATATATATATATATATATATATATATATATATATATATATATATATATATATGTGTGTGTGTGTGTGTGTGTATATATATTGAGTGAGTGAGTGAGTTTTATCTACGATTTCAGTCATCTATTCCTTTTTTTTTTTTTGTTTTTTGTTTCTCCTTCATTGTCCCATACAAATCTCCCATTACGCTGTTTCGACCCTCACTCAACCAGTCACCCCTCTTATGCGTTGCCGCCTGTCTATTTCTTGTGTCTCCTTCGGACCCCCAAGACCTTCCTCCTCCCCCGTCCATTCTTGATCAAAGTCTCTCCTTGTTCACAGCCAAAAGGTGATTGCCGCTGCTCAAGAATCTTCGTTCTTTCCTTCTTTCTTTTTTCTTTAGCCCCACCCGCCGACAATCCCATCTGGTGTACAAATTTTGCAGCCATTATTCATCTGTTTCAGCCAATCAAAATACAGACCTGTGTGCAGACGACAATTTTTATTATTTTGGTTGCTTCTATAGTCATTAATTCATTCTTTTCTTTAAAATGATAACAATAATAATAGAAATAAATATTATTATTGTTAGCCTTTATAATACGACAAGTAGCAGTTGATATCAACATTTACTCTTATCCTAAATTCTATTATATATCTAAAGGATTATTACTACTAGTAGTAGTTTTGTTATCCATGTGGTCAAAGATTTCTTATTTTATTGTAGTCTTCTTTTGAGAAAGGAAAATGAACCTATAGAGGTGTAGCTTAGGGGGTCTTCATTTGTGAACGCCTAATTGAAAGGGGCCCAAAAGCTTTATGAATTGTAGTTCATCTACAGTATTTCTCACTAAATGTTGAAGGGGTCCCTCAAGGGACCAAGCTCTAGCTACACGTCTGTGAAAATGCATTGAAATATAAAAGAATCAAAAAAACAATTCCTTAAAAGTGATTATTTTTTCACGCGTATTTTCGCCCATAATTTCTCTGATTTGATTCTTCAATCATTCTTATTTCATTATACCCAGGAAGCCGTTTATTAAAATCACGGATAATATCATCAAATTGTTATTGTTATCAAAATCAGTCGGTCCATAACACTTCATTTGGAATTAATTAGAGTGAATTAGAAATTTAAAATTAGATTTCATACCTTTTTTTTTGCATTGAGTAGAACTGTTTTTAGCAATGAATTTCATAACAACCAAAGTATATTTATAACAATGAATATAAATTGTTCCTATTTTATATTTTTTGCTTTTTATCATCGACCAGTTACAGCTCCATCTGTATACGTTGGTTGTTTTTTTTTTTTCTTTAAATTAAGTCTTTTGCAGATTTTACATTAATTTCGTTCTTTTTTTCTGTTTTGTCGTCATCTATTTTCTTTCATTCTTTCTTTTTCTCCTTTTAATGTCGTTTCTTCTTCGCATCACCTCATTCTTTATCCCTTTCACATCATTAATCCACTTCATTTCCTTTCTATTGATTTTTGACTTCATTTTCCTATGTAACAATAATAATGGATGACAATGACCAAACCAAAAATCAATGACGTCGTGCGCGAATGACAGCGATGCGCGGACATACGCAAAAACTGGTGACGAATTCACTCCCAATTCTATAGCCAAAGCTCGCGTTGACTTGTTTTGCTCAAGTTTGCAAATCCCATTCACAGGAACTGAACGGTACACGTAGTTATGGAATAATATTGTTTGGAGAAATGAATTCGGTTTAGTCTATCTATTAGATTTGAATGAAGCGAGAGATTTGGATCTCGGTACAGCCACGTTTTTTCTCTCTATCACTTTCTTCTTTTTTTTCACTCTTTCTTCATCTTTTTTCCTTCCTTCTTTCTCTGATCAATTCTGGTCCCCTACGCCTTTTTCTCCAGCTATTCTGATTCTTCTTATCATCTCACCCTCATCTTCAACCATCCCCGACACACAAACATTCCATGCTTGTTCGCTTATTTTAAATCTATATTTAAGCCTTCGTCCATTTCTTCTTAGAAACCACTTCAAAGACAGTGTCAACAAGCTCTTCAAGTTAATGAACTGAAC
Source organism: Thysanoteuthis rhombus (assembly GCA_963457665.1). Taxonomy (NCBI): domain Eukaryota; kingdom Metazoa; phylum Mollusca; class Cephalopoda; order Oegopsida; family Thysanoteuthidae; genus Thysanoteuthis; species Thysanoteuthis major. Next base: position 10,363,517 of record OY735234.1, on the reverse strand, counting down.
TGACTGCTCGAACTACGGGCTTCCGAGCACACTCTTATACGTGATGCAAATTTATACTCATTCCCTTTTATAACGCTTAGCTTAGGCAGACGAAAATATGAGAGTCCAATTTGCCTTGAAAATCAGTATTCCAAACCCTAGCTTTTACTCAGTCTCGAACACTGGCCAAATTTAATCTGGGAGGGTCTAAAAGAACTGTCTTTAATTATGACAATCAATGTAAAACTGAAGTGATTCTTGGATCAATTCTATCCAGAGCCCATCAACCCCGAAATTATTGTGATATACGCATTCAACGACACGTAAACACAGGCACACACATGTATGAAAGAAATAAGAAACGTCCGGTGTGAGGTGCCCTGTCAGTTACGGGCGTCCCCCTGCCACTTTTCCAGGGATGGGCAAAAGGATATATTCCGGGGAGCGGATAGAAAGATATATTGGGCGGGGTTTGCAGAAGGATACATCCAGATGTTGGTTGTCAGGTAAAGGACTAGAGAGTGTCTAAGCTGTAACTCGTCCTGAGCTTTCACTGTTTATAGTGACCCATTGATCCCCAGTTCCAACTTTCAACCCCACCTTACCCTTAGTGAGAAGGCCTGAGCCAGGGGAGGGCAAATGCCCTTTTGCACCCAACCCCAGCGGACGTCTATGCTGTTAGCACATGGTTTGTGAAGTGGCTCACCGTGTTGCATGACACACGGGGCAATATTTTGTGTCCTTTTCTCGAACGATCAATAAAGACCTAATCATTGTTTGTTGGTTTTTATTGGGCCATGCCCAAAATGGACTGCCATAAAAGGCTGAAGGTCTCTAACTGCTTTGCTATTTACCCATGGAGAGAAATGGTTTCATGCCTTGGTCAAAGACATTAGTGCCAAATGAAGGCTAACTGTCTCAGTCAGAGTTTGAATTTGCATGGCCGATCCCATGATCAGACTGATAGATAAACACACATACACACACACACACACACACACACACACACACACATATATATATATATATATATATATATATATATATATAGGTATCTGTGCTCGTGTGTGAATATATTTGTGAGGCAGATAAGTAGATTGACCGCATTGAATAGACGGAAAAGTATTACACACACACACACACACACACACACCTCTCAAGGCAGACAGACCCTTCTCACTAGGAGGACTGGCGCAACATTATCTTCTTAACTACCATTTTTCTCCATCTAGACCTCGTGTCAGATCAAGTTGAGCTCAGTATCTCTCTCTCTCTCTCTCTATATATATATATATATATATCATCATCATCATCATCATCATCATGGTCTGCAGCAACAGCTATTCTAAGTCCACTGCTGAACAAAGGCCTTTCCCACTTCTTTACATGACGACTGCAATTGTGCTTCTGTTATGTCTTACCGACAATTTTTGCTATCTCATCCGTCCATTTTGTATCTGGTATTTTCCTACTGCAGGGACACCCAGCGATTAGCTTTCTGCTCCATCTATTGTCATCTCTTATATGATGGATGAAGAATGCTTAAATGACGAGAGAAAGATGAAGTTGAAAATGATAGAGCGAGAAACTGAAAGGAAATGGATGTAAGAGAGAGAAACAGAGAGCGAGGCAGAAGCAGAATGGGGAGGGAATCCGAGCCCCTGTCTCACCCTCATAAATAAACGGTTGGAGATTAAAGAAAAACAATTGACCCTGCTATTGTGTCAACAAACGTAATTGCTATGTACTTAACATCATGGCGCTCACAAAGCAAGACCTGCAAACAACGCTCGCTAATTTATAACCCACAACGAAACCGCTATTCGCAGACGCACTGTCAATTACAAATTTACACACTTGCTCCGTTAAAGCATCTTAGGTTCTGAGCGTGTACGCACGTGCTTGCACACGCGCCAAGTGCATGTTCGAGTGTGTTTTGTTAACGAAAGCCGAGCTCAAATAAATATTAGCTTCGTTCTCTGGTCGCTGCTCCTCGAGTCCAGGACCATTTTCGGATTCGTTCGCTGGGAGGAGGTCGAATACTCGAAGAAATTTTTGAAGGAAACAGAAAAAAAAAAAAAATGATGACGTATGAAAAATTGCTGAGTCTTTGCACCACGGTATACGATTGGTTTTTTGAAGAGCTTTTTTTCTGAATAATAATAATAATAATAATAATAATAATAATAATAATAATAATAATAATAATGATGATGATGATGATGATGATGATAATAATGATAATAATAATAATAATGATAATAATGATGATGATAATGATAACTTTTCTGTTTCATCTGTCAATTCATCCTCCACACTGCAATAAGTTAAACATCAGATTACACACACACACTCATATATATATATATATATATATATATATATATATATATATATATATATATATAGCCTAGACATAATGAGTCTTTGCACCACGGTATACGATTAGTTTTTCAGGAGCTTTTTTTCTGAATTATAATACTAATAATGATAATGATAATAATGATGATAATGATAATAATAATAATGATGATGATAATGATAACTTTTCTGTTTCATCTGTCAATTCATCCTCCACATTGCAATAAGTTATACATCAGATCACACACACACATAAACACATTCACGCACACATATACACGTACATATATATAGCTTAGACATAATGAAGATACATGTATATGTGAGGGGAAGAATAACCAAGGTATATTACGTTACGTTGAATGATACTTAGTTAATTAGTCATGCTCAGCCATTTGCTTGTGCAATGAGTTCGATTCATATGATGTATCCTTCTCTTGTGGATCTGGATCATGCAAAGTATTCCATATATATATATATATATATATATATATATATATATATATATGATTATTAAATAATTGTGTCATCCACAGACAGCTGTTTCGTTGTATTACAACTCTTCAGTGTGGCTATAGACTATCCATTATCCCATCCAGTGCCTCGAGGTGGGATCGAAACCTTGGTTTCAGACCTATAGGCTGGCATCTTATCTGTGCCCTACGCAGAACTGGACGGTTAGTAAGGTTAGATTTGAGCGATGTATCCACTCATGCACAATTCCCCATCCCCCACTGTGTTCTATTCTTGAGTTGGAAGAGCATTGCATAAGCTTATAATGAACGAGTTACCTCACTTAAAGAGTGCTCAACCCTGAATAAGGATGCTTTAATTATGATAATAATCAAATAATATATATATATATTTCATTATAACAGATAGAAACTCTTATCTGAAATGATCTAACGTCATTATATATATATATATATATATATATATATATATATATATATATATATATATATATATATATTCTATGCACTGTAATCGTTTAACCAACCTTCTCTCCTCGCGTTTCTTGCATTTTTAAGCATAAAAAAATGAATTTTAAAAGAATTTCGAATAAGACCAAGAAAGGAAAAAAACCCAAATTTACACGATGATAAGTGATAAATGGCACACAGCGGTTAGTCAGAAGTTGAATTGTGTGATTTCAACTTCCTTTCCAAGAATTCTGAGAATAGTGTGTACCCTAAAAAAAGCAAAATTCGACACTTCTTCGAGGTCTCTCTTTTGAAGGTGAAACAAGCAACCCTGATAGCTATTCCTGCTGCCCAGGAGGCTTAACGAACTCAACTCTTCCTGATCTGATTCAATGTGATGTGTGAAATATATTGATAGGCGAGATTTCTAAATTTCATTTTTGGGATTTGAGGGATTATGAAAGCTGAAGCTATGAAATCCAAATGTACTTAGGAGGAAAGAATAATAAAAACGGTGGTTTTGTATATACAATGGAAAAGCTTCTTTCTGGCTCCTTTATTTCTCCATTTTATTTTATTATATCTATTAATTTTTCGTTTACTAGATTTTGTGGATATGGCTATGTTCACTTCCATATGTTTCAATTTAAGGTCATGTTTGTTGTAGATTTTTTGGGTATTCAAAATTGACAGCTGAAATATTTCCAATTCTCTCAATAATTGCAATTGCATGTAACTCATTAGACTGACGGATCCATTCTATTTTAGATTCTTTTTTTTTTTTATATTTTGCTTCTGGTATTCAATTGGTTTTGGTTATTTTTTTTTTTCAAGAAATCTCTTTCTTTCTTTTCTTTCCTTTATTCTTTACTTCTTTCTTTTCATTTCGTCTTTTCTTTTACTTTTTTTACCTCCCGAAAATATTTTATATCCGGTTTTCTTCTTTCTTTCTGTTAGATTAAACCTTCAGCCATTCTTTTCTTTCCAACCTTATCTATCTATATATCCAGTTACCAATCTGTCTCAGTCTGTTCATATCTATCTATCTATCTATCAATCAATCTATCTATCTGTTAATATCTATCTATTGACGTCTGTTCATTCATATCTATGTATCTATGTATATATCTATCTATTTACAAGTCTTATCGAATCTATCTATCTATCCATCCATCTATCTATCTATCTATCTATCTATCCATCTATCTATCTATCTATCTATCTATCTATCTATCTTCCGATTTTTATCCTTATCGAATCTATCTATCTATCTATCCATCCATCTATCTATCTATCTATCCATCTATCTATCTATCTATCTATCTATCCATCTATCTATCTATCTATCTATCTATCTTCCGATTTTTATCCTTCGCTTTCTCTCTTCGTTTCTTTTATCCTTCATTACCTTTTCTGTATTTCTTTCTTTTTTTTTCATTCATTTCTCGCTTCCTGCCGTTCATTCCTCCTTTAACCTCTTTCTCTATTCCTTCATTTTCTCCTTTCATTTCGTTATGCCATTAATTATTCTTCCTCCATTTCTTTATTTCTTCAATTTTTCCCCCTTTAATTCTTTTCTATTAAATTTCATTTTTCTTCCTTGGATACTGCCTGTCTCACTTCGATTTTCTTCTTTCGATTCTGTCTTTTTTCCATTTCTCTTACTTCATTTCTTTATTTCATGCATTCTTTCATTTCCTTTTTTTTTTTTTCATTTTTTTCTCCCCGGTTTTCTTCAATTTCTTTCTTTCTTTCTTCTTTCGTTTCTTTCTGGGTTTTTCGTTTTTCTTCCCACCTCATTTTACGATTGAGTTGTAGCCTGTGGGGACAACACCCATTAATGGCGGAAGCTTTTTTAATGGTTAACATTATTTTAATGGTGGATGCATCTTTTCGAAAAGCTATTTTGTTTCTTCGCATTATCAGATTTTGTTTTATTTTATTTATATTCATTTCTAATTAACTAGTCTGATTGAATCTGAAAATCACTTAATTTTTCTGTTTAATTTCCTTTTAATTTTGGCAATGAACAAAGATAACAATAATACAAAACAAAAGAAAGATTGATAACACAGTGTTTAAGCTGCACACACATACACACACACTCACACATACTCACACACACACATATATCTACATATCTAAATACAGCTGTACCTCTTTCATTCGGCAACCTTGAGATGCGGCCATTGCCGGTCCACTGAAAAGTCTAGAAAACATTTTTTCGTAGTATTACGTAATGGATTTTAGCAGTTTATTGATTTTCAACGATCTTTCAAATAGCTTAGAAAATGGACCATTAATTTCAATATAGTTCGTATGGATGGCTTGGCTTTGCAAGCAAAGTTTTTTTTAAATGGTTTGCCACGGCAGTAGAACTATAGACGGCGGGGCCTGCGAGCGGAACAACCCTTTTGTTCGAGCAATTAAGTTTTACGGTAAAGTGTGACTTACACAGTGCTAACCCTACCCTTTAAACCAATGGTGCACTGAGGTTGCACGAATAGGGGTAGGTACCTTCGGTCGTTGGTTTGAAAAGGATGTCTTCTTCTCAGTAGATGCAAGCTACCTCCTGGCCATACCGTTTTTTTTTTCTATAGAATTGAAAATAGGCATCAGTCCTCGATAGACACCTTCTTTTTGACCTTATTTTGACGGGTTAATCAATAACGTCTAGATTCCCTAGAAACTAGACGTTTTTTCCCCAAGATGTTTTTTTATTCTATTCTAGATGTTTTCCAGTGGAAAACGCCCGTGATGTCACAAATAGAATTTATTCTGACGATATTTATTTTCGAAGGAATTTTTTTTTTGCATGACTTCTAATTTTGCTGCTACGGTTGTTTAATTAATGACTGTAGAGGCGAGTAATTATTATTATTATTATTATTATCATTATTATTATTATTATTATTATTATTATTATTATTATTATTATTAGCAATCTCACACCAGTTGCCTGGTGGTTACCGCTGGAGTTTGAGTGACAGCAAGTCTCCTCGTCTCCAGCCCTCCTCCCCTAGTACTCATAGGTCGCAGTAATTCTGCGATTTACAGTTTCACACCGGTTGCCCAGTGGTTATCGCTGAAGGTTGAGTGACAATAAGTCTCCTCAGGTCTTCAGCCGACATCTCTTCTCTCTTTCGCTTATCATGTCAGTGCTGCGGTTTGCAATTCTGCTTTCATCTCCCTTCCTCTGTTGGGTTACTGTTGACAGTTGACGTTGTAGTCTTTTATATTTCTAGCACTTTCCTCAGTATCTGTGCAGTTCCTAGTAGTGCTGTGGTCTGTACAGTCTCAATATTATTACATATCGCTCATTTAGTGTTTGCAACATAAGTAGCAGGTGGCTTACACTGGAGATAGATCGACAGTGAATCTCCTTGATGCTGTATCACTGGTACTTACTGAACTTTCACACAAGTTGCAACTAGTGATTTTAACTGGAGATCAAGTGACAACAAGGCTAATCGATACCTCATCTCTCCTTGTTTTCCAGTAATGCTATTGCCGGGATAGTCTCAATTTTTATGAGAATTTCAGTTCTTCAGCCTTTCTACTTGGTTCTTTGGGACCGATCCAAGTACTCCATCAACGATAGGCACAACTGTCCACGATTTTTCTGTTCCTTTGCGATGTCTTGATGCATGTCCAGCTTTTCACTTTCAATTAGTTTGATTCTCGGAACAGCGATAGTCACTTTCTGATAAATCCTGTTCTCCGTCTGATTTAGATTGGGGTATCCCTTTGAATCTTTAAGTCGCGGATAATTTCATGCTTTTCAAACTTCGGGACAGATTGTGGTATAGACATAAACCATTGCTTTGTACGATCAGATCTTAGTCGTTTACGCAGTTCTCAATTGATCACGCTCCTTATACAGTCTATTTTGTAAACTTTTGGTGGAGAAATTTCAATCGACGAAACACGTAAAATAAACCAAAGACACTTTTCTTTCTAAAATCTCTTTTTTATTCAGGTTTAGACGAGAGTATTGTTTCTGTACCAACTGCAACAGGGAGAGTGAGATACGAAGAGGAAAACCGTCATCTTGTAGAAATCTCATATTGGTGACATTTCAATTCGTTAATCATATTTTTACTGTTTAGTAAGCTGACCTTAATCCCCGTTAACTGCGTGATTTCACTCATGAATCCATCTATGTATTAATTGTGTGGTTGATCTTTGTTATATCTAACAGAACATACGATGTTAAATTGACCCGTGGCTATGATGTAGAGTATAACACGCATTCTGCCCCATTGGCATTTGTCGATACTATTTAGGTTTTACACAGGATGCTTTGAAATTCCTTCAAGTGAGAATCATTCTTATTTACTTAATTATATTTCCAACAAGTCATCGGCTAATCTTGACAGCCTGGAATGACAACAACAGGACAAGCTGTACATAATTAGCAAAATCATATTTTTGAGTATTTTCAAAATATGAAGTGTGCCCCTTATTATCTAGCACTATCGTTTATAATCAACACATTTTTTCAAACCTTCAGCGCTCTTGTTTCATTGCCTGAATTGTTTTGATTGATATTCCTGCACAATTCAGGATTGTGCCCAGTGCTCCTATGATTACGGACACGGCCTTCACTTTCATTTTCACAGTTTTCTGGACAACTTCTGTGGACCTCTGAGGCTGCCACATCTATTTTTTTGGTATTGCAAAGATACAGCGTATTGATACGAAAGACTTTGCCCTTACTCTAAATACGATAAATATTATAACAAATATGTCACAGTATTGTCTTTGATCATTACACCTTTGATTGTTGCTTTGAACTTTGCACGTATATCTTCGTTTTTTTCCAACAACTGTTTAAAGATATTTCTTCAAATCCGGATTCTCACAAGGGTCCAGCTGATTATTTTTATTATAATCATTATCATTATTATTATTATCTGCAATCTCACACCAATCATCATCATCATCATCATCATCATCATTATTATTATTATTATTATTATTATTATTATTATTATTATTATTATTATTATTATTATTATTATTATAATATCTTTTTGAAAGTTCCCAGTAAATGTGTGGGGGTTGTCGCAGGGTATCGAGAGATGACAAGTCGTCAAATATCTCCAGCACCTTCCTCAGTATTTTCGACTATACCAACATTGTGGTTATCTGGATAGTCTCGCTCTTTCCCTGCGTGTCAAATTCTCGCTTTATTCTTCGGTCTGCTGGAACCACGCTAGACAAGCTAAACAAATTTTCTCGCTTACGATGACTAGACATGGTCTTCTGGCTTGGATTCGGTGATATATCTAGAATTCTAACCCCAAGAGGATTTTATGCTTTAGTTCTCTACAACAGAGATATGATAAACTACTTCGGCTCCGTTTTTTCCCCGAAAATTGATAGCTCTGAATAAAGCATGTTTTATAACGACACCTTCATGTTTTTCTTGTTAACTACAGGACCAAGATGCTGAACCTAAAACCCATTTATTCATACACAGAGAAAAGACATAGAAACCAAAATGAGCAAAAGAAAGAAAAAAATCCCTAAAATACCCAACTCTTATTCCATGCTTTTTTCAAAGAGTTTCTCAATGATCTCTTTCTCAAGCATTCCCTCCTTCACTTTATTTTTCACACGTTTTTCCTCCTTCCCTCAATGTCATTCACTTATTATCGTATTGAGTCGTCGTCGTCGTCGTCGGACACCATGTTGGATTGTGATGCATTTTGCTTGTATCTAATGACGACAGGGAAAAAAATTACCATTTTCTTCTGTTTAAAGGCTTTTCTTTTTCATTCTATTTGTAGTTATACTTGTTTTTTCACGGTCTCAATTCTTGTTTCCTTCCCTTGTTCCCAAGCAAATGTTTCTACTCCGTTCGCGTTGCTGACAACCTTTTCTGTGTTCTTGCTTTTAATATTTCTTCTTCATTATTATCTAGTCTTTATTTTTTTTATGTTACTTCTCGGTTTTTGTTACCGCTTCTCGTGTTTCCTTTTTTTTTTCTTTTCTTTTTTCAGTACTTCTTTTTTTTCTTATTGATTTCCAGTTCTTCATATCACATGTTTTCCCCTGTATCCGAAAGTAGTGCCTTCCTATAAAAGGTTTCTGTTGCCTAAGATGACGTACAGCGGAAAAGCAATTACTATTAATTTATATGGTAAAAAATTTTGAACGTTCCAAATCGCGAAAAACTAAAAAAAGTGATGATTGGTTGTTAGAAAGAGAGAGAGAGAGAGAGAGAGAGAGAGAGAGAGAGAGAGAGAGAGAGAGAGAGAGATGTATGGGGATGCCTACGTTTCGTCCCACAAAATGATCCCTATTTGATTACTCTTTTAGTGATCCGAGTACTCCAAATACTACCTTCTTTGGAATTTTCTGATGTCGATTGCGCACTCTTCTTCAGCTTATCTTTAGTATAAAATACCAATTATCGAGCAATGAATAACATGAGGTTATTATTATCTTGCACTCGTTGAGAATTCACTCTAGAAGTATAGAGTGGTTTCACCTGGAAATTAATTGATAGCAAGTTTCTTCAATTCTCTTCAGTGATTTTAGTTACGCCGTCTGTATGGTTCCGATTCTTCCACGGATTTCCAGTTCATCCGATCGCGTTGCAGAGTTTCCTGTGACTGTTCCAAGCATGCCAGGAATGATGGTCATAACTACCAGCTTTATGTTCTACAATTTTCTCCAGTCCTCTCTCAAGGTCGAGATATTTTTTCTACAAACAGAAAAAGTAAAATATTATGGAGCTTTGAAATTAAAACAGATCATCCATGCCATGCCAGCAGACCAGATCTAGTCTTTAAAATCAAGGGGAAGAAATATTATCTGATAGTGATTATCGCTCATCCAGAGGCTGGAGAGTGAAACTGGAAGAAAATGAAAAGCTTGAAAATCATCAAGACCAGAGAACTGGAACTATTGTAAAATATAAAGGCGAATGATGTACCCATCATTATTGGAGTGCTTGGAATAGTACCGAAGACTTTTGCAAAAATGAAGGATTTGGGATTCTGAAACAGAATTGCAACAATAAAAATGACAGCGTCATTAAGTGCTGAGTATTGAGGAGATATCAAGATAGAGTCACTACATACCACAGTCAAGGAAAATCAACGTGTAGAAATAATGATAATAATAATAATAATAATAATAATAATAATAATAATAATAATAATAATAATAATAATAATCAGCAGCAGCAGCAGAAAGCAGAAGTAGCAGCAATGGCCCCTTAAAGCAGCAAAGCGGTCTAAATGTACACAGTTCGTCTGAACATTTCACAATTCAACCAGCATAATAGACCAACAACAGACCCAGCATAGCATCAAAATTCACCTGATGAGGAGCGGAGAATGAACTTGCTGAATCCTCTATAAAAAAATATTGAAGATGATAAAAGAAAACAAAATAATAATCGGATATTAACGCTGCTCATCTCGAAGAGTCCAATATGAAAGAGGGGAAAAAAACAAACTATTTTATTCAGACGGTGGTAGAAGGTGCATACAGAGAAAAGTTGTTTTTTGGACAGAAATAATAGTTTTAAAATTGTAGTCAGAAGATAAGTACGAAATGGCATGGAAATATTTCAGTAAATAAAAGATGTCAGTAAAAGAAAAGTCCTTTATCAGCTTTACTGATTAAATTTGCTTTCATATTAGACTAGCCAATAGACAATTATGCTGATCTTATAACGTAGTCCATTGTAGAAATGATTATGAACGAATAGAGATAGAGATGGCACCGCACGGTGGCGCACTAGAGGTTGTCTTGATTGCCTCACTTGATATGCTGTTCAGACAGATGATCCTTCTCCTGCATAGTACCTACCCACCCTTTACCTATTGACCAGCCTAATTGCCTCGTTCTTCATTTGTATCCCCACCCCTCGTTGTCATTTACGCTATCCACCCGGCTCTGCCGAAGCTAATCAATAACTAAGCAGACTTACCAACTCAAATACTATTTTATGCTGTGAAGAGTTCTCTTGTTGCTTAGGCCTTTCTTTTTATAATTTTTTCTGTCTGTCTGTCTGTCTGTCCGTCTGATTACCCCCCCCTCTCTTTCTTTCCATCTTACTTCTTCCCTTTTCTCTATTTCTCCTCCTTTCTTCTCCTTCTTGCTGTTATTTCTTGCTAGGTGTGAAAGTTCGTAAATCACCAAATCTGTTAGAATCTTCCTCATCTCAAATCTGTACACCGCTAACGAAATTGCAATCAACTAGAGAAAAAGGTGAACGAAGTACAATTATTTTCTTTGAATTGTCATTTTTTTTTTAATCTCTTTTTTTATTTCTATTCTTATTTATTTTTCAAAATCTTTTTTTCTGGTCCCCATTTTTTAAGACTTTAGGTGGAGAGAGAGAGAGAGAGAGAGAGACAGAGACAGAGACAGAGACAGAGAGACAGAGAGAGAGAGGGAGGGGGGACAGAAAGACGTCCTGATTGAATTTTGATGGTCCCTTTTCCTAATTTCCATACTAAACAATAATTTGGAATAAAGACGTTAACAATAAAAAGCAAGACTTTTGGTCTAACTGCTTCCCGCCTTAAACGACGTCAGTAGAGTCAATCCTGCAGTGGAGATGAACCTTGCAGACTTCAGTGATTAAGCTAAATTATAAAAGCAGTGTCCTGTGTTATCTAAGGGTCTTCTATTTTGAGACAACGTTAAAATGCTTCTTTCTTTCCAACTCCTCTTTATATATTTAGGTTACTTTTCTCTCATCTCATTTCAGTCCGAAAATTGATCGAAATAATGGAAAGAACAACATTTAGAATAAACATAAACGAGTAATGCTTTTCCGACATGGAATGGAGCACTCCGGTGGATGAGGAATATATGCGATAAATAAATATATTGCTAAAATTCAACCTTACTGGCTGTCCAGTTCCATAGAATAGAAGGAGGGTATTAGCCTCCGGATCTCAAGCTAAGGTTTCGATCCTGCCTCATGGTACTGGATGGGATAATGGATAGTCTATAGCCACACTGAAGAGTTGTAATACAACGGAACAACTGTCTGTTGATGACTCAATAATTAATCATTATACATATGTATTACTAAGAAATGGTTAATATATATATCATTAAGAAATTTATCTACAGTGCTGCCAAAATCAATCCTACTGCCGAGAAGCCAATATATATATATATATATATATATATATATATATATATATATATATATATATATATATATATATATATATGATGCAGACCTCTATAGTTAGTGCACATCTGCTATGTTGGAGCATCTGGGATATCTGCATAAAGTTGGAGGTCGCTGTACTATCTTGTGTATCTGTGCCTAAAAATACAGAGCCGTAGTATCATGGGGCTCTGTGCTTTATGACATCCGTACTGCCCCCATCATCCTCCAAAGGGACGGCAGAACTCCATAGTCAGCTCTGTATTTACCAACTGTCAACTCCATTGGTAGCTCACACCTGTCAGGAGAAGTATAGTCCAATCAAACCTACGACCTTAGAATCTGACTCCTCTCCGTGCCACCTCGATGGACCATATGAAGCTACACCTTGGTTTTAAGGGTGGGGCCGACTCTGGGCAGGCTGGTCCCACCTCGAAAACCCATCGCTCATACTGGAGGGATATTCTACTCACAAGCCCAACCGTTTAAGGTCCTCCTACTGTGGATATAATCCCAGAACAAGTTTTTTCGGCGAAGCCAGGATATATATATATGTTTGAAAAAGTTTTTAGTGTTTAAAGCTGCAAAGCTTTCTAAAATATATGTGTGTTTGTGTATAGATATATATATATACACATGTACACATATATGTATGTATATGCACACACACACACACGCACATACATATATATATATATATATATATATATATATATATATATATATATATATATATATATATATATATATATATGATTATCAATTGCATTATATTATATTGAAACTCTATTTAAAAGCCAGACAACGTAAAAAGAATAATCAAAGAAAATAGGGTAGCTGCAGGAATCAGCTGGAATATATATATATATATATATATATATATATATATATATATATATATATATATATATATATATATATATATATACACTTATTCTTTTACCCTGATTATTCATCATCTTTACTTCTTTCTGTATTAACTACTTCTACTTCGGGGTGAGATGATTCGTTTTCTTTTTTTAGTACCTTTGAATGTTTAATCCTCAACCCAACTAAATATAAGTGAGAGGTTTTGGCTTTGTTAAATAATGGGGATATGGAAGTAGTTTGCTCTGATGGAATGGACACTACAGCTCCTACCATTTTCATTTTATATGTATAAGAACATCCATATATATATATATATATATATATATATATATATATATATATATATATATATATATATATATATATATATATATATATATATATAAAGGAGACATAAACAGCGATGGACAACCACTCAGACGACTTTCGGCCCGAGGTCATTTTAGGCTTTTTACGCTGTAAACCTTATCAAGTAGAAAAAGTAGAGATGAGTTAGCCACTGCTACTTTCACGATTATTTTTCGTTTTTCCCCCTCTCTTCTATTTTTTTTTTACCCCTTATATAGTTTTTTAAACAAATCTTTTGTTTTGTTTCCGCCATTTTTTTCTCACATTTGAGCTTCACTTCCCTTCTTTCCAATTTGAAACCATCAACTTAATCTGTAACCAAGACTGTCAACAGAAGTTTCTTCATTTTTCAACTTGGTCTGGCTGGTTGTCATAGAAAAAAATGTATTTCTTCGAAACAGCTCGAAAAAATACTTAGTTGGAAAAATTTTGTTAACTTAAATTTATTAGTTTGCCTTGAAGTAAATTTCTGATTAATTAAGATAAATATTACTTTGAGATAAACTAATGAATTCACGTGTAACAAATTAGAGTATTTTTCAAGTCTTACTACGTGAAACATTTTTCAGTGTATGTATGGTAAGCATCAAGCATACAGACTGCTCAAAGGAGTCAGAGTGCCGAAAATTCAAACATACTCCATATCATAAATAGAAAAAACGCTTTTGTTTTCCGAAAATCCCCTCCCCTAAAATAGGTTTCTAGTGGATGGTCAATTTACAATGTAAGTTTATGCTAAATTGACTCCTTAGTTTGTGACACGCTTGGGGTTGTTTTTTTTCTTGAAAATTCGGACTTTTAATGATTACTGCTCAACAAAAGGCAAGAGAAGTAACTTAATCATGGATTGCCACCGCTACCATTTTATTAATTGATCACCCCAACACAGCATACTGCCAAAAGACATTGGTGACGTGACGGTTTCTATTGAGTGACTAGCTAGACCTGTCATCCTTTTTTCATTGCTTTCCATTACGTTTCTCTTGTTTTCCTTACTTCTTCCTAATGTTTCATTCCCAACGTCATTTTTTCTTTTAACCTTCTCTTGTTCATTTTCCTCTTTCTCTCTTTTTCTCTTTATTCCTTCTAAGCCTTCCTCTCGCTTTAATTTTACTCTCTTTCTCCAGTCATCCTTTCCTCTTTCTCTAACTCGTTTTCTTGTTTTAATTCTTCTTTCTTTTTTTCATTTTGTTTTTTAATGAATTCTCTTGCTAGGATTCTCATCTCTTCTTTTCTTCTGATTCTTTCTTCAAATCCGTCCTCTGGCTTTATTTTTTTTCTTAACTCTCTTTCTCCTCTCTTTCTCTGTTCTTATCTGTTCTCTCTCTCTCTCTTTCTCTCTCTCTTTCTTTCTCTTTACCTTTCTTTGAGTAATCCATTCTCTTTCTATAATTCTACTCTCTTTCTTTCTTCCATTCTTGAAATGCGTTTTCTGGTTATGATTCTACTCGTTTTCTCCTCTTTTTCTTTCTTTCTTCAAATCCATTCTCTGACTATAATTTTACTCTCTTTCTTCTCCCCTTCTTTCTTTCTTTCTTTCTTCAAATGCATTATCTGGCTATAATTTTACTCCTTTTCTCCTCTCTATCTTTCTTTCTTTCTTTCTTTCTTTCTTTCTTTCTTTCTTTCTTTCTTTCTTTCTTTCTTTCTTCGAATCCATTCCCTCAACTCTTCATCCTTTCTTTTACTTTCTATCTTTTATTCATTCTATTTGTTTTCTTTCTTTCGTCAAATCTGTTCTTTCTTTCTTTCTTTCTTTCTTTCTTTCTTTCTTTCTTTCTTTCTTTCTTTCTTTCTTTCTTCGAATCCATTCTCTCAACTCTTCATCTTCTCTTTTACTTTCTATCTTTTATTCATTCTATTTTTTTCTTTCTTTCGTCAAATCTATTCTTTCTTTCTTTCTTTCTTTCTTTCTTTCTTCCTTCCTTCCTTCCTTGCTTATCCCCTCTCTTTTTTTCAGTTCAGTGGCACCTCTTATCAGCGGGAATATATTCCAAGATCCCGACTGAATGACGAAATCGCACTTAATACCGAACCCTAAAAATACTAGGGATTCCTTATACTTACATACTTATACCCGTAAAAAATCTTTGGGTTATATATGTATGGATCAGCACAAAGGAGCTTAAAGCTATTTCATTAGGCAATCTATTTTCAATTATTCAAATATCCAAATTCCAATTTGTTTTCAAGTTTCAAGTCAACTCATTCTGTGTTAATGAGCGACGATCAGACTTGGTGTCTTAAGAGTTTCTATGACGTAGATTCTGTTGTTGGGTCATAATAGGTCAATTGAGTGCAAATAAACAAATAATTAAAAATGTATATAAGCTCCCAATAATCCTAGAAAGAAGAGTATACAACCAATGCATTATCCCGATAGTCACTTATAGAGCTGAAACATGGAATCTAATCAAAAGAGAAACACGCAAACTGAGAAGCATGCAACGTGCACATGAGAGAATCATGCTCAACCTCGCATGGAGAGATCACAAGACAGCACAATGTATCAGGAAGAAAACAGGGGTCAGAGACATCATAGAATCCATTAAAAAACACAAATGGCAATTGGCTGGTCATGTTGCGCGAATGAAAGACAACCGATAGACATCACGTCTCACAACATGGATCCCCAGAGACCACATGTGGAACTGACGCCGACAAAAAACAAGATGGAGAGATGAACAAGACAAATTCAGAAAATACTGGCTCCGCGACGCCCATGATAGAGAAATGTGGCGGATCCTGGGTAAGGTCTATGTCCAACGACGGACATTAAAAGACTGATGATGAAGATATGGTCAGGTACTGTGATAAAAGTTATGTGAGGGATAGGAGATTCGTTCTGACAGTAGATCTTACCAACCTCAGATTTTCTCTCTTTCTTCATTTTGTCGTGAACTTGAAGGAAACTTTGTACAGTTTCTCCTTGGTAGATCTGAATTGCCATCATCTCAAGTCGTGCGCTTTGAGACCATTATTAAGTAAAACTTACGAATTGTTTATTTCTAGGGTTGAACATGGGTAACTGAACCCACAGAAAGGGAAACAAAGGAAAAAAGAGGTCGAATAACCTTAGCCCTACAAATGGCCCGTCCGACTAACCAGCCTAGTGGGCTGCAGATTCTTCTCTTTTGCTTGTCTGTGTCACAAAGTACCACCAAAAAACTTTTTTTGTGTATGTGTGTGTGTGTGTGTGTGAATGTTTGTTTTGAAGTGTCTTTTGGGGGCTCTGGGGCCATTTTGGACCAACAATGCCTAAATGTTGTGCTAGTTTCTTTTGATGATTTTAGATAATTCGGACGCTTCTGGTCTCGTTTTATGGGCTACAAATTTGGGAATCTGCATGACCACACCTCTGGGTGCTCCCTAAAAAAACGGAGGGGGTGTCTCAATGGCCATTTAGGACCAACAATACCCAAATCTAGCAGGTATTTTCTTAGATAATTTTATATCTTATTTTTCTTCATTCCTTAAAGTTTCCGTCCTAATCTACCATATCTTATTTTTCTTCCTTTTTCCTTTGTGATGTTTTCAGTAAGGTTTATTACATCTTATTTTCCTTCATCTCCTTTTCTTCCTTCTAATCTTATTTGGCGATCTTCATATTCAATTTCCTTCGTTTATTTCTTGATAATTTTCTCGTGCTCGTCTTTCCTCTTTCGTTCAATCTTTAACTTTTGATTTACTTCATTAACAAATCATTGTTTGATTGATTGTATGGCCGAACAAACGGCTGGGCCCTGGGGACAGACAATTAGTCAGTTGAAGTAATTTGAGTCGTGGATAGAATCAATATTCCGAGATGAATTGAATATTGTCAGCATTTTTTTTATAAAGCAATTGATATAAAGTGTAACGAACTCATGTAATTGTATTCATTTTAGATATATAGAGACCCGCGTGAGCCTGTTTTTTCCTGCTTACACACACACACACACACACACACACATATATATATATATATATATATAATGGGATACGATTTTTTGCTCACAAAGCAAAGCTCCTGATAGTAGACATAAAACCTATAACCTCTTAAAGTACACACACACACACACACACAGCACACACTACTGAAAATGGGAATACCCCCTGAAACATGTCATTAATAAAAACATTTACAGATAAATAAACCTAACTTCCATACACTTTACTCTCTTTACTTCTGAGTCTGTCTCAATCTCTACAGATCATATTATATATATATATATATACGTGTGTGTGTGTGTGTGTGTGTGTGTGTGCACGCATGCGTGTGTGTGTAAGGTGCAACTCAAATTTTGGTGAACTTGAATAGATTCATCAACCTGTTATTCTGTCGAGTTGCATAGCATTTCCCGTGTCTCGATGGACATTTCAAGCACCTTTCAAAATTACTCCTCTACGAAATAAAGAACCGAATTTCCTATTAATTTTTTTTTCTTTGAAAAAGCCATTTTGCGCCAAAGGTCTTCTGAGGTTTTGGTCAACACTTCGTGTTGCGTTATCCTTATTTCAGTTTTCTGGCTGGATTTCTAAAAGAGTCGCCATCTTTATATGGTTGTATAACGGTTCATCGACGCAGAAAATGACCACGATGGACTGAGTTCGAATTGTGGTTGAGGCAGTTAATGTTCACTTAGATCTAACACTACAGGATTTTTTTTTTTGGACGATTGGACTCCTTCTTGTTTGTGTTGCGAACTCTACGATTGGGCTAATCCATTCAACGCCCTTCTTGCTTGTGTTGCAAACTATCAATTCTACATCCTTCTTCAGGTGTACTCTCTTAATGTGATGGTGGTAAAGAGAATTTTTTCTTTGATGGTAGCAACGCCATATTGGATTCGGGTAATACACTTCCCTTTCCTAATTAGGCCTGGATGGCCACACGTTGTCCCTGTTGAGGTTGAATTCCGAACTTCATCACATTTGGATTGTACACCTGAAGAATGGAACTTCTCCTTTTGTCCTGTCCCAATCCAGACATCTTCACAAAAATGATCGTGTACCACGATGGTTGATAAAGACATGGAGACTAGAGATTGTTAAGCAACCTTTCCACCAAGAGTTTAAAAAAAAATCTTGAATATTTTGAAGAATGTAAAAAAATGGTTCTCTTAACTTTTTGGTCATTTGACTCTACGTCGAATTTGGCAAAACTTAAGAAACACCAAGTGGAAGTTAAATTGTCGGTTTGCGTATAAAGAGAAAGAAAATTTCATCGTCATTGTTCTGTATTGTATAGATATCTCTTATATTGATGTTTCTTTCGAAGACGTCAAGACTCTGTCAGGAAAATTTTGTTGATTGGAGCCTTAAGCTAGAGAAACATCGTCCGACTACTACTTTTTCGTTTTGTTTTTGTAAAATGGGATTTGCATTTCTCTACTAAACCAGTCACTGTTCCCAACTCTTTATTTGAGACTTGCGTTTCTTGGACATAATTCAAAACGACAATAAAATTAGGCGTGCTTTTACGCCTCTACGTAACTGAATGGATATTTTTCATTATGTGTTATTCAGTAAGAGCCTGTTGACGAGGTTATATAAACCAATTAGTGCCCAGGGGGACAATAAACACAGTAGGGAAAGACTAGATACAAAATGAAGAGGCAATGTAAAATGGTTTGCGATAAGGCATGGCAGAGATTGGCACAATCACGCTCGTCATGGGAGGAGACTGAAAAGGCCTTTGCCTTACAATGAACTTATAACAGCTGCACAACATTCAGTCCGTACGTGCTTTCAAATTTCCTGAACGTTTGTGTAACACTGATTATATATTTTAACGTTTATGTAGCATATGAACAAACGTACAAATACATACATACATACGTACACAAACACAAAAATATATCTTGTACACACACATATACGTATATATACACACACACACACACACATATATACATATAATGTTTATATATATAATGTGTGTATATATATATATATATATATATATATATATATATATATATAATGTGAACAATAGGAAGTCAAACAGACTCAGGAGTGAGAGAGTATGGAAACTTATCAAATTCATTAATCAAGTTATCCATACATTAATTAATTGGTGTGCTAAACATGTTTGGGGAGATATTCCCATCTTCAGTAGTGTATATATATATATATATATATATATATATATATATATATATATATATATATATTCCCATCTTCAGTAGTGTATATATATATATATATATATATATATATATATATTGTGTGTGTGTGTGTATGTGTGTGTGTGTGTGTGTGTGTGTGTGTGTGTGTGTGTGTGTGTGCGCCTTTCAGTGGTTCAAGGTTTTCTTCAGCAAATAAATTTACCATCAGCTGCTTTGCTTCGGAGACAAAAATTGGAATCAAATTCTTTAGGGTCATCCTGATGTGTGGGACTTGGTTGTGTCTGTGATGAAGTCCGTGCTTGTCTGTATAATATGATATATCATAATATATATATCAATACATTTTAATCAATATTTATTTTTCAACATTATATCCTTCCTTGTCAATGCACTTAATCACGTGGTGGATAGTAATCACATAGATGGTGCATTGTACAATATACATTTTTTTATTGTATTTCTGCTAAATAACGACGTATCAGACTTCAGACTTATTTATCCACTTCTATACGTACACAACTACTTAATCCCGTCTTCCATTTATTGAACTCTATGCGAATACATTTTGTTTTGTATATACATGTCTTTATATATGTAATAAGTAAGTCTGTATAGATTGATATGAAGGTAAGTTTGTATAAATGTATGTTATACGTATACAAATGTATCCACCCATACACACATATATACGTGTGTGCGCATATATATATATATATATATATATATATATATATATATATATATATATATATATATATATATATATATGTGTGTGTGTGTGTGTGTGAGTGTCTATGTGTCTGCCTGTGTGTACATACTTATTCATACTATGCATCTCGACGCGTCTATTGAATTCATATAATGTTCAATGAAATTACGCACGCATGTATGTTTTATAGACAATAAACATTATGAGGCAATAAACCAAAGCCTGCTTCTCTCTAATACAGAAGGGTATTTTAATACATTCGCGAAAAGATCACAAATAGCCGTAGATGCATAATAAGGAATGCCATAATCAAATGAAATCCAAAAGGCTTTTCATGTCTACAATGGCATCAGCATGAAGACAAAGATAAACTTATTTTGTATTCATGGGGAGTCCAAGAATCGCTAACATTTGGTAATGTAAGAAACTCACCGTTTCTAGCAGAAGACGTTGGCAGAATTATGGAATCTCTTATTTTTATTATCTCCATGTCAAGGCCTCATTATTGTTTTTAAAGTACCCAGAAATGGCTTTTGCGCCGGAGATCGTAGGTTCACTCCCGGGTGACGCATGTCGAATTTATATTTGGTCATCATTATCATAATTTGTTTTTCTATGCGATGAATCATTATGCAGTTAGTTCTATTCGCCCTTTGCTCAGTCTTGTGACTAAATGTTTTCCAAGGAAGGGGTCCTTTGTTTCAAGAAGAGGTCATATTTCTTGCAAATTTAACTGCATAAGGAATTTTTGAAAGATTTCTAATTAAGGAATTAACTTCTTTCATCTGACACGATTTTAGACTATTCGTTAAATACTGACTGTGGTAAAATCATTAACAATGTATTTCCGTAGTAAAATCACTTGCATTTCTTTTATGTAGTAAAACCGTTTTCTCTGCTATTATATCGTACATATGTTATTCTTATTCAGCGAGAATCACTAGTATTATTCCTGGCCATTGACAAATCTTTTATTCTTGATTTCCAATGCATCTCTAGGATAAAATTGATAGCAATATCTGTACATCACATAAATTAATCACCTTAGCCTGCGCGTGAACCTGGAATAATTATCTAAAAAATTATCTAAAAAATAAGTTGAAGTTTTGTTTGACGGTTTCTAATAAGACTAAAACAATAAACCACGTGTTTACCTGAATCATTGTCAAAAGAAATACCTAGAATTATTCAACGAAAATAGATGTTTTGTCGAAAATTTATGGAAAAAATACCAGCACAAAAAATTTGGACATTGTTGGTCACTTTTATCATAAAGACTCTAAAAAAAAAAGAAAAACAAACACGTTTTTAGGTTATACTTCGTGGTACAAATTTTCAATGTTGTGGATCCTAAAATGTGACTAAGAATGCCCGGGAACAAACACACACACACACACACACACACACACACACACACACACACACACACACACACACGCACAATGGCAAAATTGGCAATTGTAATAACTTAATGATACCGAAAGTAAAAAAAATAAACAAACTAATGAACAACCCC
Source organism: Thysanoteuthis rhombus (assembly GCA_963457665.1). NCBI lineage: Eukaryota > Metazoa > Mollusca > Cephalopoda > Oegopsida > Thysanoteuthidae > Thysanoteuthis > Thysanoteuthis major. The sequence continues at coordinate 10,341,550 of OY735234.1, read as the reverse complement.
CCCCCCAAAAAAAAAACAAGAAAAAACGCCGATAACTTAAATTTCAAACTGACAGATTGTATGGGGCTTTTGATTCTTTGTGAATTAGCTTTTCATTTTGTAGATGATATCTCTTCCCTAAAAAAATCCGTCAAGGGAATCCTTGCTCTAAGTACCATTTTGAAACATAATCAGTAAATATTGACACAAATAATATACTTATCTATTTAGTTATGAATACATGCACATTTCAAACATACAATAAAATATCAAAGATCAGCCACTCATGATATCGACAAGAATCCTTTCAAAGGTCAATATCATCTGAATCTTTAAAATTTTAAATATAAATTATTATAGGCTACACTAACACAGACAATCATGAATACAAAATTTTTCTTTCTTTTTAGATAAAAAAAATTACCCCCCCCCCTGCACGCATTTTCTTTCACGATCACCTTGTATAACAGAGAAACTAAATTTTCGTGAGATTTGCTTGGGAAATGAAGCCATTTGAGTAGAAATGAAAAGTAATATATAAAAAACTACTCATTTGATTATTGGTTGATTAAAAAGTAGTTCGTTATTGAACTGTCACCAAAACTATCGACAAAAGTTTCTCTCAGTTTTTAAGCTGATCAGGCTGGCTAGCTGTTCTGCATGTATCACCCAGCACCAATGGCGCTGGGAGAATAGCGGGGTTAACCTGTATAACTATCTCCTTTATTTCGATTGAAAATTACAGGCGATCAAACCAGTGTTGAACGAATTTCTAAAGCGAATGAAAAAAAGATCAAACAGAAACCGTCAATCAAGACTGTCACCAAAACTGCCAAAATAGGTTTCTTCATTTTTCAAATTGGTCCAGCTGACTGACTGGCTGACGGACAGTAAATGTATATATCACGTGTACAAATCAAATGGAGCTATAGGGTTGAAAATTTAAACATTTTCTCCTCGTTATATCGACAAAAAACTTATTTTCTTAGAAATCACCCCATAGGGGTTTTTAGAGAAGGGAGTCAATTTACAATATAATTTTTTGCTAAATCGATCCTTAGTTTTTGCTCGGCATTCACACTTGTGGCCTGGGAGTCTAAGCAAATACTGAGCCTGTCTACCTCTATTTTTATTATTAATTATTATCATTATCAGCATTTTCACACCACTTGCCTGATGATCACCGCTGGAGACTGACAGACAGCAAGTCTTCACAAGTCTCCAGCCTTCCTCTTCAGATTCTTGCAGTCCACTGCAGTGTTGTAGTTTACAGTTTCACACCAATTGCCCAATGGTTATCGATGATGGCAGAGTAACGATAAATCTCTACAAGTGTCCAGCCCTTCTCTCATATCTTCCTCGCTTATCAGAGCAGCGCTGTGGTTTGTACCGCCTCCATCATACCTTTTTTGGCTATTAGGTAATAACAAAGATGTTCAAATGTTCTTTCTTCTCTGATCCTCTTTTAGTTAATGTATTACCACGAACGAAGCAAAAGGCTCTGAATGTAAAAGAAAATCATGAAATTGCTCTATTCAACCTCTCATCTTCTATACTCTTTTAAGCCCCAGAGCTTTTGGTTTGAAACTATCGTGGATCAAAACGGGATGACTGATGTAGAGGGGGGGGGTAATAAATTTTGTATTGCCTCCTCCTCATCATCTTCAATATGATTATCAGCTTTTTAGCATCCGTCGATGGACATAAGACCTTTCCCAAGATTCGCAAAACCTTTCGATCATGGTCATCGCAGAGTACTTTCTGAACTCGTCTATTTCGTCACACAATCCTATTTTTAATTTATTCATTTTTTTTGCCGGACAGAGTTGAGGATCCGCGTTGCAAGTCGTGATGTCCAGCTCTATCTCTCCGTTAGTTTTGCCGTGCGCTGAGTCAGGAAGAAGTGTGAGTAGCCAAACGGTTAACGTCACGGAGAATGGAATCGGCGAACTCGCAAGTTCAAACTCCGGTTGGGGCAGTAATACCCTTGGGGAAGGCATGAATACACTCTTCCCCAGGCTATAGGCAATCGTAAGTCAGTTGAAATCCATTAGCCCAGTGGTCCATCTTGGTCGCCAGACTAGCACCCGGGCCTGTAAAAAAACCCACAATTGCCACAAAAAATGATTGGGTTTCCATGTATGGGTTTCCGAGAGATGGGAACAAAACAATTACCGGAAGTAACCGAGATTAGCCAGATGTTGTGTATACACGTACACAATCAAAGACGATTAAGCTGATCCATTTTACGGATCTTTCCTCGGGTGTACAATCCAAACATAATAAAAGAGGCGCTCCACATTAACATAGCGACTGAGTAGATGTCAGATAAGTGCGGAATTCGACCCGTTGAGGCTTTTGCTACTCAACAAGGACAATATATGAAAATCCATGCCTAACAAAGAAAGAAAAGGATATCACCCGAATCCAACGTTATGGCGTTGTTACCATTTGAAAATAAATTCTGTTTACTATTGTGACCAAGTGTACGAGTCAGATCAGTGATGATTTCAGCTCAATGTGGCTTTTGTTACTCAACAAGGACAAAGTATGGGAATCCAGGTCTAACTCAAGAAAAGAGAAGCAAACACCCGAATCGTACGTCATAAGCGTTGCTGCCATTTGAGAAAAATACGTTTACCACCATTATGAACCGGATAGTACACCTGAGGAAGGTCGTAGAATGATTCAGTCAAAACATTGTGTTAACGACGCAAACAACAAGGAGGGGTTCAAACGTCTGAAAAACTCCTTGAATGTTAATGACCATGTAGACAGTACACATACACTATTTTTTTCGTTCAAGTGATAATTATTCTCTTTTAAAAGGTTCAACTCTATATTAAATAACAACGCATGCCAATAATATGTTAGCATAAGACCAATACTATACGGTCTGTCTTTATGAATTCTCTTAATGATAGAATTGTTGAATCACTTCATTTCTGTCTCGTCTATTCGATTAAAAAAGGAAGTAATTTTGTTAATTTAATCTTAGTTGTATTCTATTTCATCTTCAAGACTTTGTTCCATTTTTTCTCTTTTTACATCATATGAACAAGAGGAAAAAATTGCCCCTCCAAGAACATATTAAAGCTTATATTCTCTATAAGACACTTGTCCGTCGGTCGGTCTCTAGTATATTAAACATCAATTTTCTCAGTAGTTGGATTGAAATGAAACATGGTCCAGATCTTCAGATGAACCATCCTCATCTTCCTCTTCCTTTTCCTCCTCTTCCTGCTGCTACTTCAACCACTGATGGTGGTCGATTCGTTGAACTTATAGTCCTTATTAGATGAAAATTTTCATGCACAAAAGAAATCATTTTTTAAATCTTGTAATTATCTTCATATTGTTGGGATTAAAGAATATTACACTTATTCAGCCACATATTTTATTAACAGAAAGTTTCATTAATGATAAGATGGAGCAGAATAATTAATATTATTCGTTTCGTGAACCTATATTTGCTGCAGGATATAAGTTAAATGAATGGAACGTAATTTGTTCATGCTATTTCAACTTCTCTGCAGTAAAATCATATCAAAATGCGATATACATTTTCTTTCACTCATATTATCTTCCTGTTTATCTGCCCTCCCTCTCTCTGTCTCTATTTCTCCCTCTCTCTCCCTCTCTGTCGATCTATTTTCCTATCTATCTATTAGAAACTATCAACCAAAACTGTCAACAGGTTTCAATTTTTTTAGATTCCTCCTTTAAATTGTTTTTTTTAAATACAGGGTTCAATTTTCAGTGCAATTGTATGCCAAACTGCTCCCTTAGTTTGTGTCACGCCTGTTTGTTTATTGATTTTTCTTTCAATTCAGACTCTCGCAGAGATCACTGGAACTCCAAAAGCTGAGAACAGTGACTCATTCATTGATCACTCTCTTTTCCAATTTTTTTAATTGATCTCCCTAAACACGACTTGTTCCAAAAAGACGTTGGTCACGTGACAGTTTCAATCGAACAAGTTAGCGGATTGGCCTACAAAAGGTTTTTATGGGAACACTATACTTTTGGATCTCTGGCAAAACCTGTATTTTGATTTACGTAAATCATGGCGTTTTTAAGAAATAAATCAAAGCAAATAGTAACACATTCTGATATAGCCAATCAGGCAGACTGACCAACTTGAAGAAACCTATAATTGTTAATCTTTCAACAACTATGACAAAAATACAATTGGAATGAATTATTATTGAAATGCATATCCGTACCTCGCATCAATGGGTCAGCTTACCTGAACTTATTATCAGAAAAATTATCTTAAATTATGTAAAATATACCAGCACAACATTTGGGCATTATTGGTCCAAAATGTTCACAGAGTACCCAAGAGGCACTTGACCTCCCACCCTGCAAATATATTTCAGTTGGTGACTTGTGGTGTACTCAGACACAGACTTGCGAAGAGAGAAGAATCTGTAGCACATTCGGCTGGTTGGTCTAGCAGGCCATTTGTTAGGGTACAGTGATTTGATATAATTTCCTCGTTATTTGAGCTTTATAAGCTAGAATTGTATATTTGCTTACATAAGGTCTCCGCTGGTATTTAAACTGTTTAAGGAACCTCAGAGTTCAGCAAGTCCTTAATTAAGGACCAAGAACATTTGTCGGGGCAAATTTCTTGCTTGCTGGATAAATCGTGATTGCACACAAATCAGCATGTTTTTTGAAGGGATTCCCTGGAAAATTTGATTTTTGAAAAGGTTTCCCCTAGTAGTTGTAGTTTGAAGACCACTGATACTACACTAAAGTCCCTTTTTTCTCTTTTTGAAGCAATGAACACTTCATTAGGTTCTCATCTCATGTTGGTCAATAAAGGACTTTTCACACATCCCTTCGCTATACCCAACTTTGCATATGGAAGTATTACAGTATTATGACATTTAGGAAAATTCAAAATTTTCATCAGAAATAATGTTGAAAAACCAAAGTTTCAAAAAATAGCGTTCACTTCATGTTCTGCATTTATGCCGTAACGGACGAGCCAGATATCATTTTGGTTTTGTCATCTTAAGTTTATGTACGATGGACAATACTTTAATATTGTCGGATTTCTATATCCAAATAATATATATATTGTAGATAACAAAACTATTTCAATACGTGAATTTATACGAGGCAATTTATTGTAACTGTCACAGCAAAAACAAACTGATTTCTGATGAAGTCACGTTGGTTAAATACATGAAATAAATTTTCTTAAATGTCATAATAATTTAATATTGTCCGAATTCTTTGGAAAGGTTTTTTAAGGCATTCCCTAGAAAATTTTATTATTGAAAAGGTTTACCCTAGTAGTTAAAGTTTGAAGACCACTGAGACTACACTAAAGTCCTTTTTTTTTCTCTTTTTGAAGGAATGAATACTCCATTTGGATCTCATATCTAACTTTCAAGTAAATCAGTGAATGAAAAACAGTAACGAAAGAAAAGGTTTACCCTAGTAGTTAAAGTTTGAAGACCACTGTGACTACACTAAAGTCCCTTTTTTTTTTCTCTTTTTGAAGGAATGAATACTCCATTTGGATCTCATATCTAACTTTCAAGTAAATCAGTGAATGAAAAACAGTAACGAAAGAAAAAAAAAAGATTGCTAGACCGTCTTTTTGTTTTCTTTTGACCAACCTCAGTTTTATCATGATTACATTCTACCCATTTCACTATCTTGAGTGAAATATACGGAGAAAATACATACCCTAAGGATGGATATTGGATATTTTTTATGTGAAGTTGAATTATCCTAATTGTCTCTATCTTAATTACATTCTTAATTTCGTTTCAATTAAAGAGAAATTGTTAATGAGATCGACTCAGGACAATCTACGCGAAGAATTGTGATGTGTTAAGTAAAAATGCAAAAACAAATCGGTGCATTTCTCGTCTTTTTAAAACAAACCCTGTCAATGAGACTTTTTCCTCTTCCGTTTCGTTTCATTTCACTTACTTTTATTCCACCTTTTTGTAATGATTAACGAAGCGCGTCTTATACCTTCTGACTTAATGGAGAAACTTAAATTACAAACACAACCTTTTTTCTTTTTTAAAAAAAAATTGACTAAAGTGTACTGCATTAATCGTTTGTGAAGGAAATTAGAAGAACAAAATTAGAAATAACCACTTCTACAAAAAAAAGAACCATGACAGTGATAAACTACAAAGCACTCTGAGAGTGCACACCTCTGTCTACGCCATTACAAAAAGATATTAATTATTCATGGATACACCCCCAAATTTAATCATATCTTCCATAGCCTGTTGTCAACCCTTTCAGAAAATTTCAAAGAAATACACATAGAGCTTTTGGAAATATCGTATAGGCTGGCATGACATTTTGGCAATATAATATGGTTGGACATATAAAAACGCAATATACAAGGGGAGATAATAACCAATATTATCTATACAAATTACCGGAAAGACAATTTCATCAGCTTTCCAACAGTGTATTTGTCAATAGATATATGTTTAACATGAAAGGATACTATCAAAAACGTCAATGTAGGTATTACAGTATTTTACAAGAAAATTTCAAGTATATGTGTTCTCACAAAACATATATACTACAATATCTCCTCATATCATTACGTTACGCCGATATACCCGGTTTTATATTGTTTATACAAATGATGCCAAAATGTTCTTCAATCTCTTTTCTTAGTAATAATACAAAGATTATTACGATGAATTTAACATGTTACAAGCGGCATATAACATGGCATATAACAAGGTGACTTATGTCAGCAGAAACTATTGACACATGCCACTTTGTTATGTTTTTGGTGTTGTTGTTCATGGCTCACCCTACAGCAATACTCACTAGGATATATAGGATGATCAAAACTACCATGTCACCTAAGGGGCTCAAACTACGTAACCTAGAATGATCAAGAGCCCCATGCCCCATGCAAACAAGGGGAATGAAACAATGATACCTAGGAGGATCAAAACCATAATATCACAGAGGAAGATCAAATTAGGGTACCTGGGATGATCAAAGGTCCCATACAATCAAGGGGAATCAAACAAAGATACCTAGGAGGATCAAAACTATCACCTCATCTAAAAGAATCAAACTAAGGTACCTAGGATGATTAAAAGCCCCATGTAACCACGTTGTCTACCAGCTGAATTTCAATCTGTAACTTTCACTCTAAGGTTCAATCTAAGTAATTAGTATTCACCACTTAACAAGAGTTACCTAAACCGTTAACCCTATAGTTAAGAGCAAGCCAATGAAACATTTCAGTGTGCAGTGACCCTGGCCTTTTAAATTTAAAAAAAAAACTGCCTCAAGCTATGTTGGTTAACTTTTTAAGCCACTCGCTCTTTTAACGATGAAGAATCTTGAAGACTAACGTGTTTCTGTGAAATGCTGTTCCGACTTGGGAAAGGTTTTTTGGAGACTGTCTGGATCGTGAACATTGCCACGAGGGGTGCCATCGTTTCAAATCAGGAGGAACACCCACAAAAGACGATGTCAAATCTGGGTGTCCTTTTACGTCGACGGACGATGATCACATTGAAAGAAGTGCTTGCTATGATCTGTGGAAATCGTCGCCTGACTCCCAGTGAAGAATCGGAAGAGGCGGGAATCTGCAACAGTTCGTACAACATTGTTTTGAAATGAAAACTGACGATGTATCGAGTTGCTGCAAGATTTATGTTGCGTCTATGAGAGATGACTAAAGATTTTGGCGAAGTACTTGACTGCTGTCAGTTAAGGTTGTACGTTAAGGAATAAATTTACTTCATTTTAGTCACACATATTTATTCATATAAAAGTCAATAAGTCAGTAGCCTGACAAAATTTACTACACAGTTTGATCATTGAGGTGAATGAGGAAAAGTTGGACCAAATGTCAGAAAGAGATTCTGTTGGAAAGTAAATATTTGTCGTGTAAAATTAAATGCTTTTTTCATCATTAGGTTATGGACTTATTGATTTATCTACTTACATGATCAGCTCGTTTTTTTTTTTTTTTTTGCTTTTTTTGATAATGGTCGGAAATAGTGGACACAAGAAAAAATCCCTTCTAGAAAACTATGATAAAAAAACGAAAGTTTAAACGACTAGATTAATATCAACAGAATCAAAATATTAATTTGTATATGAAAACACTTAAAAGAAACCATAAAATTGATAAATCCTCATAAAGATACATAAAGATATAGAATAATTGAAACAATAACATTTGAAAATAACTAATCAATATCGTTACAGTTTTAATCATGAGCGATTTTATAACAAGATAAAAGATAGAAAAAATGCAAAAACAGCCAACAACACATTGAAAACAGTATTTCAAATCCAAATATAAAACACAAAGTATCAAAATAACAGTACAAGGGAAAGAACACGAATTCAAATGAGATACTTAAAACAAAATGAAACTAAATGAAATTAAGCTAAACAGTGAGAGTAACTAAGAAAGTGAAACTAAAACATAACAAGTACTTCACAAATACGAAACTCACCTGAAAATTGAATGTCGTGGATATCTATCAAAATAAAAGCTTATATATATATATATATAATATATATATATATATATATATATATATATATATATATATATATTATAAATTTATAAATAATTTTCTTACTAATCTTGTTCTCGTACGAGTGAACGGATCTCTGATGTCAATATATTTATATACTTTCCAAAACATCGAACGTTTTCTTCCTCTCTCTATATGTATGTATATGTGTGTCTATAGATGCGTATATATATATATATATATATATATATATATATATATATATATATATATATATATATATATATATGTATATGTGTGTGTGTGTGTGTATGCATATACATATGAAAGACAGTTTTAGGAAATAAATTTGGCACGAACTGAAGTATTTATGGTAGCGAGCGACACAACGCTGAAGATCCGGAAATAACGTCCTAGCCTACATAGGTGCTCCCATGGTAATGGGTGAGAGTTCAAATCCCACCCAAGGCTCATTTCTTTATTCTTCCCATCATCGCCGTCGTTTCGCTTCAAACCGTAAATAATTCAGATCGAGTAAAATTTAGTTCCTGAAACCGTCTTTCCTTATCCACGTTGTCGGATACTAATATCCATTATATATATATATATATATATATATATATATATATATATATATATATATATATATATATATGTATTATAGATTTATAAATAATTTTCTTACTAATCTTTTCTTGTTCTCGTACGAGTGAACGGATCTCTGATGTCAATATATTTATATACTTTCCAAAAGATCGAACGTTTTCTTCCTCTCTATATATGTATGTATGTGTGTGTCTATAGATGCGTATATATATATATATATATATATATATATATATATATATATATATATATATATATATATATATATATATATAGTAATGTGTGTGATGCAAAGGCCCAAATAACTACTTTAACTCCAAATTCTAAATTTGTTCATTTACTGTGTCTATCTACTCTATTCGTATTTCTCAACGTGGACAATTATATCATTGAGAAATGGTTATAAAACCTGATAGAAATAATTATGTATATATATATACGTATATATATTGCTCACGTCACGACTTCAGGTTGCATTTACAGAGGGTCATCAAAAAATCGCCCCCTTTACGTGTTTGCATCTGCTGGTTCAATTCCGTATTGGTCAATATTCGTGTATGAGGAGGTGCTTGTATGTGTATGTATAGATCACAATACGCATCTGCCTCTATCCGTCAGCCATATGTAACACGCTGTGCAAATGATTTGTTTCTTCGATTTCATTTCACTGTGTGTCCACCGATCCCATTACCTGAGTATAAAGAAATCGATTGGCGTTTCTGCTTTTGCCTCTCTCTGATATTCACTTATCTATCTGATTTTAACAGCTTACTTAGATAAACTGAAACACCCTGAGAGATTCATCAACTTCGGCAATCTGACCAGAAGGAAAAAATGAAAGTAGATAGAAAGAGATAGATGGATAGAAGCCCTGTTTAGTCCCTCAATAGAAACCATCATACGACTAATATCTTTTGGTAGCATTTTGTGTTAGGAGAGATCAATCAAAAATTTGGAAAAAGAGGTGATCAATGGATAAAGTTACTCCTCGTGTATGCAGTGATCACTAAAAGAGTCTGATTTTTCAAAAAAAACAGACTGGCCCAAATTAAAGAGTCAGGAATTTAGCATAAACCTACATTGCAAATTAAGTCACCCACCACCACCACAAATGTAGTTTGGGTGGATATTTGAGAAATAGTTCCTTCTAGACGTGTTAAGGAGCGTATATTTAAATTTTCAGCCCTCTAGCTAGATTGGTAAGAAGTATACGTTTGATATATACATAGTCAATCAGTGTAGCTTTTAAAACTGAGAGAAACTTATGTTGACAGTTTGGTTCTGATAGATAGATAGATAGATAGATAGATAAAGAAGAAACGTGAAAGGTTTTCATCAATACGTATATATAAACAATAACCAAACAAAAAGTCTGTGACAAAACAGAGACTTTTAGTTAACACAGGAGAAAATTCATAGCTCAGATGTAGAAAGAGAGAAATGTCAGAGAGACAAGAAAAAAACGGAGAGAAAGACGTGTCTCGAAGACCTAAGGTCAGTGTGTCTTGGACGAGCAAATGGCTTTTCCATCAACGCTCGCTGTCACTATTTTGTGATTTTAATACCATCTGATTATTTCTCGCTTGGCCACAATACAGTTCAGCTGAACTCTCTACACCTGAGTCTCTCTGAACATAGATGCATTTAAAAAGGTTCCTGACTTCTTATTCTCCTTTCTCCAACACAGAAGTGCCACTGAATGTAGGTTCCACTCGAAGTAGTTAGATAATAATTTGAGGGCTGGGATAATTGAGGCTCTCAGGTATCGGGTCAGACTGGAAGCGTGTGAGCACAAATTGTGACTAGGGTTATGGGAATCAAGAGATGTTGATTACCAGATAGTTTGAATTACGATTGTAAGATTGTGGAACTAGTGATTTCGTGAAATCCCTAGCGATTTTGTGAATATACTTGACAATTTTTTTTTTCCCAGACAAACTTGAAAAGGTCTGAAAAGGCTGGCTGACAACTATTGAAATGTATCAGAACATGCCCACGTGATAGTAATTATTTTCAAGATGTAATACCTGTTCTTTCTCTTAAATTTCTCTTCACCTTCCAATAGTCATTTTGCCAACATTCTGTCAGATCACCTCACAACAAATATTATATATATATATGTGTGTGTGTGTATACGTGTGTGTGTGTGTGTGTGTGTGTGTGTGTGTGTGTGTGTGTGTGTTTACGTGTGTGTATGTCTTCCTCTGTCACATTTTTAAGCACAAAAAAAAGAAATTGTTTTCACAAAATTGGGGTGTAGTGAGAGTGAAAAATGAAACCTAACCAAGAGACAGATCTGCAAACTGAGAAGTATGCAACGTACGCATGAGAGAATCATGCTCAACCTCACATGGAAAGATCACAAGACAGCACAATATATCGGAAAAAACGGGGGTCAGAGACATTATAGAATCCATTAGAAAACTCAAATAGCAATAGGCTGGTCATGTTGCAAGAATGAAAGACAACCGATGGACATCACGACTCACAACATGGATCCCCAGAGGTCACATGCTAAACCGATGCAGAGAGAATACAAGATGGAGAGATGAACAAGACAAATTCAGGAAATACTGGCTCCACGATGCCCATGATAGAGAAATGTGGCGGATCCTAGGGAAGGTCTTTGTCGAACGACAGACGTTAAAAGACTGATGATGAGAGCCACAAGATATCATGGCAAAATATTATTCTCAATGCTCCCTTTTAATTGTATTAGAATCGAAAATATTTTCAGGATTTTCGGTAATTAACCTCTGTTGTGCGTTAAATGATGTGTGACTAATCAATAGGATTAATTAACCTTTTTTCCTTACCAATGTTAGCCGCAAAATTTGCTGTAACATGAAACCTCTTCTCGTAATAAGACTTGAATTGCAAAGGACGTCTAATTTACAAAGAAAAATTCTTCTTTTGAACTACAGTAGTCACCAAAGTTGGCGAAAGGTTCAATCTTTTTTTTTTAATACATGCGTGTGTTTGAGTACACCAGTGCTCCTGGCAATATCGTTTTGTCGACGGACTTGAAAATTGGCATCAGTCCTCCACTAGACCCCTTCTAAAAATGATTATTTTTTATTTTTGGAAAAAAATCTTTTTTAACCATTTTAGGGCTTTATTTTGACGGCTTTATTGATAACATCTAGATTCTCAAGAATGGATGATTTTTTTTTCTTTTTAAGCTTTTTCCTGTGATGTCCATATATGTATGGTATTTTTATACATTTTGTGACTGTCAGTCTTTCTCTCTTTCCTCCTTTATTTGAAACCGTCAACCACAACTGTTAACATCAACGGTTTTTAAGTGGGTTTGGTTGTCCAGCTGGCGATGTATGTATGTATATATGTACTGCACGCACAGGCAGCACCAATGGAGCTAGAGGGCTGAAAATTCAAACATTTACCCCTTATGTCTAGAGACGTTTTTTTTTTTCACATTTTGAAAATTCAGGCTGTTTTGGTGATTACCACCCAACGAGAGGCGAGAGAAGTAATTTATTCATTGATCACCCCCGTTTTCCAATTTTTTTCATTGATCACCCCCGGAACGACATGATAAAAGATTTTCCATGGTGAATAGAAGAAAAAGCTCCAAAATATCCAGAAGGTACCACAGAAAGAGCACGAGAAGGAACTTCTCACAAAGAACTATCGATAATTTGAACACCCCAATGTAGTGGTTCTTAACCTTTTCAAGTCATCCCTACTTTTGTTATTATGATTGCTTGTTCAAATTTTAAAAAATAAACTTAATAAGACTAATCGAACACAATAAAAGAAGGTTGACTCAATAAATTTAAAATAATTTTAATAAGCAACGTTGGAAAGGAAAATTCAGACACTGGTTTGCACAGTTTTACTTCATTTTGCATCTCACGTACCCATAGACCCTAAACCAGAAACATTCACCACAACTTTTATTTTTTACCTAATAAACTTATTACCCCTCTTAGATGGAGAGGACTCTCCTGATTGGGAACCACTGTTCAATCGAATTATGACCCAAATATACTGGAAACAAGTACAGTTAACAATAAGAAAAAATATAAGTACACAAAACAAAACATATTTAAGAACAAACCAAGAAAACAACACAACCAAAAGGGCTGAGGCGAACTATAAGTACAAATACGAGCATTATTTACTCGCTAAAAAAAATTCCGTGGGGTAAATCTATTGCTTTTTTGGTCACAACGCTCTGGGTCGATACATTCTACGACCGTTAAGGTGAGCAACGTAAATTAGAAAAAAAAAGGAGAACCCTTCGACGCTGCTCACTTTGACGGTCATATAATGCATCGATCTGGATGAAAGAAAAAATAGTCAAAAATTAATGATGAAATAATAATGATATTTAAACTTTTAAAAGCTACGAATAGGAAAAAGGTTATTGTATCGTTACATTTTGCAAGTGATAAGTTAAGAAGAATAATGGTAATTATACTTCTTCTTTTTTGCTTTAAAAGATCTGAATAATTACTTCGCTGCCATTAGAAATGAGTTTACATCTTCAAACTTAATCCAATTTGTATAACACAGAATAGAAAATATACAATTAACTTGATATAAGCTATAATAGACTTGATAACAACATTAACATTACTATTAATTTATTTTGATATTATAACCAATATGATATATGCTTATATTATATTATTTTATATTCTAATGTCAATTCAACATTAATTTAATGTTAGTATTTATATCAACTGTATAAAATAATATCAACTTTGATATCAATATTAATTTAATTCAATTATATACGATCAATGTGACACGATATATATCAATATTATAGTCTAATGTAATCTTAACTTAATTTAGCAATAATTCAATTTTTATATCAAGCATAACACTTTATGTTATTTTGAATATTGGAATTGATTTAAAACTGAAATACATCCATGTTATATGCTAGATTTTTAAAAATCTAATATTGATTTATTATTATCTTCACTTTAATATTAATTGTGTAACACTTTACTTTAAAAAAATAATAATTCGATTTAACACTAAGATATGGTACATATTTTATATTCCATGACATTATGATATAATACATATTTGATATAATAATAATTACTATTAATTATAGATAATAATGTAATATATCATTTAGTATTAATAATATTATCAATATACATATATTGATATTGATACTAAAGTTGATAGATAATCGATAATATCTGTAAAATTATATTTATAGACACACACACATATATATATATGAATATATATATATATATATATATATACACACACACACACACACACATATATATATATATATATATATATATATATATATATATATATATGTGTGTGTGTGTGTGCATGTGTGTGTGTGTGTGTGTGCGTGTCTGTGTCTGTGACTTGGTGTATAATATTTTTATGTATTTATTATTAGACTCGCTATAATCTGACAAGTTATTTCGATGTCTTCACATATCTGGAGTATACCCATATAACAACATTACAAAAAGATGTACTCTATGCTTAAAAGAAGCACGCGCACGCGCGCACACACACACACACACACACACACACAAATATGTATGTGCGTGTGTGTGTGTGTGTGTGAATGTGTGTGTGTGTATGTATGACCCTGTGATGCACTTGACCGTATCATCAGTAATTTTCCCTGGGGGTCATTGGATGTTTCCGGACTTTCAACAAACAGATACTCCCACCCAGACGACCTTAAAATGAAAAGATATTTCAAGCGTTTTGAAATTTTGTTTGGACTGAGAGCTCAAACTCAAAAAGTTATAAAGAAAAGATTGTATCAGGTGTTTGAAACAGAGACTGAATACACATTTAACAAGAACCATAAGTTCAACGACACGCCCATCATCCATGGTAATAGTAGCAAGGGGGGAGAGGAAGGAAGAAGAGCAAATAGTAAATTTAGGACAGTTTTGGCCCTCTATGGGCGGGGGCTCATTTTTTACTTTTTTTTTCAAAGACAAAAAAGCGGTCATTCTATTAAGACAACATAGCAGCTGGTAAAAATGATCGGATATATGTTCTTTTAATGACATCACATCTATTAATGACATCATAACTCTTCCTCTCTCTATCGTTTAATGTAAGTGGAACGGACCTATTGACCTCGCGACCGAGCAAAAAGCGTCTTATGCGTGGACACATTTAAAAACCGGTTTTTCGTTAGAAACTCTTTTACGACCCTAATATTCGACAAATTTCGTATTATGATGTGTGAACGTTTTTTTTTTTGTCCAGCCCAGGCTACTTACCCGTTCCCCACTACGCTCCGGTGGTCATCACGGCTTGGAAATCCCATCACAATTTCTTTTACAGGAATATTACATTATAGAAAGACGAAGTAAAGTAGTATTTAATATTAGTTTACTGGTACTGTCAAAAATTACGGCATACATGAAATAAATAGATATACATCGCATCTTATAAACATAGATGATAGAGATTTGCATTGCAATGGACTTGGCGTTCTGTTGACTACCAATAGATTTTTTAAAGTTTTTTATCACTTTGAATTTCAAAAAAATATATTGTTTTTTGAATTCAGCATTTTTATAGGGTTATGAAATTCTATAATGATAAGTCAGTTGCGTTCATTAGCGTGACAGAAGACATCTGCCCATTGGAAAGTATAATTTGTGTTGGATTTGAATACTACTAATTCTATTAGTACTGTACTGCTATTGCTGCTACTGCTATCAATCAACCTTGGGCATAGGCCTTCCATAAAGTCTGACAGTTTTTTTTTCTCTCTTGAGCGTTGCAGTACCAAAGCACTCTGAACCTCGTGTCATCTCGTTTTTTACCGGACATGTGTTTACAATTCAAATCCGGTGGCATCTTGATTAAAAAAAAAAAAAAAAAGAGGTTTTAATTAGAAAACAAAAACAAAAAAATGGAAAAAAAATACCAGAACCTCACTGGGAACTTAGGAAGGTGAGGTACAGAGAGATTAGGGTCGTCTCCATAACAATTGGCGAAAAGACTAGAATCAATACTGAAGAAACTGAAAATACAAGTATTTATGCCCGGTAATTGTCAACATTTCGTGTCTAACGCACTCACAACTGGCAATGTGTTTTAGCGTTTTATATATTAAGGAGCGTCAACGTCCTGTGGTTTACGTACCAACGCCGACCGTACCGTTGGAACACTTCAGACAATCGTGTACAGGATCTGTTGTCTATGGTCTATACCTTGGGAAACGTTCCGAAAATTATCGTTCATGAAGCCAAGTCATATATATATATATATATATGATTAATAATTGTGTCAGCTGTTTCGTTTGATTACAACTCTTCACAGTGGCTATAGACTATCCAATATCCTATCCAGCGTCATGAAATAGGATCGAAACCTTCGCTTCAGAGGCTGGCATTTTATCCCTGCCCTACGCAGAACTGGACGGTCAGTAGGACCGAATTTAAGCGATATATTTGCTTATGCATAATTCATCATCCACCAGAATGCTCCATTCCAGAGTTGGAAGAGCATTGCTATAGTTGCTTATAATGGACAAGTTGCCCCCCCACGAGATGTGTGTATGTGTGCGTGTGTGTGTGTGTGCGTGTGTGTGTTTATGTGTTTAAATCCCAGAAACGGGTCTATGGCTCAACAGCTGATGATCCCCACAATGATATTTAATATACAACATAAACTCCACTCCAACTTCTATTCTAACTGAAAATGATTTCTATAACCTTTGTATTGTATGTATAATAAGTGCATTGGTCAAATTATAAGACTTATCAATTTTGCTCAGTTGGTAAGCGAACCGGTATTCAATCGCTTGGTCGCGATTTTACATCATATTAATCTTATATATCATTTTAACGTGATGTGATAGACAAACACAGAAGAGTTCACTCCCCTGATTTTGGTGCAGATTAGTTTCTTCTTCTTCTTCTTCTTCTTCTTCTTCTTCTTCTTCTTCTTCTTCTTCTTCTTCTTCTTCTTCTTCTTCTTCTTCTTCTTCTTCTTCTTCTTCTTCTTCTTCTTCTTCTTCTTCTTCTTCTTCTTCTTCTCTTCTTCTTCCTTCTTCTTCTTCTTCTTCTTCTTCTTCTTCTTCTTCTTCTTCTTCTTCTTCTTCTTCTTCTTCTTCTTCTTCTTCTTCTTCTTCTTCTTCTTCTTCCTTCTTCTTCTTCTTCTTCTTCTTCTTCTTCTTCTTCTTCTTCTTCTTCTTCTTCTTCTTCTTCTTCTTCTTCTTCTTCTTCTTCTTCTCTTCTTCTTCTTTCTTCTTCTCTTCTTCTTCTTCTTCTTCTTCTTCTTCTTCTTCTTCTTTCTTCTTCTTCTTCTTCTTCTTCTTCTTCTTCTTCTTCTTCTTCTTCTTCTTCTTCTTCTTCTTCTTCTTCTTCTTCTTTCTTCTTCTTCTTCTTCTTCTTCTTCTTCTTCTTCTTCTTCTTCTTCTTCTTCTTCTTCTTCTTCTTCTTCTTCTTCTTCTTCTTCTTTTCTTCTTCTTCTTCTTCTTCTTCTTCTTCTTCTTCTTCTTCTTCTTCTTCTTCTTCTTCTTCTTCTTCTTCTTTTCTTCTTCTTTCTTCTTCTTCTTCTTCTTCTCTTCTTACGGGGGAAAAACAAAATAAACCCCATTTTGGACTTTAGTTTGACAATATCATTTAACCCTAAAAATGGATTGATTGGCTGTCTATAATATGACTCCCCGATAGGCTTCAACTGCAGGAGGGGAAAAAAAAACTCGTCGGAAATTTTTCTTTTCTCTTCCATCTAAAGATTTTCTGTACTCGAGAAAATTGTCACACTTTTTTTAAAAAAAATCTTATTTTCAAACATTTAGGTGTCTTCATCATTCAATACATCTATGTACTACAAATCATATTATGGGCCTCTTTAAGTTCTAAAGAAAGGGATCAAATTGAGAACAAGACGCTGTTAAGTGCATAGGTCTCGCATAATTAAACTATCCAATTATTTTTCTAAATTTTAACGATTTTTCTATCCTTTTAATTTTGTCCCGAGCCACTTTAACGCAACTTTGTTAAGAAAAATATTTCCTATGAAAAGTATATTTATAGGAACCCTAATCAAGGTTTTTTGGGGGTCTTTTGTACCGGGGTTTGAACGGCTCAAGTTACAGTCCTGCCTCCTCCTAACAACAATATTCTCTTCAACTCTGTAATGACACACTATGACCGTAACAAATTTATAGATTCCATAATTATATTGTTGATTGACAAATGATACTA
Source organism: Thysanoteuthis rhombus (assembly GCA_963457665.1). NCBI lineage: Eukaryota > Metazoa > Mollusca > Cephalopoda > Oegopsida > Thysanoteuthidae > Thysanoteuthis > Thysanoteuthis major. The sequence continues at coordinate 10,323,249 of OY735234.1, read as the reverse complement.
GCTTAAAAGAAAGTTGATGATATCAGCATGAATAGTAAAAGCAATATGAATAACAAAAATACAATATTTAATTGTAACCAAATTCATCAGAATTATAAAGACGAAGAAGAGCCTTCTCAGCGTAATATACATAGGAACACTTCCCAAGTTGGATGTAATAAATACATGAGATTAGTGATTTATAATGAAAAATTGAAAACATCTATTCCTACCTATATACGACTAAGATTTTTTGTAGAGAAAACCCCAGATTAGGTGAATAGGTAATTCTGTCCGGTACCCCATCGAAATATAGCTATCCACCCACAGACAACCTCAGCCCCGCCACTCACAGCACAGAAAACTCCAGTTCTCTTGATTCTTCTCTTCGTTTCTCTGTCTTGCTGATGATCTGGGGTTACCCCCTACGAAACGTCCGTGAATAAATACCTATTCACCCATCTGTATTATCCTCATTGTCTATAAATGTTCACCATTATGTCGGATATAACTTATCCATCCAATGTATATATATATATATATATATATATATATATATATATAATATATATATATATATACACACACACACACACACATATATATATATATATATATATATATGTATATATATATGTATATATATATATATATATATGTGTGTGTGTATATATATATATATATATATATATGTACATATATATATATATATATGTACATATATATATATATATATATATATATATATATGTCCACAAGTATAGGCCAAATATTTGTTGGTAACCTGCCTACAAAAAAGGCTTCAGATTCTTGAAACCCTTATCATTTAAATAAAGACAAAGCATTTATTGCTTTAAAATTAAAATTAAATCTTTCATATATATACTATTCTTGTGACTGTGTGTCTGTGTATGTGTATGTATGTGAGTGCGTATGTTCGGATTCCAATGATACAAAACCTGAATACTCTCCAGAAAAGTAATTCAAATGCAATACCTAATTGTTATTCTTTCTAATATCTCTTCAACTTCATCATTATAATTACCATCATCATTTTTCTTTATTACGTTATTTATTAAATATTATCATTATTCTATATTATCACCGCCATTTGATTATTTTTCAACTGATTTTTCTCCTTCTTCCTCTTGTAATTACTATTATTATTATTATTATTATTATTATTATTATTATTATTATTATTATTATTATTATTATTATTATTCAATAGAAATGGTCGATAACGCTTTGCTCGTTAAAAAAAGAAAAACAAGACTGTAATAATGATATGATGTAATCGAGCAAAACTGAAAATGTTTAATACATTGTATATCTTCGTCAGTCAAAATTCAAATTTAAAACACGTTTCGAATTTGAATTTTGAAAGATGGAGATGTACAATACATCGAACACTTTCAGTTTTGTTAGATTATTATTATTATTATTATTATTATTATTATTATTATTATTATTATTATTGATGATGATGATGATGTTGTTGCTGTTGTTGTTGTTGTTGTTTATTCACTCCAATTGTATCTGGCGGTCATCGCCGAAGGCCATGAGACATTCTGTCGGCCTCACCGGTTCTATAGTATGCACCGCTTCAATTTTTTTTCTGCGGGTCTCTAACTGTTCCAATATCTTTGAAAGGGTTTCCGGTACACCCATAATTATAGGCACGACCGTTGGTTTTATCATTTGTTTATTGTGTGCATTTGAATTACCACAACGTGTGTCTGTCGATTGTCGCTGGGGATCGAAAGGTAGCAAATTTCCGACCTGACAACCCCTGGAGTCATAAGACAGAGAGAGGTGATTTTTTTTTCTTTACTGGAAAAAATAGGGAGACATTTTGATTATTATTATTATTATCATTTGCTCTCCCGCCCAATTCTCTTTTCGAAATGATATTATCATGACTAAACAAATATTTATCATATTAGAAATATTTGTTGATGTGAGAGTATTTACCCATATCATTCGTTCTTTTCTAAATATTGCTATTAATATGGTTCTTGGTATTACAACTTCATCATCATCATCATCATCATCACTACTACTACTACTACTATGAATAATGATAATAATAATAATAATGATAATAACAATGATAATGATGATAATAATATGCACAAATTTTGCTCGCTGAGTTTTCACAGCAGCTGTCACAGGCAGCTTTCATTGAAAATCAAGTGACAACAAGTCTCTTCAATACTTCCAGGATCCTCCACGGTATTCTAGATGATTTTAGCAGCCTGGTCGTCTGGATGATCTCTGTGTTTCCCAGAACTCCTAGTTGCTAAATCATCATCATCATCATCATTACTATTATTACTATTATTATTATTATTATTATTATTACCAACATCATTAATATCGTTATCAACATTATTATTACCATTATCATTACAAACAGCATTATTATTATTATTATTATCATTATTATTATTATTATTATTATTAGTAGTAGTAGTAGTAGTAGTAGTCGTAGTAGTATCATTAATATCATTTGCAGTAGCAACAGTGGTGGCTCCTGACTGACTAATATGGAAACATAATCATTTCTCGACCCCATGTTTTCCTTATTCCGTGAGTACGATGTTATACCGATGCTCAAATGGACGTCAGATAAATTATGAGAGGATTAATTGCTTCGCTATTTCTTAATATATTCACTGTTTATTCGCGCGTTGAGAACATCGGATCAAGTTGTATTGAAACAATTATTCTTGTGAATGGATTAAATACAAGCAAGTGGCTGAAAATATGACTGGTGAAGATGAGCCGCTGAATTCGAGGGAGGGAAAGAATGTTTTAAAATGGAGAAAAAGTTGAAAGATGCAAAGAGAGAAAGAAAGTAAAAAAAAAAAGGCGGTAAGTAGATAAATATAGATAGATTAACCGGCCTACAAAATATATAATAGAACGTGAAAAATAGAAAAGGAGGTTGTGAGAGAGAAAGGGTTAAAATGGAGAGAAAGAAAAAGAGACAGAAAGTGGTGAGTAAATCAACAACAAAAAAACAAAAAATAAATAAGTAAAATTGTTTGTTTTTTTTTTTTTTTTTTTTGATAAATAAAAAGCACGGTCAGTAGTACGGGAGGAGAGACTTACAAAAGAGAGAGAGAGAATCGATGAAAGAAATAAAGTACTGAAATAGAGGGGGAAAGAAAGAAAGAACAAAAGAAAGAGAGAGGGAGGGGTAGAAAAACAAAGAAAGAGGGAAAAGAAAGAAAGAAAGAAGGAATAGTACACGAATAAGTTTTGTAGCAAAAGGAAGACGAAAAAAAGAGGCGTTGCAAATTACGAGTATAGGAGAACATTCAGCTTCTTTTTCAGGAAAAAAAAAGAAGAAAATTTGCAGAAGAGGCTAAGAAATTGCGTATTTCGAAGTGTCAAGATGATTGCCAGCGTTAGTTAAAATGAGAATGAGGGTGACAGAGCGGAATGATGGGGGGTAAGGTACTCGAAAGCCAGAGTGTGTGTGTGAGAGAGAGAGAGAGAGTGGGAGAGAGGGAGGGAGAGAGATTATATATTGAGAGAGAAAGAATATAGAAACAAAGTAGTGGTGGTGGTGGTGGTTCGGTGTAGTAAAATGGGGCGGATGTTGGGGAGGAGTAAGTCAGAAATGCAAATTGGGGAATGGGAAAAAAAGAAAAGGGGGTGGAAAAAGGTAGGAGGTCACGTTTTACTGTGTCAAGGGAGGGAGAATTTGAGAAAACGACGAAGAGATACTGGGGTGTGGTGATCATAAGTCCATTCAGAGAGGGGTTGAGAGAGTCGATAGAATAACTAATATGTGAGAAGGGGTTGCTTAGTGGGTATGTACATGAGAGAAAGAGAGAGAGAGAGAGCCACTCCTATGTGGGCTTGGCTTTAATCGTACACAGTTTATGTACAGCCACGTACGCCATTTCTCATAGGCTGATGACTTTTCATATCTCCCTTAATGGTGGCGAGGGTAATGGCGTAAACTAGACCGCGAGGAGAGAGATAGAGAGAAAGAGACAGAGAACCAGAGAAGGAGGATGAGGAGTGTGATAATAATAACAACATATATTTAAAAAAAATACAGAACAAAGAGAAGGAGGGAGGTTGAGAAGACGGGTGGAATTCTAATAAGGACGATATTGCTGTTGGTGTTGATGTTGGCGTGAGACTGTGATGTCTTGACACTGGTGTCGAACTTATTCTCCGGTGTTCAGTCGCATTATTCCTCTTAGCAAGCGGACGGAGAGTCAAACTTGGAGACGTCTACCTCTGCAGGCTGTTTCTCAGCGATTCTTTCTCTTTTTCTTCTTCTTGTCGTCTAAACACGTTCACTCTCTACCAAAAGAAATCCCTTCTTGGATTGCATCGGACAGAATTGAATCTAACGTGACAAAACGAGAAAAGACGAGATTAAATCCGAAGTAATCCTCGGAAGAAACGAATGAAATCGGTCCCACGCGTACACCCCGCACAACCTCACACCCAAAAGCAATAAACGGGGTTTCGTTTATTAGTTACGTTGTTATCGTTTCTTCATCAGCTATACGCAAACTGCTAAAAAGAAAAGAGAAGAAAAAAAAGATAAAGAAAAAAAAAGATAGTTTGACTCTTGAAAGGATACGAAAGGAAGAAAGAGAAAATAAGCGGAAATTCGGAGCACTCAACAGAAATATATACATATATATGCATATATATTTATATATATATACATATATTTCAATTCTATTTGATGATATTTAAGTTCCTTTTTTATTTCATTGAGACATACGAAAAGAAGGAAAAATAGCCCTGGACATATACGCCTTTTGGGAAACAGACTAGGGAGAAATCCAGGAAAGTAGAATTGAATCATATTTATTTTCATAATATTTACATACAGTACCAACAAACGTACGTAAATATAAGTAAATCAAGTATACTATATCTTACAAGTGTTGAAATATAATAAATACGGATTATTTGAATAAGCAATATCATTAATAATACTTACGTTGTTGCTTAAAATAGTACAAATATATTAGTATATATACAAATGTATATAAAAGAAAGGCGTTTACGCTAGTAATTTATGTGACCTTATAAAATAATGCTTATTCACAAATAAACATACGTAAAAAAAGCGCCAGAAAATCCTACCACATTCAGAAGACTGCAATAAGGTCATTCATTAAATATTTCATGACCTTATTTTTTAATTATATAAACAAAGAGAGCATAGTTGGTTAATTCGAGATTTTTATGATAGAGAGAAGGGTCTAAACACCAAGCGGTTGTGTATTTGCCTGAATTTAGCAAAAAAAGCCACAAATTCAAGTTGTGAAATTATAAACACGATTAAAAATAATTGGCACGAATTCATACATACCCCACAGAACGAAAAGGGATATCATATCACACAATACAATAAATAAATAGGTAAAACACGTTATATTATTTGAAGCACAAAAGGATTTCTCTTCTGTCTGAGCTTGGTACAATTTAATACAAGGAAAAGGTTTTAACAAAATCATGCCAATATATTTTCGTTCAAAACACCACCGCCAATAACATCAACTATAAAATAGATAAATAAATAAGTATACGCATAGATCACATCAAGTCTTTTGTGTCATAGCTGGAGAACAAAAAAGGTAATAATTTAAAACCTTTTACATCAATATTCGCGCGTCAATTCATATATAAGCGCACGTATATTTTTCGTCTTGTCTTACGCAATAACTCACCAAAAAAACAAATAATAACGCAAATATTGCTAAGCCCACTTTTTCTACGTTCAATCACAAATTCATCAACAATCTCATAAACAATTTCATAAACAATTTAACGTAAATATATCGACACAAAAACAAAATAACACATACAGACGCTTAAGGATTCTTTCATTAGCTATCCTATCAAAAAGAAAAAAAATTAACAACATTTTCACAACAATATAAGGAACACAGTAATACTTTATTCACATCAAACATACATATATTATCAAAATATATACGACAGTATATATATAAATATACAGTAACCCGGGAAACTCCAAGAGCACGTAAGTAAAACAAAATATTTGAAAAAAAAGCTATATATATATATACATATATATATATAAATATATACATCATCAGAGGAAACAACACCCTACAAAGGAGATAACGAACATCCAAGGGAAATAGGTGACAAGTTGTGTTTGTTGTTTTTTTTTTTCCAACTAACAACTGGTTCCTCTGTTCGGGTGTTGTGCAGGCCCAATCATTAAAATTGAGTTCGGCTCAAATATTCCGGGAAGGTCAATAATAAACATATCGCCAAGCGACATAAAGACAGCGATTGCGGCAACTACAACGAAAACGCCCGATTTGTCCAAGTGCTGTAATAACTCAGGCACCATCATCACTCTCGCCAACAACAACCACATCAAGACGACAAAAGACATCATTTGGGGTAAGTAAAGAAGAACATAACCAAAACATGAAAATACGTAAGTGAAATATATGTATTTATAATGGTCAGTTGGTCGCCTTCCGTTCGGTTAGTCGGGGGCTCGTTCAATCCATAGCCAAGTTTTTCCAAATGATACTCAAAACATATCCAAGCTTAACACTCAGCATTAAGAAGAAGAAAAAAAAGAGAATACCCTAAAATATGAAAATACATAAGTGTAATGTATGTGTGTATTTAAAGTTGTGCAATGTTCGTATTCAGTTCGGGAGGTCGTGGTTTCAATCCTTAATCAAATCACACCAAAGACTTTGAAAATGGTACTCTATGCATATTTGCTACACATTCAGTATAAGGTGTGGGACAGAGAAAGCCTGGAGACGGGTGGACTATGTCTGGCTATCTCGCCCAAAACGCACTAATGGAAACATGTGTGCCCCTACGACACGATACACAGGTGACTGAAGACCCTGCATTGAGTTACGGAATAATAATAATAATAATAATAATAATAATAATAATAATAATAATAATAATAATAATAATCAGTAAATTGCTATGTATCATATACGTCAGATATATACAGCTTCCTTGCAATCTGGAAGTGGAGCATTCCCATGAAAACGTAAGACGAAAAGGCGTCAAGCGAAGATGCAATTGCCATTAATTATATGGGGAAAACTTTTGTTCGTTCCCAGACCAAATGTATTACTTTCTTCAATATTTGCTAGTTTTACGCTAGGCATAACATTCTTACTATCTCTCTTAGGCTTTCCTGATATATCAAGATACATCATGCTAACAGGTGCACAAAATAAATTGAGGTAAAGCATAGATGCTCACGGAAACTTTCGTAAACCGAAACAGAATTAAGCGAAGATACAATTGCCATAAACTACATGGGAAAATTTTTGAGCGTTTCCGAACCCCGCCAAATAACTTTCTTTCTGTGTCAGCTAGTTTTACGCTAAGCGGTACACCTTTGGGGCTTTCTGATACCTTTGGATACTTATTACAGAATAATTCGATATAAAGCACTGATGCTCACAGACACAGTTCAAAGCTAGGGCGACTCGAGGTCGCGTGAATCGAATTTTTCGTAAAGCGGTTGTTATGTACATCATGAATTATAACAGTATTTATGTATCTTCCCATCAGAGGTTTCTCAGGTTCATTGCAGGGAAATAATCGACAATAAGTATCTTTAAATCTCTAGCAATTTCCTTGGTATTCTTGCAAAATCGTCTCAATCTTTTCTCGAATCCCTAATTTTCTCAGACTTTCTTCAGTCTTTTGGACCATTCTCTGTGCTCCGATTGAAAAACCATTTTTTCGTTGTTGTTGTTGTTTTTAGAGAATTAGTTCTGCTACGCAAGATTCATTTACGCGAGGCACGGCCGCTATTATTATTATTATCATTATTATTATTATTATTATTATTATTTGAAATCTATGATTTTTTTTTTCGCACGTGTAGTAACTGGTGGCTTCCAGCGGAGATCAAGTGACAGCAAATCTTCAGCACTTTAGTCAGTTTTTCTTGTCTGGTTGTTTCAATTCTTTCACGGGTTACCAGTTCTTCCAATCTCTTTGATAGGCTTTTCGGGATTGTTAAAAGCACGCCGACAATTATGGACGCGACTATCACCATCATATTTTACACAAGGTCGAGAAAATGGTACAGGTTTTTCACTTTCTTTTCAATTTAATTCTGGTGGTCTGCTTGAACAGCGACAATCCACTCTCTGACAAAAAATCTTTTCCTTGTTTACGTTAACTTGATACGGTCTTCTGATCGGGACTGGGCGTTCCATTCGAAGCCCCAAAGATTTTCTGATTTTTAATCTCTAGGATTGATTCTGGTTCCTGCATATACTTTTAATCTCAGTCGTTTGCATCACTCGCTAAGTATCGCTTTTTCCAGCTAGTCATGCCTATTTTTGAATTCCTGCTTATTATCATCACATCATCATCATTATTATTATTATTATTATTATTATTATTATTGGAAAGAAAAACTAGGCAGTTAGAATTTTTTTTGAATACAATGCAATATAACATGTTCAATGTATTGTATATCTTAGTCAGTCGAAATTCAAATGTAAAAATATTTCAAAACGTTAATGGTGTGTTCCGCAAATAAAACCGAAAGATTTGAAAATACACCATGTTTATGGCAACATTAATGAGTGATTTTCAATTCATATTTCGTTTTCCTCGACTGAATACACATTTCACTATTTCAACTTCTCATAATCATATTTTCTTTTGAAAGGCACCACGTTATTGGGACTTTGTTGTGTGACGTTCAAATTCTATTTCGGTTTTCATTACAGAACGCAACATTTACGTTTTGAAAATTTCTTTTTACATTTGAATTTTCACAGACGAATATATACAATATATTAAAAATTTTCCCTAAAATCGTATAATATTTAAATCTTTTTTAGAACAGTCTTGTTTTCCCTCTTTCTTTATAAATATGAACAAGCAAGGCGTTATCGATCATTTCTAATATATTTTCATTATTATTATTATTATCATTATTATTATTATTATTATTATTATTATTATTATTATTATTATTATTATTATTAGTTTTAGTAGTAGTAGTAGTGGTTGTGGTGGTGGTGGTAGTTCGATAATGTTTCAATAATTGTATAATAATTACAGATGTGTGAAATCGGAACTCTTCAGCGTTTGAAATACATATGTAATTACATAGGTAACTTCTATTGTCTATAACTTTCATTAGAGTCATAAATATGTCAACCCCGACGATATGAGACAATTTGATCAGATTTCTATTTAGCTTAGTTGTATACAATTCCAGGATTTTGCAGGGTCACACTCAACTCATTTCTATTCCGATTAAAATGATTACTGCAACTTCTGAATTGTATATATAATGAGCGAAAAATCATGGAAAAAAATTAGTTTGAATGTTTTTATATATTAGAATGAAATAAGCCCTTACATACTTGTGATACATTTTTGGAGATAAGATAGACAGATCAGTTTTGCTCAGTCGGTAAGAGGGCCGCCTGTCGATCACTAGGTCGCGATTTTTAATCACCGTAGAGAAATGTTAATTGGTTTAACGCAACGGAACGGACAAACAATGGAGAGTTTACTCCCCTAAATTAGGCGAAGATTGTCCCTGTTACGGAAGGAAAAGAAAGTCAACTCCAGCTGCATTGTAGTTATGTATGAACTGATTTTCATTCTATTTTAGTGTCGATATCGTTTACAGAGGTATACGTTCTCAGGGTGATTTCTAGTTATAAGCTGAATTTTCACCTGTAATTTTCATAGTATGATATTCAGTCCTAGAGATTATTATTTACCACTTAATCAGATAAATTGACAAGGAAGGATATTATGTTGAAAAATGAATATTTGCTATGCAAAATAAATGCTTTTTCATCGGGCTGCAGACTTCTGCATATACCTATGTATGTGTGATCAGACATAACAAAAAAGTATAACTTATGTTCTGAGTTATGTGTGATATATAGTACATTTTTTCTGAGAGAAGAAATTAAACTTACAATTTAGTAAAATTGGAATAGTACATGCGAATTTTCACGGTGTCAAGACATTAAAATAGGTATCGAATCGATGTACATTCACACAGATTTAGATTATCATTTATATTGAGTATATATATATATATATATATATATATATATATTCTCGGCCATCATTTTATCATTCTTAGTTCATCGGAGCCGCCCCCCGGGGAAATATCACCACAAATATGAATAAGTAACTGATATTCATATTCAGCTCGGTCTCTAGATTTTCTTTATAATCATACATCGATATATGTTTAATATTTACAAGGATATGTACCCGGTGAATGTGAACATTTCGTACCCCTCGCACTCGTCAGCAACCGGCCGTCTGTTGTTTCCTAGAATCCACAGGAAACATATAATTTCTTTATATATCAATAGCTGTATTCACAACGTTAAAAGTTGAGCACGGGGATTAAACATCTACCACGGATAAAGTCTGTTTTCATTTGATTTCTGTTTGCTACAAATTGAGTATATATATATATATATATATATATATATATATATATATATATATATATATATATATATATATATATATCCAACTCAAATTCTCATCTCGTTTATTCTATCTTTTCATCCCTCTCAACGCGAGAAAAATAACTCTCCACACAAATATATACGTAGGCTAGAACGCTTTACATCTTTAAACACTAAACATTAAAAGACATTAAAAAACTATTCAATATATATATATATACATACATACATATATATATATATATATATATATATATATATATATATATATATATACATATATATTTATATACATATATATATATGTATATATATATTTGTATATATATATATATACATATATATATATATATATATTAGTTTGTTTTTGCATGTATGTAGGAAATGAATTGTGCTGTGATTTTTTGTTTTAGAAAAGAATATTAACAATAATTCAATAAAATAGAGCCAGTTGTAGTGTGATACAAGTATGATAAAATTAACAATCAAATATATATATATGTGCAAGTTTGTTTGAACATTATGTGTGTTTCTTGCAGTTTTCGAAACTTGCATAAAGGAAAAAATGCTACTTATATATATGTATATGCATGCAGCAATTATATATATATATATATATATATATATATATATATATATATATATGTATGTATATATATATATATATATATATATATATATATATATATGTATATATATATATAGCTCTATTCACCGTGTTGAATATTGAACACTGTGGTGAAACATCTACGACAGATAGAATCTGTTTTCGTTCATTGTCTGCTTGTATTTTTACAATTAAGGAAAATCTGTATTATGCAACGTATATATATATATATATATATATATATATATATATACATATATATATATATATATATATATATATATATATATATATATATATATATATATATATATATGTATATGTATATATATATGAGGAAGGAAGGTCGAAGAATAATCCACCGAAACGTTGTGATAAAAAAATGTTGGAATGAAAATAAAAACGTTGAAAATTACTAATCAAAATTCAGCTAAGAACTACGTGTCAGACTACAGACCAATTGATCCCACCCCTTTCATCAAGATCTATCTATCTATTTATCTATCGAGATTTCTCTGTGTTTCCTGCATTGGTAACTTTCAATGTATCATCCTCATAGTACATCCCAATGTTTCAGCTGATGTCAAGAATTAACTGATGCACACGAGAAAAACCGGAGAATTCATCAGCCGGTACATCGAGATAAAAACAAAAAAGATTCGGATACTTATCCGAATATTTACAGAAACAATTCAGCTCCTTTGTAGTGTCACTTTCATACATAATTTCAAGTTAATTTTGGTGGAATATGTTGTGTAAATTCACTGAATAATCAAACATGTTTATTCAAGCATTCCTACAAATAAACATAATGCAAAAATGGATCGTTTACCTTACGGGAAGTAACGGTTTACCATGTTCAAAAGTATTCTTCAAATATATATATATATATATATATATATATATATATATATATAAACAAATAGTAATTATGCGGTCGCTCTTTACCAGGTTATTCATATATTTATTATAACATACTGGTCCGAGCGAAGTTGATCTCAAGTTAATGCGTTTACGAGCGAAAATTTAAATTGTCATCTACGATCTCAAGTCAAAAGGTGTATCGTTTTCAATTGTAGTTGCGGCGTCCTACATGAAAGACATTTTTTTCAAGCTCATCTGTTGCAAAGTCGACCGTAAACCCGGGCTATTGCTCGGAAATAGATATATTCCTTAACGGTAGCATTAATTCCTGAACTTTTACAAGCCCTCTCTTCGGTCAAGTGGTAGGGTGGAGGGCAAAGGACTCAATTTACCCGAAAATTTACACGCTTTCGCCCGAATTGGGAGTGTCTACCCTTTACTCCCTGGCTTGTGCGGCTATGCTTACTTTCAATTAATTTTTTTCTTGAATCATTTACAATGCATGTCTATGGTAAACTCATTAGCCATACGATAACAATATGTAAATAGATAGCTCTATTCTGTTCGTAACGCTTACATTAATTACTGACCACTGAGAATCCTCCTTTTTCTTGTTTCGCAAAATCTACAGAACCATCAATTAAAATGTATCTATATTTTAAAGCATGCATTTATCCACTCACACACACACGCACACACACACATACACACACACACACACACACACACACACATATATATATATATATATATATATATATATATATATATATATATATATATATATATATAATATCACGATTTTGTTAGTTGCTTGCATTAATTCCTGACAACTCGCATTTGCTTTCTTCCTTATTTGAAATGCATTCGTATTGTAATATCATTTACAATACATTTCTATAATAATCGATTGCTATAAAATGATGATAACTCTGGTTGCAATGCATTCATGTAGTAAAATCATTTACAATACATTACTGTGACAAAACATTGCTACAGAATAATAATAATAATAATAATAATAATAATAATAATAATAATAATAATAATAATAATAATAATTATTATTATTATTATTATTATTATTATTATTATTATTATTATTGCAGCTTTATTTAGTCCGTAAGAGTTCATTGATTTCTAATCGTCAACGATCTTTTCCTTTCTGATTTTTAATGAATTTCTGGAGTAAAACTGTTAGCAATCCATTTGCGTGATACGTGTAATAGCCATATTCTGACAGTAATTTTTGCATTAATTCCTGACCACTAACGATCACATCTTATTATTTTTGCTAATCCCCCCCCCAAAAAAAACCCTTTCGGGACCCACCTCCAAACTATAATACTTGTACAATAAGCCTTTTGATAAAAAAAACACTCTATCATTTAGAAATAATGTAAATGTACAAAGAAATGAATGAATACAGTAAATCATAGAGTAAAAGAAAATATACGTACAGTCGATTAACAAAAAACTTATTAAACTGCAGGACACTGAATTGGAAAAAAAAATGAATGTCTTGAATACTGTTCGACATATTAGTACACGAGTGTAAATAAGTTTTCAATCCCAATCATCTTCGGGTTTATATTGTCTTTATAAAGAATTTTCAGTTGATAATTTTCTACAATCTTTTTTCTTATTCATAAGTCAAAGATCCATACTATACAATTCATAGATATCAAATCACAGGCGTTTTCGTCGACACATGTCACTTTTTGTAAAAAGTCCGAGGTAGTTGCTATGATATAAATACACATGCATTTATTATTTCCTAAACGTTTCACGTTTTGTTTTTTACTATAACGCATATTTTTATGATGCCGTTTTTCGCGATACACCTCAAAACTTCCCCCAAAATAGAATTATTGAAATCGCAAATGGAAAACCCCCGCATGGTGAGAGATCATTTGTATATAGTAAAATTATTTGCAATGCTTTTTATAGTAAAATCATTTGCAATGCTTTTTATAGCACAATTATTTGCAATGCATTTTATAGTAAAATTATTTGCAATGCTTTTTATAGTAAAATTATTTGCAATGCATTTTATAGTAAAATCATTTGCAATGCTTTTTATAGCAAAATTATTTGCAATGCATTTTATAGTAAAATTATTTGCAATGCTTTTTATAGTAAAATTATTTGCAATGCTTTTTATAGCAAAATTATTTGCAATGCATTTTATAGTAAAATTATTTGCAATGCTTTTTATAGTAAAATTATTTGCAATGCTTTCATACTTCAAAATCATTAGAATTACATTTACATTATACATATAATATCCCAATTCAGTAATACCTCCAAATTTGTTTCACTTTCCAGTGATTTTTCAATGACCAAATTGCCGACTGAGTACTAATACTTGCTAAACCAATTTTTAAGTCAAAAATTTCAAAATTCAATGTTTAATAATCAAATGTTTCCCAACCGCTAGAAATATTTCGTTTGTTATTGCAGAAAATGACTACAGGGAGTGATGTAGTAGCGGTAAAGTCAGTGGGCAGCGATAAGAAAAACCGAAACCTTCTCTACCTATACCTGGTTCAAATGCAGTCGGCGCTAAAATACAACCGTGATTATTGTTTCATTTTTTTCCCGACCGCCAGGATTTGTCGTGTCTATCATTAAAGAAAATGGAAATGTTAACGTATCTGTTTGATAAATCTTTACATGTGATATCACGGGTTACATAAATAGTTAGTATTAAATAATTTCTAATCAATTTCAGTATTAGATTAATTTACAATGTATATCTCAGACGCGGATTCAGGAGGGATTGGTCAAGGGGGGTCCGCCCCACTTCTGCTAGGGCTAAGCACGATCTTTAAAAAAAGCTTAAATATCTAGATAACGAATTTAACAGAAATCCAAAATAATCCCAATTATTCATGTATTAAACTTAAAAAACAAAAGTTCATCATTTTGCTTATTATCTGATATAAGTGAGACCTTCTTCCTTATTGATTCTGAGGTAGATTTCTTTGTTTTTGTTTTTTTACTTGACTTTTTGTTAATTTTAATACTAAAAAGCTACTACCGAGATATAAGTCAAAATTGCTGCATTACCAATTACCTTCTTGTTTTTAGTATTTTGAATTTTTTTTCATTTTTTCTACGTATTTATTCGCACAAATATTTTTTCCGTTTGAACTCCTCCCCGCTCAACATCCTAGACCCGCCCTTGATCATAAAATGATTTACAATTAATTGCTATTCATGCTCTTAGTATTTGCTGTGTCACTATATATGTAATCATTAGAGTGGATGAAATCTAATACTAACTATTTATGTAACCTGAAATATCACATGTAAGGATTTGTATTTGTTTCATAGATCCTACCTATGATATCAAGGGTCAGATGAACAGCTAGTACGATGTATTCCTAGAAGCTACAAAACTTAAAACGAAATAGTGAAATGATTTTTCAATAAGATAGAATCATTGGAAAAACATGTTAATTCAAAAGAGGATATTCCGAATTTCCATTCAATAAAAAATACGTGAACCATTATTATACATTTTTGACGGCTATTTTCCTTCATCTTGATTTTTTAGTTGTTCCTTTATCACAACTCAACTCTGGCCTTCGATATACGGCAGTGGGTAAGAGCACGAGAAAATTGAATTAAATGGAGAAAATAGAAGTTTGAAATTATTAATAATTAGCATCTACCACGCACTTTTTTAACACTCTTTTAAAACGTATTGCCATAATTAAATATCTAAGGTTGTTCAATTTTTGTTATAATTGCAAGAAAATAGCATAATTTAGTCGTAAAAAATATTTTTGCGTACTCACAGTGGTTTTTTGAGCAGATTAAGGCTGTGTTTACGTTTTTGACTAAAAAATAAAACATTGATTCCGCCATAATTTACGGATTTATCACCGGAAAAAAAGAAAGTCGAGTTGTAAAATTCTTTCCAAAATAGGATTGACTGCAGAAAAAAAAATTGATTCGAAGAAAATTAGTTAATTTAATGATTAATTGACTGGATTTTTGGAAAATGTTGCTTACTCTTCACAGAAAACTTGATGAAAAACACATTTATTTACTAGGAAAAAAAATTACCAACTACAAATTATTTATCAGGATGTGTCGTTTACGGGTGAAAGGTCAAGCGATAGACTTTCTTCCTCCTCCTCCTCAAACCATATCTACGGTCAGAGTATATTTGTATCAGATTTCAAATTTTTTTATGGATGATAGGAAATATCAACACTAAATCTAATACTTCTTTCGACACGTCCTGGTAAATCCAAGGGGAGGTAATTCACATGTCTGTGCTACCATACTCGACGAAATTTATTATTACATGTAATTAAACAGATAAAATAATAATTTTTTTCAATAGTCTCCTCAAATTTTGTAAAAAGTTTACAGATATCGATAAGTAAAATACCATTATTTTCTGAATAACAATGCTTCAGAAGCATGCAAGTAGCATAAACTTTTGTCATTTAATGAAAAAAAACTTTCTAATAGCCAGTAAAAAATATTTCCAATGGATATTTTTGGGGGGGTAAAATCACAAAAAAGTATACAGTATTTTGATGAAAAAAAAAGCAACAGAAAACTTTCCGAACAAAAAAAATATTGCTTTTCATGTTAGTCGATTCTAGGCCAATTTTTAAGAAATAGTCTGCGACATCGAATAATATTTCAACTGATTTAATTTCTTTGGGGACACGTCTTCATGAGAATGTCAATATTTTTGGCATGCAAAGGGTATTTTATTCAGATTTCATAAAATCAAAAAAGTCGGGCATGATTTACATAATATTTCTATAAGCTTCTCTCACAAAATATCCTTTTCATAAAAATTGAACAAGTTCCGAAAATTTTTATTGAAATCAGCTCTTTAGCATATTTTTGGTGAGATTCTAAAATTTTTGTGAAAATAATTCGAATGCAAATTCTCTTGGTTAACCGTTTTGCGAGTGTAAACAAGTTTGCAACCACAATTTTCTCCGAAATCAAATTGTTTATACAGATAATTTATTGATGAATATTTTCTACAATCTTTCCTCTCACTAATAACACAAAGATTATTATGATGATATTGATAGGTTGCTAGTTTTGGACGTGTTTTTGTTTTAAAAGTCCGTGGTAAATGCTTCTTATTATGATTTACAATTCTTCATCTGATAAAAACAAAACTAAAAAAAAATAAGAATACATACAATTACTTTCATATATCTTAAATACACTCTACACGGTGGATCAATAAATCCGTATCCTGACACGCAATTATTAGCTGAATTTCGATCTGAAATGTTCACTTTATAATATTCGATCTTTGTGATCAATATTAACCATTCAATCAATTGCATTAATATAGTTGAAGATTGCACTGAAAGAATGGAAATTTGTTGTGCAAAATAAATGCTTTTTCATCAATGAGTTGTGGATTAATTGATCTATCTATCGACACACACCAAATTACCGGGTATAGAGACTATCAGAATAAAAAAATTTCTCTCGACCAAAACTCGAAAGGCTAGAAGTCGATTTTTGTACAATAAGTTGTGTGAATTAACTACATAACTAAATTCTTTTCATTCAATTGTTCCCCATAAATAAATGGAATACAAAAATGGATTATTCACCTTTCGTGAAGAATCGGTCGACTCTAAATCAGCGAACGTGAAAAAAGCAGGTCGATTAGTGAAGGATTGATTACCAGGTGCAAAGAGCACATAAGAAAATATATCAGCCGAAACGTTGCGATAAGAATACTATGCTGATACACGTTCGAATAATTACTAAATCTATACAACTCTTTCGAAGTTGATTTTTGTAGAATAAGTTATTTACGTGAACAACGTCCTCGGGACTCCAGTAGTAGAATTCATATTTGAAAGGCCAATGTTTAGAACAGGGTTTGTTTTTTTTTATACAGACAAGTCAAATTATAAACAGATTTGGTAAAATCTATACAAGATTTGAAAAATACTCGATCTAATGTTTGGTATCTTCTACATTTACGAAACTGAGCCTTTTTATCGTTTGAATGATCATTCGAATTGAGTTATCGGTTGAGAAAAAACTTTTTTTGTGGGGAAAAATTAAATGATCTTGTTGTCTTACAACAGAACTACACCCTAGCCAGCAGATATAAAGTTATTCAATTCAACTATTTTCTTTCTGGTCTCTCCGGAAATCTATCTTTTCATAATTAATTTGTCCCCAGTGCCGTATATAACAATATATGTTCGTGTGATAAATTCAATACATTGACTCCATTTAGTTAGCGATGTCTCTTCCGTAAATACAACGATGATTATCGTTTCATTTATCCTTCCAGCCAAAATTGACTGTATATGAAGTCATTAAAGTGAATGGAAGTTTTGAAGTATCTGTTTAATAAATCCTACCTGTGATAATACGGGTTACTTATAAAAGACTATTATATAAATGACGTTTATTCTTGATTTCTTAGCCCAGAAATTATCAATCCTTCTAAACAGCCTGAAGTTTATCTTTTTCGTATCGAAGACTTACAAGCTGACTTTGCGTTAGCGAGGATATCTTGTTTGTATTTGTTTATTAAAGGAAAATCTTTTTGGTAATTAAATAGATAATAAAAAAAAGTATCGACATCAAAATAGTTACTATTTATTTCTTTTTTCTATTATTTCGCCAACCCTCAATGGAAAGCTTCGTCCGAATTTATCTCAATTTTTTCTCCTCGACGTATTTTTCTTCGCGTTCACTAATCTTTACACTCGTCGATCTTGATGTCAACATTCGATCAGAGAAAACAATACCCCCCCCGCAAAAAAAATAAAAGATGGAATAACAAATGAATGGTCGACAACGATATTGAAGAGCGTAAAATTTAACGAACGGACAGAGGAAAAAATATGCAGAGAAAAAAAAATCAAAATTGAGATAAATTATGACGAAGGTTCCCGTTGAAGGTAAGCGAAGTATTAGAAAAAAAAAAAGTAAAGGGGTATTGAGCCTTTTTGATGTCAATATTTATTTGTATCTGGTCAATAAATCCTACTAATGACATCGAGGCTTTGATGATGATGATAATGATAAGTGGACTGTAGAAATTCCATGGGTGTTGACAACTAATATGAGACCATTACTCTCGATTATGAATATATATATATATATATATATATATATATATATATATATATATATATATATATATATATATATATATACATATATATATATATATATATATATACATATATATATACATATATGTGTGTGTGTGTGTGTGTGTGTGTGTGTGTGGTGAAATAATGGATTCGCTACACAAACACGTTTCACTTTAACGTAACTTAATGTTGAATGTATCAAGCATTTGATGATATAAACTACACTACATATTGGATATTGAATGACTGATTTGTACTTTGATATATATATATATATATATATATATATATATATATATATATATATATATATATATCAGTAATTAGGAGAAGTAGTGAATGAATGAATGGCAGTTCTAGAGGAGTCTGAGTCCATTTTGTTCCTATTCAAGTATTATAGTAATCTCTCTCGTCCATTCTTACCTTTGTTCATTACATTGTAAGGCTGGGCGGAAAAGAAAGGAAGAATATAAAGAATGGGTGATAATCCAAAAGCGTAACGGCCGTAAAAACAAAGAACAAAAACAACAGCAACATCAATAATAATAATAATAATAATAATAATAATAATAATAATAATAATAATAATAATAATAATAATAATAATAATAATAATAATAATAATAATAATGATGATGATGGTTGTGTTGAAAATAACAGCATTAACAACATCAATGATAATTACATTGAAAACGTAAGCAAGAAAATATAAGATATAAAAGCTTGCATTCGGAATCGTCACAAAATCTCACGAAAATTCGAAAACTAATTTGTGTGGCTCTAAAAACGGTATAGTACAAAATATGTGTCGTTTTAAAATCTTTTTCTCCATTATTTTTATTCGATGAAGTATTGTAACCCATTATTAATAATTTTGACTATTTTTTCCTTCATCTTGATTTTTGTTGCTTTTTGTTGCTTTTTATGACAACTTGACTCAGGCTATCGACCTCCAGCAGGGATCAAACAGCACGGATAGGAAGTGAGGAATAAGCTCTTAGTGAGATTCGAACTCACGCCTCTTTTGCCAAGGAAAGTCTGATAATGGCCTCAATGCCACCTTAACTACGAGAACTATACGGCTTGGGAGAAATTATGATGAAGGAAAATTGTAATCAAGATTAATGATAATGGTATTTTTTGTTTTCAGAATTTAACATGTTAACTGTTTAAAAATTCTCGATACAACAAAAATTAATCACAGGTTTGGTTAGTCATTAAATAGAAACTGTGATTAACGCCTCTCCGTGTCGTGTGTGCAGAAGGGGGTGATCAATTAAAAAATTGAAAAAATGTATAATCGATAAATAAATTACTTCTCTCGCCTTTTGTTGGGCCGTGATCATTAAAAATTCGGATTTAAAAGCAAAAACAAAAAAGACATAAACTAAGGAACCAATTCAACATAAACTTACATTGTAAATTGACCCCATTAAAAACCTATTTTGGGAAGGGGTGATCTGGAAAAGAGGAAACTCATTCAAGACCTAATAAGGAGTAAATGATTTGATTTTTTTTATCCTTTTTCAGGATTCTAAGTGAATGTAGATTTGATTAACGAACAATAAATGAAATCATTGAGTATGATGTGGTTGGACTATTTTCCTTGTCTATACGTTCATTTATTCACAACGTTTCGGCCTTGTACTTCCTGCCCTTCATCGGGTGTTTTTCTTAGAACCCATACTCGTATTAGATTGGAACACAACACCGTTGTATACACACACAAACACACACACACACACACACACACATATACATATATATGTGTGTGTGTGTGTATGTGTGTAAGATAATATATTAAATTATATTGAGTTAGTCACGCCACATTGGTATATATATATATATATATATATATATATATATATATATATATATATATATATATATATATATATATAACGTGTGTGTGTATATATATATGCTCGTATTGAATTAGACACGCCACATCCGTTATATATATATATATATATATATATATATATATATATATATATATATATATATAATTAATAATTGTGTCATCTGCAGACAGCTGTTTCGTTGTATTACAACTCTTCCGTGTGGCTATAGACTAAACAACATCCAGTACCACGAGGTAGGATCGAAATAACGTATATATATATATATATATATATATATATATATATATATATAACGGATGTGGTGTGTCTAATTCAGTACGTGCACGCGTTTTAGGAAATGATTCCACATCCTAGAACCAAGAACAACCACCGAAGGTTGAAGGGTTCACGGCCAAAACGTTGGTTATAAATGAGTATATAAATGTATAAAATAGTCCGACCATATCATACACAATGATTAAAAATGTAATATTTTTTTACATTGTTGTACGTCTACTAACACGGCCACTGCATGTAAATGAAACAGATGACAACGTATTAAGTGGTCGGGGAAAATAAAGAATGCATATACGATTAGATTTCAATGGCTGTAGCCTGAAGCCAAATCGGTAAGGCAGATGTAGTGTTGAGACCGGCACTAAGGGATTTGAGTTCGAGTCTTGTCGGGGAGTTATTCTTTGATTTCCGAATCGCATTGCTTACTGACGACCGTGGAATAAAGGTCTGAGGGTTGGAATAAAAAGCAACTGAAATTAAGATGTGAAAAGTACAAATCGCAAATTAATAATAATTAAACAAGTGACACTTTTCTGTCGTCGTTATTTCGATAATTTCGTAGTACATGAATAGAAGTAACTAACGTTGCTAAATTATATTTGTATGTGAACGGGGTTGGATTAAGTTTGCATGGAGCCCCTGGCTGTAATCTAGACAGGGCCCCTCTCATGAAAATAAATACTATTGTAAGTAAACAAGAGATTCTAGAATTGAATTGTAGTTATAATGAATTTCATGCGCATAATTAACATTATTACTCCATCATACGTTACCAAACTTTTCTCGCAGCACTTTTTTTCTGTAAACAATTTTAGGGGCCCACTTAATATTGGGGGTGAGGGGGGGACTATATCCTATCCAGCACCTCTCTTAATCCGGCACAGTATATGGATAAATGACAAAGTGGAATAAAGAGGACACGGTAAATGCATTAGTTTACCGGGGATGTCACTGCTTAACCCCAGAATGATATTCACTAAAGATAGCTCAGTCCGACACAGGATTACAATTGTTGGGCCACCCCTGGGGACTGAACTCAGAACGTAAAGAAATAGTTTGATGAAGGCTAGGTAGCCGACCTCTACTCCGTGCTGATATACATTTATGTAGGTATCAGTTACGCTTTGATTATTAAAGGTGAACGGTATTTTTTCAAATCTTTGCTCACGCAGCAAACTATCACGGCCATTTTTAATGTACATACTGTGCTATACAAAAATAATACCACAACTTTCAGCTAATACAATATTTACATACATAGATGCATCCGAACTGTATTAATTACATTGATAAACAGATTGTCACTTTTCATGCAAATATATATACGTCAATATAAACTGATAAATTTGAAGAACGATCTAGTGATTATTATTGAAGATTATTTTTTTTCATTTTTTAAAAATTGTGTACGACTTGATTCCATTAGCGATACCATAAACTTTTTCTCAGCTGCTTAAAAATTATATGTATTATATAAAACTTGAAGTTTTATACCTTCTCAGTTATGGATAAACGTCGACGAAATTACCAAGGTACAACGTTATAATCAGCTCCATAATCCAGTTGTTAAGAATAAGATAGCCCTATTCTATCTCTGACGTTTGTATTATTTCTTAATGACAATCACTTTTTCTTGATTTTCGATGCACAATATGCAAATCGAGTACCGTAGCTTATAAAGTAATTTGTTGCTCAAAAATTGCTTAATTCGGAATTCAATCACCCATTTTCCCCCACTTCCACAAATATTTTATCTATATTGAAAAAAATGACCACAGCGAAAAGGGCGTGTGGTAGAACAGCGGTAATTCTTTGGGCGGCAATGAGTGAGAAAATTCCAAACCTTGTCTACATATGCCTGTGCTAAAATACTAATATAATCATTATTTTTCTTTTCTTCCTACCCCAAGAATTTGCCGAGTCATTTTGAAATGTAATCATTCGAGTGAATCAAAATCTTGACGTATTTGTTTCAAAAAAACTTACTTGAACAGCACTGAAATAAGTTTTAATGCATTTCTATAGTAAAATAATTTTCAATAAATTTTTACAAGATCTTTTAGGCATTAAGTATTTGCTGTGTCACCCTACACGCGATCACTCGAATGAATGAAAATGTTGGCGTATTTATTCAACAAATTTTATGCATAATACCATGAATAACATAAACTGGCTGAAAGGACGAACTGTTCATACGCACACTTCCCATCTTGTTCATGTCTGCACTGTTTTTGTTTCTCAACGCTGACAATTATATCATCGAGAAATAGATGTATAGTCTAATAGAATATTTACGAATGCGTTATATTGCTTGAAATATTTGGAATGACCTCCCTACGAGGAACGAGTCACTCGGCCTGAATAACATAAGTATAAATAAACAATTAAAGAAAATGGGGTTGTTGCAGCAAGAATCGAACCTGTGACCGACAATGTAGCGTCGCTCTTAACCATTGAGCTAAACAGCCCCATGGTAAGGTGAAGGTCCAAATAATCGCTTCATACCCACTGTTCTCATCTTGTTCATTCTCACTACCCATTTCCTTTTTGTTTCTCAATACCGACAATCATATTATTAAGAAATGGATGTATAATCCGACAGAATATTTATGAATACGTAATATTGTTTGAAACTCTAAATGCATTTCTATAATAAAATTATTTGCAATACAAATTTATGATGAAATAATTTCCAATTAATTTCTATTGACAAATTATTTGCAATACATCTCGGTAGTAAAATGATTTCCAATGAATTTCTATTTATACTTCAAGTATTTGCTGTGTTACTTTATATGTTCATGGGGGTATGGGAACTCTTTGATTGAGGCAAGGGTCACAGATGGTGGGTAGCAGAGCCCTTAATTTATCCAATTTTTTTACTCTGATTAAAAACACAACTAGAAAGGCAGAGGGTCTGATTTTCCCGAAATTTCAAACATTAAAAACACTTGTAAGGTTCGATTCCTGCTGCAGCCACATTTTCTTTCATTGTTTATTCTATTTGTGCTGTCTTAATTGAGTCATGTATTAACCGTTTAATGACGGGAGATCATTTCAAATAAGTTTCTGAATAACATAACGTAAATATATAATTCAAGCACAAGTATTTCCGATGAAAAGTCATTTTATTAATTGATGATATTCGATTAGCACAAATTACATAACGTGCAATTTAAAAGAAAATCGTTTTCTACCTTTCTTGACGGAAAAATTATCAATTGCTCGAATTTACCCCACTATTTTGTCCCATCCCCCTGTTCATATACCTATGTATATGTTCATTGGCGTGGAAGATTATTCAAACTAAATTTTCATACTGTGAATATCGAGATTTTTTTTCACCAAACGATTGTGATAAGCTCAAATTTGTCCATATGCATATAATAAATTTTATTTGTATTTTAAAAAATATAATTCTGCTATTATCAGTGTTGTATTGTTGTGAGGACGCGTGGAGACGGAGATCCCTTACAATTCTGGGTAGGGGGAACGGTGCTCCCCCACTATCTATACACTGCGAAAATTCTCTATTTCAACGATTCACTGGTAAGAAGA
>OY735234.1:10290989-10293489 GCA_963457665.1 Thysanoteuthis rhombus | reverse complement strand
CAGGCTTTAGAGAGAGAGAGAGAGAGAGAGAGAGAGAGAGAGAGAGAGAGAGAGAGAGAGAGAGAGAGAGAGAAGGGGACAGGGCTTGTACATACACAGGCCATACAACACTTTCTCCAACATATTTTTTTATATACATAAAATGA
Source organism: Thysanoteuthis rhombus (assembly GCA_963457665.1). Lineage (NCBI taxonomy): Eukaryota > Metazoa > Mollusca > Cephalopoda > Oegopsida > Thysanoteuthidae > Thysanoteuthis > Thysanoteuthis major. Next base: position 10,293,343 of record OY735234.1, on the reverse strand, counting down.
TGTATGCTTTGTGAACTACATACATTTGCATTGACGAGAATTTTCTAAAAAATATGTGTGTTAGTGGTAAGAGCTATCTTCTGTATATATGTTGGGCTTTCCAAGTTTGCTATCGGTAAGACTGGTCCGTTTTTTGAGTGATCAAACGGCTCAAACCACAATTATCATTTTGGCCCTCAGTTACCACACTTTATTATTATTTTTATTATTATTATTATTATTATTATTATTATTATTATTATTATTATTATTATTATTATTATTATTATTATTATTAAGCATTTGTAAAACTAAAAGTAGTGATTGATTTATTATAACTATAATACTATGTGCGTTTGTATGTCTGTCTGTCCGAGCATCACGGCCAAACGGAAATTTTTTGCGTTGATATTGACTTAACCTCAGGATCAAAATTTTTTTGAAATCCGCTCAAAAATTTATTTTTGATAGAATTTCAAAATCTGGGTATGTTTTGAGCTAGAAATTTCACAATGCAATTTGTTACATTACACCTGTTTGCTCAGTATGTACAACTTATCAAACTGGAATATATCCTGGTTCAGATTGTATGCATAGATAATTTTTATTCGGGAATTTTCTACAATCTTTTCTAATCAAAATTTTTCTTCGCGTTTAAAACTGTTTTTGTTATTTATTTATGTCATGATCATAGTTCTATATCCAAAAGATCATCAGAATGATTTCATCGAAACATTTTATCCCTGGGCTTTTTCCCTCGATTAACGCCAGGTACCCCTGCTAGTTCTTTAATGAAAATCACCATTCATCATCATTGGTCAGCCTTTTGAAGTTCGTAGTTGGAAGTACACCTTCCCCAAGGTCTGACAGTTTGTTTTTGTTTTGTTTTTTTTTTTCAATTCCGAGCGTCTCGGTGCAAATCCATTCTGAACTTGGCTAGATCATCTTATTTTTTGCCGCCACCCTTACGCTCAGGGCATCCACGTTGTGAGTCGCGACATTCAGCAGTTGTCTGATATTCTTGTAGCATGACCAGCCCATTGCCATTTGAGATTCCTAATGGGTTATAGGGTATCTCTGGAAAAAGACTGAGGTGAATAAGGGATTGTATACCCCCAAAACCGACCCTCCAAAAGCAGGCGTGTCTCAAATGTGTATCTAGGTTGCGAAATATATTTCTGATATAACTATCTTTTCATATAGGACCGCATGAAAATGTTACGATTAGAAGTGATGTGCATATTTATGCTTGTATCCCGTCTCTATTTAAGTTATTTACTTGAAAAGTCTTTTGTTGTTGTTTTTTCTTAATGAGTCATTTATTCATCGTATTTATTCTTGGAGTTCACTGATTTCGTCATTAATATAAATGGGTTACGTTCCTCTGGTAAGACCAAGTTGTTTATTATTCTTTGAGAGAAGTTTTTTTCTTATATATATATATATATATATATATATATATATATATATATATATATATATATACTTGATATATATATTTGATATATATATTTGATATATATATACTTTATATATATACTTTATATATATATATATATATTTATATATATATTGTATATCTTTATATTATTCTATCGTGATATATTAACCATTGTTTGACATTACATCAAGTCATATTTTAAATACATGTTTGATACACATTTTTATATTACTGTATTGTGCGAGCAAAAGTGTCCAGCGAAAAAATCAGTTTTTCAACTGTGTATTCTGTCTCAAGTTTAAAAGAAATAACGCTGGGAATTTTTGCATACACCTGTATATTAGATACATATTTAAAATTAATCTAATTCTATATTTTTGCAGCGAGGTATATATCAGATGCATTTCTTATAAACATCTTTATTTTTTCATATCGAGATATATTTGGAATATATTTTTGATAAACATCTTTCTATGATGCTGTATCGAGGACTATTTCAGATATATTCCTGATAAACATCTTTTATATTGTCGTGTGAGAATAAATATTTCGGATATATGTCTAATAGATATCTTTATATATAGCTGTATCGAGATATATTTTGAATATATATTTCTGATAAATCTCTTTGTGGTATCGAGATATATTTCAGATATATTTCTGATAAACATTCCTTTATATATTGTTGTATAGCGATATATTTTGAATGTATTTCTGATAAACCTTTTATATTGTTGTGTTGACATATATTTCAGATATATTCCTGATAAACTTATTTTTTTTATTAATGTTGTATCGAGATGCATTTTGAATATATTCCCGTTGAATATCTTCTCCCAAAGCAAAATGTGCAAAGGCGCTAAATAAAAACTCCGGACAATTAGAAGAATGAATTACCGGATATACCCGTATATTAGTCGTCGGACTCGTGTAC
>OY735234.1:10280989-10285989 GCA_963457665.1 Thysanoteuthis rhombus | reverse complement strand
AACTGTGATGTTTATGTTTTTTTTTAATTCATTCGGTTTTTAATGAATCGGTTTTATGAATCAGTAAATTACGATTCAACTGCAGTTTGGAACCAAATCAAAGAAAACTAATGACAGATCCAGAAATTGATGGCAGCAGATTCAAAACAAAGGTGAGAAGTCGAAAGGAGGCGAAAAGCGAAAATAGCGTCCAGCGTTTGTTTTGCTGCGAGTCGGGGTTGCCATTAAGGTATATTCCGAATATATCCTTTTGTCTACTCGCCCCTAGACATAGATATCCCCTTTGGAATACAAGTTTCTGCCCATCCCCTGTTTATGTCCCATGGTCATGATCCCTCCGGTGGGTCGACTAAAGATAACTAAGGGTCACAGGAATAGTCAAAAATATTTTTTTGAAAAAATGATTAATCAAGTGGGTAGATATTTCTTATCTTTATACAAAAATATCCCCGAAGAGCTTATTGCAAAATTGCTCATTGGCATTCACTAATATAAAAGGAATAGATTTCAATTTTGTTACATTTTAGTTATAATTATTTGTTATATTTTGAATAGAGACTAATATTTAGTTATAAAAACCTATCACTGTTAGAACAATAAGAGAGAGGTCGCGAAAGATACATACATACAAACACATATATGTACACATATATACACAAACCCGCTCACATATATACATAAATGCAGACACGTGACCTATATTTTTGTGTTACTCCCTAATCCCGTTTTTGTCCAAAAACGCCGGAAACACTTATGCAAAAGATTTTTTGTAGGAAGTTTTTATGCCTTTCTCCAGAAGAATAGGGGAAAATTCTGATATAAAAAGTACTTATTTTCCCATGCATACTCCTCCACAGAAAAAAAAAACAACACAAAAAATTGATTTTATTCACAGCCGAGAAACTATGTACTCACTTTTGACGTTAGTAGTGCGCACATCAAAAACGGAGCATCGGATTTGAATAATGTCCGCGCAGGCACCCCCTGAAGTCTCAATAAAAGCTCAAAAAATTACTTGCGAAAAAAAAATCGTACTCAGTACCACCCCACATGGGACATAATCTGGAAGCACTGAATGCTGTATGAAGGCTAAAATTGCTTCACCATCGTCTTTGCAGAACATGCTAATTAAATAAAAAAAGGCTTATACTAGCAGCATTCATAAAGGGTAGGTGTAATGATGGAAAAAACCCGGATACTTCCTATCAAATGTTTCTGCACTACAGACAAGAAAAGGAACTTTATCATTATAGTTATATTGTGAATAGAATCCACCTCTCCAAAATCTTCAATTTTTTTTTCTCAAAACTGACAAATTTTCGGGAGGTTTCAAGGTCTAAAGGATTGAATGCAAAATAAACTAAAAGGGGAAATGTGTAACCGAAACAGAATCTTGACCTAATTCAGTTTGTGATAAAATGATTTTTGATTGTACTCATTTTTCTCCCAAAACGTTTCTCCTAACAACAGTGACAGACGAAACACACGGAGATTTTTTCAAATTTACCAAAAATCAACTAATTATCAGATTTCAGTAAAAAATAATCAGCTGTTATTCATTTATAAATGAATTTATTTATGAAAAGAGTATATTGTAAGAAAATGTTGTGGTAATGTCTTTAAACTCAACCAAACCCATCCCTTATTTATGAAATCTCAATAAAATACCATTTTTCTTTTATATAAAGTTTATGATATATTTTTGCAAGAATACAAGAAGAAAGAAATAGAACAGTGCTCCATATTTAACACACAAAATAGTACTATTAATACATAAAAAATAAGAATTACAAGGATTTCAATTCAATTACAATGTCCAGTGACTGTTAACATCTCATGCCTAATGCACTCATCAGCAATTCGCAATACAATTTGTTCAAGACATATTGCCGGTTGCTAATGAGTGCGTTTGACACGAAATGTTAATATTCCCCGGGTATATATCCTTAGAATTCTTATCATATATATACATACATAATCATCTCCCGTCATTTCAAGGTTAATGCATCACTTGGCCTCGACAGCGTAAATAGAATAAGCAATTAAAGAAAATGAGGCTGCTGTAGGAATTATGATATAACGCAATTTATATATATATTTATATATATATATATATATATATATATATGTATATATATATATATATATATACATGCAATTTATAATCATCTTATATATATATACATATATATATATATATATATATACATATACATATATATATATATATATATACAAATACATATACATATATATATATATATATATATATATATATATATATATATACACACATATGTATATATATATATATATACAAGATGATTATAAATTGCGTGCATATATATATATATATATATATATATATATATATATATATATATGCTCGGTTTTCAGTGTGGAAATAGGAACTTTATGTAAGAAGAACCAAATAGCAATGTTAGTTTGCCTTTTCAATCTCATTGATCGATTAGCAGGATAGAAAAATACTTTTGATTCATTCAACAATTTACAAAAAAAATTTTTTTCCTGCATTTGAGCATTCAGAACCACAAAACATGAGTAAAAGCATGCCTTGTTGTGCCGATTGCAATGAAATTATTCTTCTCCCGTAAAGTCTCGTTTTTCATGTCCAAAATCAAACCATATAAGCAAATACTTATAGGTAGTATTGTACAAGTATGTGTACGTGGTATGTGTACATGTGCTTGTGTACGTGCAAATGATAACAGATCTTATAAGCAAATAGTTACAAGCAGTTCTGTATATGTATTTGTACGTGGTATGTGTATGTGTGTACGTGTACGTGCATTGGCACATACAAACACAATCAAATATATACGTCTTATGCATGCATATGCGCTTTTTTATACATATATATATGTGTGTGTGTGTGTATGTGTTTGTCTGCATGTACATTGATATGCACACACACACACACACACGCATATATATGTGTGTGTGTATATGTGTGTGTATCTGTAGAATGGACGGTTTAAGTCTAACTGAATGTTGTAATCAAAAAGACTTTAGAGTGGGAACTATATTCCGTCCGGCACCGGTGTTAGGATTGCTTCCTTGGTAAATGCAGGTTCGAGTCCCGCACGACACTCTTTTTTTTTTTTTTTTTTTTTTTCATTTATGCAGTCCAGGTCTGTTTGATATGCTACTCGGTTAACATCTGTGCCGGACGAAATATAGTTCCTACTCTTTGAGATCATCACTTATGAGATACACATTATGTTTATTTGTACGCTTTCATGTGCGTGCGTGCGTGCGTGCATGCATTTGTATGTATGTGTACGTGTGCGTGTGTAGAGAGCTCTTGACGGAGGAGAAAAAAACAAACAAACTGCTAAAACACATAGCATACGTTTTTCAAAGCCTTCGTGCGTTTTGCATTTCCTTCAATTCAGGGATTCGTTGCTTTTCAAACGAAAATATGTCTGGGAAAAAATATATTTCATGAAATACTAAATTCAAATTTTATTTGGTGTTAATGCTTGATGGCTTTGAAAATTCCTATGATACAGATAACGAGGAAGTTATTTTGTTCTTTTACATATAAGAAAAGAGAGAGGGAGAAATCTAACCCTAAGCTATATGCAAATTTCCATCTAAACAAAATCCATATATCAACCATAATAACCGTGTGCTCACAATGAAAATCAATATTAAAATTATCTTCAAGTTGACACTTGGGTCTGTTTCTCTTATCGCACAATTGTTGAATTCTTTATACCGTTTCATAATGGGCACACACGCACAGACGTCCCTCGACAAATAGCAGACGATTTCTCGTTTTACTCTTTTGATTAGTGTGTCCGACATGAAAAAGCTTTTACTAATTCAGAGTCATCACAATATAGTCTTATTCTTTTTATTTCTGTCTGATATTTGCAAAATTCCTGAAAACAAATCGCGTAGATCACTGGTCGCCAACCTTTTTGTGCCTAAATCCTACTTTTGATGACTTCTGTGTAGGTAAAATTTTCGTACCGCCCACTAATATTTGAAACCCAGTTAGTAACTTGACGGCAATTTTAAATGGCTAAAAGTAGCTAGATATGTCAAAAATTACTAAAATTGCAGACATTTAATTTCCAGGTAACGAGACACCTGTGTCTGCTACAGAAATTCGTATAAAGGCTCCAAAAAGTCAATATACAACGTATTCATCATATATTAAGATAATAATTGGAATAAAAATTTCTGTTCTGGTCGGCAATCTTTGTAATAATGCATAGTAGGGGGGGGAGATTGCAACTTGAAATACTTTATTATGAAGAATACAGACATAACTTGCGACTCAGTAGTGGGTATATCAGCCACTTAAAAACTTGAATCGCACATTAGTGGGCGGTATCGCCCAGGTTGGCGACCACTGGCGTAGATATTCTGTTGGGGTCCACAATGTTACTAACTGTACCCTCACCCATCTGTGTGTGTGTGTGTGTGTGTGTGCGCGAGAGTGTGAATTTATCCTGTGCGGGCGCGTTCAGATTAATTTTCAAGATGTTACACATCATAAAGGCACAAGTGATTTGTGACCCAGGTGTAATAAATTGTACTGTTTGCTGAAATGGATATTAATCTCTTTAATTGACTCCACAAAAGAGGATAAGCTCTTCATTTCTGTCTTTATCAAATCATTCTCCGCTGAAAGTTTAGAATTAATAGCTGCCTTTTGAGGCAGACTTATAATGTCTGATTAGAGATATCTAGTGTATTGATATCTATGTAAATTAATCGTGTAATCAGGATATCCATCTATATTGCATTAACCTACGTTAGTATAACCTATCTTGGGTATCTAATTAACTGTGTAACATTAATGAGACTAATTAGACCTGCGTATGTGTGTGTGTATGTTGGTATTTAAATTGACTACCCGAGAATAGCTGGTTAAATTAGATTATTGTCGTAATTATTAAATTAAATTAATTATACAGATATCCTCTATGATGCTGCAAAGATATATAGTGATGTTGATAATAATA
>OY735234.1:10243489-10275989 GCA_963457665.1 Thysanoteuthis rhombus | reverse complement strand
CGCTTCAAGTAGAAAACTCTATTTTTCACGTACAACCTGGTGATATTCTCTTGCAATCAAACCAAAATTAGAATATCAAAGATATTTAAATTGTTGCAATACGTTTAAATTTTTTAATAAAATATATGTTTTCGGTACCTACCTAGTTCCGATGAGTGACATGTACAGTATTAAATATAACCCAACCATTTTTTTCTTCATGGAAAGTTAATTTTGTTTTAAATCAAACATAGCAGAATTTTATTATTTCTAATGGAACATTACCCTATCAAAATGGATATTATCATATATCATTGTTTATGGCCAGAATATTGATTTTGAATAAACCTTTTTTTCTAGGGGTTTACTCGTCTTTAGATGCAAACATGTTCATATTTTTGGCATCAGCGTTCCAATACTATAGAGTTTGGTCATAAATAAAACCTGATAATACCCGTTTTGATTGTGTAATGTTCAACTACAAATGATAAAATCCTGCTGGTGGGTGAAGAAAAAAACATCACCACAAATCATAGAAAAAATAAAATCCTGTTATGTTTGATTTAGAAAAAAATTAACTGTCTATGAAAAAAAGTAGTTGGCCCTCCCCATTTATGGGCAACATTGTGAATTATATCATTTTATGTGAGTATATTTTTGGTTATTTTTAGAATACAGCCTTAGATATGAACAGAAACCCAACGAGAGTTGTTTTGTGCGTCACGAATCGCAGTATTGTATATATATATATATATATATATATATATATATATATATATATAGAGAGAGAGAGAGAGAGAGAGAGAAAGAGAGATAGATAGATAGATTACTATGAAAAGTTTACAACTTTTTCACTTCCCACATGAGAACGTACGACTTCGTCAAGCAATACTCTCTCTCTCTCTCTCTCTCTCTCTCTCTCTCTCTCAACCCAAATTAAAACGACATTTAGAATTTCAAACTTCTTCTCAACCATTATATTTGTTTCCTTCCCTTTCCGATTCACTTCATTTCATCGCTCCCCCTCCCTCTCTCTCTCTCTCTCTCTCTCTCTCTTCCCACTTCACCTCGTTGTCTTTCTTCCTCCTCCTTGATAGATAGCGTCTTTGACGAGGGATTATCGACGCCTGTTCGTATCACTATGACGACAGAATGTCTCATTATGTATCTCATCCATTTCTTTCCTCGTTTTCAGTTTCTTCCCTTTTTTTTTCCATCACCACAACGGAATGATCCACTATTACTCTGAGGTGATGACAGAAGCATGACCGATAAAAAGCAACTTTGTATTTGTCATCATCTAAAATATTATCATTATCATTGTCATTATTATTATCATCATTATTATCTAGATAATTATCATTATCTAAATAATAATAATTATTATTATCATTTAAATGATAATTATTCGCATTATTTAAATAATACTAATAATAATTATTATTATTTGAATAATAATTATTATCATCTAAATAATGATAATTATAATTATTATTTGAATAATGATAACCACAATAATAACAATAATAATACTAATCATAATAATCATAATAATAATCATACTAATAATGATAATAATAATAACAATAATAAGAATAATAATAATAAAGGCATTGGGTTGCAGTCAATATGACTATGTCTTATTTTTTCCTCTTAGAAATCTAATGCCCATAATTCTTAGTTCAGATTTGCTCTGGTATAACCAACTATTGTCTAAATTTTAGTATGTTCTCAGTATTTCATAATCTTCTCCATACCTTTTTTTAATTTATTTTTTAATGTTATAATAATCATATAAGTTTCTTTTCCAATACAGATGTCGACAATTTGAATTTTGAAAAATTTTGAGCTAAAAAGTATTTCATTATTCAGATCAAAATTCTTCTAGACGCCATTTTGAAAAAAAAAATCGACCTGACGATGGGGAGTTTGACATATCAAAATATTCAGTGCTTTCTAAGCACCTTTTACGGTGAAGTCAGTTGGAAATTTATGTAAATAAATGTTAAAAAATTATTTTTGCCGCATCGGGTTTAGATATTTCTTTTCGCTTTACACAGTGTTCGTTGAATTTCAGTTCTGTTCGTTGTTTTTATTACTTTTATGGTTATTCTTATTATCGAAGCTCACTGAGATTACTTGCAATCTAAGATATCTTGACACCGTGATCTTTTAGGCAAGGTATTGAAAATAAAAGAATCTAGGATTTCTGTTCAATTCGAATCGTTCACACGGAGAAAAGTAAATATATATGAATATATATTATGTCTTGGAAATTTTAGATTATTTCATTTAGCCCGGAGAGAATTTGCCACTATAATATTTAGGACTAAGACCACACACACACGAGCACGTGTGCACAAAAATACACACACGCGTACACACACACATATGCGCACGTGCACACGCACACACATACAAACACATGAATCCATATGCACATTGGTGGGCTACAATAGATTGATATATGTGCAAATATTCTTACATGTATATATTCGTGTGTGCATGGATATGAACATTTACGTAGACATAAGTGCATCCATATATATATATATATATATGCTAACACTCGTTTATATACAAAAACACATGTATAAATCACACTCATATGCGTATGATAAAAGGTTATATACGTATGCATTATCATTTGCTTAACACAAGCATATGTTTTAAATATATCTTTATAATCATTATATATATATGTATATATACATACACTGACAAACACATATCTAGAGTCTAGGAAGCTTTACAGCTTTATACACTGGAGATGTAAAACACCTTTACAAAATTTATGCCATTTCAAACAATCATTTTCAAAAATCCGTTTATACAATTTATGTAAGCCTTTAAAAGTGTTCTATGTTTTATACAAAATTAGATATGATATTATGTGAGAATTTTTCTAGTAAGGATCCTTAGTTATTTACGGTATAACCGTTTCGGGGATTTAAAAACAACGCAGTTATATTACCATGCCTACCCGGCAATGTTGATCAAACATCATCCCCTCTTAAGCTACGATTTTAATATTTAGCCTTGTTTCATACATATATATGTTTATATATGTATATATATGTATATATATATATATAGATATAGATATAGATATAGATATATGTTTATATATATATATATATATATATATATATATATATATATAGATAGATAGATAGATAGATAGAGAGAGAGAGAGAGAGAGAGAAAGAGAGAGAGTGTAGAAAGCTTTACAGCTTTAAGCAATTAGCAATAAAAAAAAAAAAACTTTTTTCACCTATTTCCCAATATCTGTCAATGCAATTTATATAACGTTCTTCAGTATTTTCCCCTGTTTCACATATACCGTGTTATTATGGTACAATGTATAAATTGTCTCTTGTTGAAATCATCAATTGTTTACCATGTAACCGTTTCGGGGATTTCATATATATATATATATATATATATACGCACACATACATATATTTATCGTGTATACTTGTATATGCATGCAACTTATCTACCGAATCTTGCTCTTATACGGCATGCACATGTCAGAGAGACAGCAAAATAACAATACGTACGTTGTATCGCTCATGTCCGTCTAAATACCACAAACATAATTTTCAACTTGGATTCTCCAGTTTGGTGGGAAAGGATTTTAGTAATGTTAGAAGGACTGCTCCATTACTTTAGGACAGTGGTCTCCAACCATTTTTCGTGATACGAACCCCAAATATTACTGAATGGCTTGAAAAGTACCCTAGTCGCTTCTGACCTTTTTTGACCAAAATTTGGCTCATTCCAAAAGTTCATTTCTTCCTGATGACGTCAACTACTACGTCATGTTCTAGAGAAATAAGAACGAATACCCCCATTCTACTTTCTTAAAAAAACCCGCCGGTACTTACAAGTTATCTCATGAGTCCGTACAAGTAGATAACATTTCTGTCAAAAACGAAATGTTTTATGAAATATTGATAATTTTGATTGAGTTTCTCTGTCAAACTTTACTGACAAACCCCTTACGAACTCCCGTCTTTTTCACAAACCCTAAATTCTTTTTAGTTCGTATGAATATTGGTTGGTGATCACTGCTTTGACACAGGTTTTCTCAACCTGGGCGTTATCGTCCATCGGTAGGCGATTTCAATTCTTAGGTGGGCGGAGAGCAGCTGTGCAGAAAATAGTGGGCGTTTTGAAAATTTCCTGAGGCGATATGGGATTTTGTGTATGAAAGTCTGTTATTGACCATAAAAGATGAGACAATAGCAACATTCTCCATTACTAACTCACCAAATCCAAAGTATCTGCGCTAGCCTCGTCTCACCAGACACAGGGATAGCTTTGATGGTATCAATAAATAGTCTGCGTGTGCCAAACATTTGATGTTTCGACTTATCATTATTTCCATCAAAGAAACAGCAAAAGCTGTTAATTTTTATTACCTTTCAAGAATTGAAAACTTTTTGGTATCTTTTTTTGATGTTTACTATACAGGTGGGCGATGGAAAAAAATTCTTTGCAAGAGTGGGTGTTGACACCCAAAAGTTCGAGAACTCTTGCAACATAATATTTAATTCATTCTAAGTGACAGCACAAGATTAATTAATGCAAATAAGTGGTTAGCGGTGCTCAAAGGTTGATTGAAAGTTCAGTCGTATCAATAGAAGGAACTACAGTCAGGACGAGACTCGACCACGTATGGTGAGAAAACAATTACTTTTTTAACGGGTCTGGTTAATCACACTATAGAAACTGTCATGCACCCAACAATTTTCGGCAGCATGCCGTTTTAAGGGTGATCAATCTAAAAAATTAGAGAAGGGGTTGAACAAAGAGTTACTTCGTTCTTTCTTTGTTGGGCTGTAATTACTAAAAAAAAATCTGAATTAAAAAAAAATCAGCGTGAATACTACCAGGCAAAATCTAAGTGATTATTTTAGCTTGAACGTACATTGCAAATTAGATCCTATTCTAAAAACTTATTGGGTCGACTTTCGAAAAAAAAACAAACCAAAAGAACAAAAAACGTTTGTCGAAACATAACAAAGCGTCTATATTTTATTTTTCAACTTTATAGCTCCATGGTGCATATCACATACATAGCCAACCAGCCAGACCTTCTTGAAAACTGAAGAAACGTATTTCAACGGTTTTGTTGACAGTTTGGTTGAAGGTTTCAAATAGAGGGTGTATATCGGCGAGGTAGTTCATTTCCTAAGGTGAAGAAAGGTCTAGGTCAGTAGCTCTTAACCATGAGACATGTCCCTGGGGGTGAATAGTTTCGAAAGGGGGCACAAGTTCGCAGGAAAAAAAGTGAGAAGTTCTCTGATCGTTTTGGGCATTCTCTTATGAGGTTTTTAGTAAAATATCGTGATGAACACAAAATACTGAAATCATTTTTTAAACAACAGATTTGCATTACCCATTTGAAATATATCATTTAGTGGAGAAAATGTCAAGGGGGCAAGGGGGCGGGGTCCAACTAGAGATAGGGGGCGTGGTGGTAAAAAAGATTAGGAACGACTTGACTAGGCTTGCACGTTCAGATTAAGACTGGTAGAGCGTGCATATTTCAGTAGACTGCATACGGAAGTTTCACCAATGGAACTTAGGTGAGAGTCAAAGGTCAAAGCCCAAATATTTTGAACACTTAGCAGGATTACTTATGTACCAATGCACTTGAACATGGGTATCACAAAGCTGTAAACCAAAACTGTCACCAAGACCTTCAAGATAGGTTTCTTCAATTTCCAAGTCGATCTGGATGGCTATGTTTGTATGTAATCATCACGTATACAGGTTGGACCAATGACTCTAGAGGGCAAAAATTTAAACATTTATTCTTCATTAGGTATACAAAAGCCCCCCTATTTTTTAATCCCCTCACCTCTATTTTTTTGTGGAGATGGGTTCAATTTGCAATATAAGCTTATGCTAAATTGCTCCCTGGTTTGCACTCACTTTTTCTTTTTTTTTAAAATTCAGATTTTTTAGTGATTGCTACCCAACAAAAGGTGAGAAAAGTTACTTATTCATTCTTCCAGAATAATGTTACCAGAAGACATTGGTCACGTGACCGTTTCAGTTGAGTGACAAAACAGATCTGTATTCGGTGGTTGATTTCCAAGCATTTCTTCGTCTGGCCCAAGGCTGTAGTTCTCACATTTTAGCACTGTGGGTCGAAATCTTAACATTTTATATAATCCTGATATGATGGTGTCACTTACATGTATGCTTGTATTTTAGTCTTAAATGAATGGTCATAGATAAGTACCCTATTAATCTAACATATTTATGAAACTAAGAGTTAAATAAGATACACCTACAAAACTAAGATAATGAAATAAAATTCAAAATTATTGTACATACGTATGTACCAGCCTAAAGACGTCGTTAGCGTACATATCTCGTGACCCATTGATAGACGGCTATTGACTTTTTCCAATTTTGGCTTTGTCTTACAAATGTCTTTGCATGTCGAAATTTTTTTTAAAATAAATTAGCCAATTCACTACATAGACTAATACATATATATGCATACCCTAGTATATATATATATATATATATATATATATATATATATATATATATATTGAGTTTATCCACTCCCCTGGCAACAGGTGAGCTCAATTAGCCACAACCTACCCATTGGGAAAGGCCTTCATCCAGTAGTTAACTTGAAATGGAAGAAGATGATGATGTTGATGATGCACCCGAAGGCATACATGCAAATAAAGAAACACACACACACACACACACATATATATATATATATATATATATATATATATATATATATATATATATATATATATATATATATATATTAAATAGGGTCTCATAAATAAAGTAAGGAAATCTCTCAGTTCGTAATTAAAAAGTACTTGACTTGCATACAGATACACACAACGGACAGCTAACAGCCAACACACACGTGCTTTCTCGTGCACTGACACCCATGCGTACTCAGAGAAACATACACGCACACGCACTCATATATATATATATATATATATATATATATATATATATATATATATAGTTACTCAGTCACATTTAAATATTTGCCTCCGTTCCAATTGAAACTAATAACCTATTCTATCACCCGCAAGGTGAGTTCATTCTAGGATTCTGACCCCATCATTTTTTTCTTCTTTCTATGAGAGAATTTTTCTCTACAGACCCATATTATGTGCTTATATATATATATATATATATATATATATATATATATATATATATATATATATATATATATATATATATCATGCACGTATATACATATATATACTATATGTACATTTATACATATATATCTGTAACTACGTTTATATATGTGCATGTTTATTGCTCATTCTCAAATACATTAATATGTATAATTGGGTACACGAATATCTACTTTCTTTTATAAACACACACACACACACACACACACACACACACATATATATATATATATATATATACAAATACATGCATATATGTCTAAAACCGTGCAAACAAAGATGTACACATACATATGTATACACGTATGTATGTATGTATATGTATACGCTTTTGCTCTAGTGTGTGTGTGTGTGTGTGTGCGTATGTCTCTAAGCGAATATGTAGATATGTATCAGTATGTGAATGCATGTGAGATGATGGGTCTTGTTTTACTGTAGGCAAAATGACGACAAAAGAAATTGCATCGTGTAATCCATAGTTTCACATCTTAATACGAAACATTCTCCTAATTTTTTTTCCAAGAATTTTCTTCTTTTTTATTCATACCAAACAATGGTTGAGTTGGGAGTTGGGGGAGATCACACACATATCCGACTGGTTCAGTGGTAGAACCTGGGGCACAAATCGTCTACACTTGCAACATTGTTCTTCAAATCGTTGGCATATTAATACAAGAAACATTGATAAATGTAACTCTGGAAAGCATCTTGTTTGCTTAGAATCTGTCTCGTTATCATTCATCATCAGTCTTTTAACGTCCGTCGTTGGACATAGACCTTCCGCAGGATTTGCCACACTTCTCTATCATGGGTGTCGCGTAGTCAGTACTTCCTGAACTTGTCTAGCTCGTCTCTCCATCTTATATTCAGCCGGCCTCGGTTGCGCATGTGATCTCGGGGGATCCATGTTGTGAGTCACTGAATTAAATGCTTATATATTTTCTGTTTTTTACTTATAAAACAAGGATAATGATATGAGGTTTAAAGAAAGTTTTTCTTTGTCATTGTCCATCGCATGTCACCTAAAAACTTTCAGCGTGCCAATGCTGATACGCGTGTCATTGCCGACACGTGTGTCATTGCTGACACGCATGTCATTGCTTTGAAATTGCTTTACTAATGCCTTTCGAATAGTCCACTCAAGCTTAGTTGCATCTTCTTCTTTCATGTTGTACAATACCAAACTGGTTTTCATAAAGCTCTTATGCTTTTTCCCGTCTCTCTTTTGGATGGCTTTCGATGGACGTACGCAAATTCCCGCACAAAGCCGTCGTTAGCATACATATCTCGCAACCAATTGACAGACAGATGTTAACTTGTTCCAATTTTGGCCTAGTCCGTTAAATGAATGTAAATATTTGTGATTCAACGCTTTTAAGCTTAATACTATTTATTACTCTATTCTTCCTTATCTATTCCTCTCATTTACATGCTAATTCTTTCAGTATTCCTTTGATTTCTATCGACCTATGTGCATCAATAAGTCCGTGGTCCAATGAAGAGAAAAGTATTTATTTCACCCGGCGAATATTCATTTTTCAACATAATCCCCCGTCTTTGTCAATGCACTTGATCCAACACTTTTCCTCTAATCACATATATTGAACATTATGCTGTGAACTTTTCAGGCTGATAATTTTATCAGGCTCACGAACATTGATCCACTCTTGTCTCTCTCTCTCTCTCTCTCTCTCTCTCTCTCTCTCTCTCTCTCTCTCTCTCTCTCTCTCTCTCTCAATATATATATATATATATATAAACACACACATAGTATAAATATATATATATGGAGAGAGAAAATGATAGGGAGAGAGAGATAATTGGTAGGTAAGTAAGTTGTCAGAAGCAAATTTTGATAGATTTTGAATGGGACATTAAAGAACATCTTCAACATTATCACAAGTATATATATATATATATATATATATATATATATATATATATATAGTTAGATCGATAGATATCATTAACTACATGTACTTTTTTTCCAATTTCGAACAAATGGTGTATGAATTGTCCAACATATAAACGTCCACGCGATGTCGCCCTTTTTGATGAAAAAAAAATCTATAAAAACGAATGTCTACTTCGACCTGAGAAGATATTGAAATCTTACTGAACACGACAAAAGGGCAATGCTTTTGTATCAGATGTATGTGCCAAGGACCTCTTTCTCGTCTACTGTCGACTTCCTGCAGCTGTAGAACACAGAGGTTAAGTGGCTCAGCATCGTATGAAATAACGTAGATGCCGAGAAGATATTTCAGACGACAATGAATATATATATATATATACATATATGTATATGGATGAACATATGAAAGATACACAGACAGGAGTGAATGTAAAAAAAAATGATTTTATTTCATTTTTATATTCATTTCCTAACCAGTTTCGATCGTTTTGGTCATCCTCAGAGGGAGAAATGGTGAATAAAAGGGTTTGTCATCCAATTTAAAGTATTTTGTCCATCTCACTTTAGAAGGCATCTTGTATTTCATCTGTCAGTGGGGCTCCATCTGAGTGTTCTTTTATCTGTTGGGCTTCTATTTTATCTTTTTGTTCCATTCTCAGGTATTGTGATTTGTAAAGATGTTATCGTGGAGTTAATTGGTGTTGATAAGTGCGGGTGATATACACGCTCAGTATCTGGATGTAGACTATCCGACAAGACGATAATAATAGTTTACAACACGAGAATGAAAAGACTGATTTTGCTTCAGTACACATCAAAAGATACGACAGGTTTTCCGCATTGTCAACTATCGCTCTCATATATATATATATATATATATATATATATATATATATATATATATATATATATATGTATATATATATATATACGTATATTTATTTCATATATGCCATTAATTTTGCTCGAGCTTATGACAACAAAGCGAATGATAAATAGGGATTGCTCTATATTAATTACGATTTACACTATATAAGAATGTACGTTTGATAGCGGTAAAAAAATATTTATATTTGAATTTCTATAAGAAAATTTTTTTATTGTAGAAAAGGAATTGCTTAACTCATTCCAGGGAAAGAGACAATGGTTTCAAATGGGGAGGGGTACGCTGTATTTTGATCAGCAAAATTGTTTTAATTGGAAAAGTCCATTGATACAGACAGGTAAAAAAAACACTGTTAACTATATGATAAATCGAAATATGTGCATATACCTAAGGAAAAAAACAAAACAAAACAAATTTGCTTTTCTGACATTTCTAAAGTATATTGGATTAAAGAAATCCCCGAAACCAGATGGGGGCATAGTTACATCATTATTAAAACAATGATATAAAAAAGTATGTACAGAGAAAGAAGCTGATGCTGTTTTGAGAATAGTGTGACTTAACATCGTAACATTAAGAAATTCAGTTAAATAAAACGAGCTCGCTTAACAACGTTTTTTCTCTCCCTCTATTTACACACACACACACACACACACACATATATATATATATATATATTGCATTATGCTATATCAAAACTCTTTTCTTTGATTGCTTACTCTATATAAGTTGTCAAAGTCAAACGATTCATTCACCGTATAATGACGGGTTATAGAACAGAATCAATAATCATTCGGTCAGATCATATATCCTAATATTCCTAATTCCTAATAACGAACACACACATAAACACACACACACACACATATATATATGTATATATATATGTATATATATATATATATATACATATATATATATATATATACATATATATATATATACATATATATATATATACATATATATATATATATATATGTATATATATATATATACATATATATATATACATATATATATATATATATATATATATATATATATATATATACATATATATATATATATATATATATATATATATATATATATATATATATATATATATATATATATATAACACGGAAGATATTGTATAAAAACAGCCGAAACGGAATAGCTTATATGACAAACGTTAAAGATCATAACCCTCATGAATCCAGTCCGAATTGCATCCTTTCTATCAGCTCTGTGATTCTAAAAAAATCATATCTATTGGAGATGACCAGATGGAGATAAAAATTGACACGATAAATCATTGTTCTCGTTTAAATATTGGTTAGGATATTTTCATTACAGCGATCTCATTTGAAAAACACAAATTGATACGAAACTGGTGAAGTTAGAGATGAACAGCAAGATTGTTTCTTGGCTATCATTTTCATCATCACCTTACAATGTCGATATAACCTTCGTCTTGTCCTTGTCAAAATTGTCGAAGACCGCCACTCAATTATCGGTATTGCCTCCAAGACCCAAATCGACGCCTTCCGTTAATTATATTATCTTGTAGTCAGTTTCGCAACGAAAACGATGGTTCTATAGACTGAGTTGTGATCCCTCCATTGCATTGTCAGCCAGCGAGGTTTACGTTAATTTTGAACCTCTGTAAATAAACAGAAGGTGTTTTATAGGAACATTGTACTTTCGGCTTGGGATGGAGACTTGTACAAAATATCACGAAAGATACTTCAACCTATTAAGAAGTAAGGATTCATACCGATTGACCACAACAAACATTCTCTGTATTATTCAAAATAGCATCCACATATTTGCAATTTTCATCTGATATGTTTTTCAATCCTTTACTGGGTCATGTTGCATCTAGTACTTCTTGAATGTCATCGAACATTTCTTCCGAAATAAACATGCCATATCATCACCTGCAACGATTTATTAGCCCGAGTGACAAAGTTCCATGTTGCTACGAGAATTTTTCAATTCTGGGATCTATGAACTGTGACTATCCACACCTTCCCTTTTGTACATTCGCTTCGCACAAGGATAAATAATCAATGTATGACCTTGGGCACAAGTTTTTCTTCCATATAATTATAC
Organism: Thysanoteuthis rhombus; assembly: GCA_963457665.1. Classification (NCBI taxonomy): domain Eukaryota; kingdom Metazoa; phylum Mollusca; class Cephalopoda; order Oegopsida; family Thysanoteuthidae; genus Thysanoteuthis; species Thysanoteuthis major. The sequence continues at coordinate 10,263,898 of OY735234.1, read as the reverse complement.
AAGTTTATCAGAAATTTGATTTTTGAAATAATCGTAGAAATATTTCATTTAAAATTTCTACTTATAAAATAAAATGTACATCTCTTGTCTTTCTTCATTTTTTTTTGTAGTTGGTAACGCTTGTTGCTTGCTCTCCCAATCGATTTGTAAGAATTTCCAATTTTATGTATAACAATTTTGAAGCAAGGATTGTTGAAATTAGTTTATATAACTAATGGTGTACCAAAGTATTGGTTGTATTTAAGGTGATGTATAGCATTAAGGTTGTATTTATAGTATTTTCAATTGACTCTATGTATATTTGACACTTATTATATTGAGGGTGATATTGTCGGGTGTACTTTCGTTCTGGTTGTATTTATGGTGATATTGATTGGCATACCTAAGCACTGATGTTAATATTGTTGGACTGGTTTGTTGGTGGGCTATCTTAAAAAGTACGACCCATCAAAATATGAACTACTGTTTTCTTTGTTAGATAAATGCTGATTTCTTAAGCGTGTTTTTGTCGGAATTACATTAACCCTATCAAAACTTTAACTAAGACTTTGACCCTTATTAAGATCCTAATCAATAAAATTTCTTTGATTCTAGTTCATTTTAACTTTTTGAAAGGATCACAAAAGAAGTACTAGAAAGGTGACCATTTCCTTTTCAGGTGAATGAATGCCCTTAGGAAAGGCATGAATCAGGGAAGAAATGTTGTATAGTTTGTGAGAATAAAACATTATTCACTGCTGTATCGTGGTTACTGTTCAAATCATGCAAACACCATGCGTATATATACGCTCGGACGGTGTAATCGTTGGAATGTCTGTCGCATTCGCAGAAAGTCATGTATTCGAGCGAAGAGCTTCATAGGAGATATTTCCCGGGGCACTCAGCAGCTAACTGAGTACACCCCAAGCTATGTTATTGGGGTGGGAGGCATGTATCTAACGGTCTCATGTCTTACGGCCACGTCCTCCTTAGGATGAAAATCGAGCATGTGTTCACCTATCTTCCAAGATGTCTGGCCAACATGGAAGATTATGGAAAACTGAAACCACAGATGGGTTATGCATTCTGCAATATAGCGGAGTAATGTTTATCATATATATATATATATATATATATATATATATATATATATATATACATATATATATATATATATATATATATACATTTATTGTATACTTTTGCAGCAAATGTTCTTCACATCTTCTATTAAAAGTGACGGCCAGGGAGCATTTTCTGTATTTCTTCTTGTTTTCGTATGAGTGAACGGATCGTCGGTATCAAGTTTAAATTCATTGAAACCGAAGATCAGTCCACTTGTATGAAATCAAGGAAAGAATGAAAAGATGTTTCTTGTCTATCAATATATATATATATATATATATATGTATATATGTACAAGGTGCTACTCAAAATTTCAAGGAATTTGACCATGTACTCAAACAACTAGTATTCACCGTCTTCTTCGAAGTAGTTCTCGAGCACGAATACACTCACTCGCACTGTTATCAAAGGGTGGAAGCAGAAGTTCATTTTAGATTTGGTTTGTGGACGGTATTCACGCACACGTAACAGCAAACACAAATACACTTATATATGCGTGTTTCTGTGTATGTTTATGTTTACAAGTATTTACGTGTATGTACATACCATATATATATATATGTGTGTGTGTGTGTGTGTGTGTGCATCTGCATATATGTGTATACAAAAGTATTTAAGCATGTACATTGATTGATCTCAATTTATGTCTGTAACCTCGTCTATCCGAGAGGAGATTTAACGTGCAAATTAACTACGCTAATTAATTAATTGATATAATAATTGATACAATAATTAAAATGCAAAAATCAAATCATCTTCCTCGAATGTCGCTTGATAAGGAGATGGTGATGCTTGCATTTATTCATAGAATATCTGATAACGGATAACATTACGCTATCTTTAATTCAAGTATAAATTCTCCGCAAAAGTAGGATCACAGATCACAACAAAATGAACTCCACCAGTCATTTTTCTGACCAATCAGAAACTCTAACCATTTTTTAACCAATCAGAAACACTAACCATCTTTTAACCAATCAGAAACACTGACCATTTTTTAACCAATCAGAAAGTAGGAAACATTCCTATCCTATTAACAATGAGTTATTCTGAACTTCTTTTGGGGGCCTTTTGGGAGTTATAAATAATCAGGTTTTATGCCTAATTTCTCAATCTTAGTTTAGATCAATCTTAGTATGTATTTGAAACAGTCACTTTCGCAGTATTTCACTCCCGGTGTTTCTAAATTTTTAATAAGATGAATATGCAATTTAGCACTGATAATTAACCTTTTCGGGCATTTTTTCCTGTCGATGTTTCGCGTGATCAGCGTTTTACATCGATTTACTCAGTTGTCGCTTCCTTATCTTCTGGTTCTATCATTCGCTTTATCCCCACCCCCAACACACAGTGAAACATTAGGAATGAGTGCATTGGCATCCATGAACAACCAGTTGCTATGGTTTACTCTATTTCAGCCATTCTCAAGCATTTTTTATCTATGACACACCTAAAAGTTCTTCTCGGGTTCCATGGCTCCCTGACCAACTCAAACAGGATTACAACACGAACCGATTATTATTTTAGTGTATCGGCCTTTCTTCAAAGTAAATCAAATGACAGACGGGGCCATATCATCATCATCATCAGTCTTTCAACGTCCGTCGTTGGACATAGACCTTCCCTAGGATTCGCCACACTTCTCTATCATGGGCGTCGTGGAGCCAGTACTTTCTGAATTTGTCTAGCTCGTCTCTCCATCTAATATTCTGCCGGCCTCGGTTCCGCATGTGATCTCGGGGGATCCATGTCGTGAGTCGCGATGTCCATCGGTTGTCCGCCATTCGTGCAACATGGCCAGCCCACTGCCATTTGAGCTTTTTAAGGGATTCTATGATGTCTTTGACTCTTATAAACAGACAGTAAAAAAAAGAGTTAGACAGACAAACAGAAAGACTGCATCAGATAGACAGTTACACAGGCAAAGATGTGCTGACAGGTATAAATAGGCAAACAGAAAGACAAAGTCAGATACCAAGTTAGACAGTCAGAAAAAGATTGACAGACAGGCTGATAGGCAGATAGAAATAGAGATAGACTGACAGATTGAAAAAGATCGACAGACTGACACAGATAAACGGACAGAAAGACAAAGTCAGACAGAAAGACTAAGTCAGACAGAAAGACAAACAGATTGAGATTCGCAGGCAGATAGGCAAACTCAGAGACAGATAGATAAGAGCCGTAGGAAGGGGAAAATTGCATCCCCAAACAATTGATTAATTTCTTTTTTTCCCAGAAAATGATACTGCCTCAATTAATCTTATAATTAAGAGTGGAACAGTCCGGTGCCTTACGATTCTTGTCATATATATATAGAAACTTAGAAGTGAATAATGAACGGTATTATTTGTGGTCTCGAGGATTCTCGCCATGTTATTTAGGTGAATTAAACGGATACACGTTTGTGTATTCACACATACATAAACAGGCATGGAAATACACATACGTTAAGGCAGGTATACGTGTGCATCGGCACACAGAAATGCTCATACGGACACATACAATTATAAGCGTCTTCTTCCCTAGCCCTCTTTTTCTGCTGTTAAGAGTTGTGGAGAACCATAACATATGATATAAATCAGTTTTCAACCTTTTTTGCCAAGGCACCCTTTTCATTGTACTTCAGAGTGTCATTCCACCCTTACAAGACTGTCTGGCTCAAAAAATTAATTTCAAATGATATGAATATGATATTTTTTCAGTGTTAGTACATAGACATTTACTTTTCGAGAAGGAAAAGTGATATATATATATATATATATATATATATATATATATATATATATATATATATATATATATATATATATATATCAGGAATACAATAAAATCAAATATCATGCAATATCCGATGTGTGACAGGTTTATTCCACAAAGTGCTCGATACATTCAACATAAAATATCAAGTTGAGTTGGAGTAGAGCTCAGAATATGATGAAGTAAGGATTAGCTACACGAACACGTTTACATTTCTGCCCTGTTTGGACTTGTTTGAGCGAATCTTAAGGAAGCCCAAACAGGACAAAAACATTAACGTGTTTCTGTAATGAATCCTCACTTCTTTAATATATATATATATATATATATATATGTGTGTGTGTGTGTGTGCTATTTTGAACTCCTGGTTGTCGAATTTACAAGCTCAGTCGATTGACAATTGATGATATACCTTGGTATATAAGTATGTATGTACGTATCGAAATCTAAATTCACGAATGTAAATCGATCCTGAAGAAAAGATAGTGCTAAATACTAAATGCGTGTACATCTGCATTTGCCAGTGTATGTATATATTAAGATAGAAGTGTACATAGTCGTTTCAGTGTGTGCGCACATTTCGTATCTTTGTTCTATAAATACCAAGTTGATACAGACTTTGAAAAAAGCTGCAACCAATAGATCTTTAATAATTTATAAGGTAATGAAATTACTTTGGCCATTCAAGATATTTACTGAAAGGAATATATATCAACACTCGATAGAAACCGTCACATGACCAAAATTTTATGGCAGCATGCTGCAGTGGGAATGATCAATTAAAAGATTGGATAAGTCGGTGATAAAAGAATAAGTTACTTTTCTCGCCTTCTGTTGGGCAGTGATCACTAAAAAAGACTGAATTTTCCAAAAACAAGTATGAATACTACCGGATGCAAAAAGGATGGCCAATTTAGCATGAATTTATATCGAAAATTGGGAGTTTTCCAAAAGACATATATGTTTTTTTAAAAAACATAATAAGGAGTAAATGTTTAAATTTTCAGCCCTCTTGATCCATCGGTGTGGCATATATATATATATATATATAGGGCTTGAAAACAGCAGAAACCTATGTTGACAGTTTTGATAACAGTTTTGGATGGCGGTAATTAACATGCCTATATACATAAACATATATATATATACCTATGTGTATCGGTGTGTTTTAGCGAGCGCATGCGCACCTCCCATCACTTGTACGTACGCATGCCTATACGAAATGTGTGAGAATAAAATCATCTTTTTCTTTTGAATGACGTTATTCATTGTAAATATCTTTCGTTCACTGGAATTCCATATAGATTAATGATACCACTCCTGATATACCCAACGAATGGTGAAGGGGTTTCGGAATTAACGAGTGAGCCGCAAGAGTAACTCAGTGCAGTTCCATTTGCAAAATTGTTGAATGCAAAACAATAGTGACACCAATAGGCATACCTAAAATGTTTATTGGTAGTTCTTCATCATCATCATCATCATCATCATCATCATCTTGTCTTTTAGCGCTCGTCGTTGGACATAGACCTTCCCAAGGATTCGCCACACCTTTCTATCGTGAGCGTCGCGGAGCACATATACAGCCGGCATCGGTTCTGCGTTTGATCTCTTGGAATGCATGTTGCAAGTCATGATGTCCATCAGTTGTCTGCCATTCGCGCAACATGACCAGCCCATTGCCTTTTGAGTTTCCTAAAGGTTTCTATGATGTCTCAGACTCTATTTCCCCCTAATATACTGTGCTGTCTTGTGATCTCTCCATGCGATGTCTAGTATGATTTGCTCATGTGCACGTTGCATGGTTCTCAGTTTGCTGGTCAGTCTCTTGGTTAGGTTCCGTGTTCTTGAAGGTCTAGTTTGCTCCACCGAAGTCTTGCCACCAAAGAGTGATTCTTCGCTTAGTTTCTTCTTTTGTAATTAGGCGACCCCAAATTTCGTTCGGTTTATCAAGTAAAAAAATATTATTTCTATCCATAATTCTCCATATTAACTTCATTGAATATCATACAAGGAACCACCAATCGTAACTGACTCAAAACAGTCAACATAGGTCGCTTCAGTTTTTAAATGAGTCTGGCTTGCTGGCTATGTATGTATGTGTCGCTCATGCATACAGGACTCTCCGAATGGAAGTAAAGGGCTGAAGTTGTAAATATCTACTCCCAATTATGTCTAAAAAAATGATTTTATTTTTGTTTCCTCCCCTCAGCCGATTCAGTTAGTAGTTGGGGGTTCAATTTAAATGTTAATTAATTCGAAATAGGCCCCTTAGTTTGTGTCCGGTAGCATTCATGCTTGTTTTTGTTTGCTTGTTTGTTTGTTTGTTTGTTTGTCTCTAAATCCAGGCTTTTCTGGCCATAACTGCCCAACAAAAGACGAGAGGAGTAATTTATTTATTGATCATCCCTTCACCCTATTTTTTAATTAATCATTCCCACGGCATGCTGCTAAAAGACGTTGGTCATATGACTGTTTCTATTGGGTGACTAACAAGACTTTTTTTAAGCTTCATCATTTTCTTTCTGACAGTTTCACCATTTTCTCCCAGAAACTTTCATCCTTCTTAGCAAAGAACTGCTTAAGATGCCTTTTGTAATCTTTCGGGGGAATTTTTTTTCTCATTAAGAGTATTTTATCAAGAGCAGAATAAATTGTCATTCAAAAGCACCGATGAAGATGATGGTTGATTGGAAACCTCCCGCCAAACTGTAAAAAAAAAACCTTTGGCTGGTCTCCAATGAAACATGATGTCCAGCGTTATCCTAATGAAATATCTATCCATTTCTCTTCTACACAAACTGCACAAATGTCTTTTGCGTTTGAACCGTATTTTTACCTTTCTTAAAATAAAACCCAAGATTTTACTACCATCCTCGATTTCAGAGTAAATCAACAAAAATATGCCAATTTTGACAGAGCTTCAGAAAATGCTCGTTGGTATTACAAATATCACAATCTAAAAACGAACGAATTTTTTACTTACCCAAAATTTAACCGAACAGTTACAGCCAAGAGATGAGCTCTTAATTATTTGTGAATCTTTGAAATACTCCTTCTGATACATTCTGTTGTTTTAAAGGGTGTCATTATCCTTATTCCCAGCGCTGTTCAAGCTATTGATTTCATTTTTTCCATTTTTATTATTACTACTGTTTCGATCGACACATTTAGCCTCCTTCAGTTTTACTGTTTTCAGTCGTTTGAAAAAAAAAAAATGAGGACTGGTAGATACACCCTGGGAAAAGTATACCCTGCTCCTTCCATATGGATTATACATCTTGGGAAGGTCGGAGAATGTATCAACCGATATATTATGGTAACACTACGAACCAAAAGATTGAGATCAACGGTTTGAACAGCTCTTGGAGCGAGGTAAAGGTAAAGCGTCATTCTCTTGAGAGATATCACCCAATGGAGTATTGAGACTGGTGACGAATTCCCGATTTCGGTTAGAAGCATCAGTTTAGTGATCTTTGCAAGTCTTAAGTCTGGTCGAGATCAGGACTTTATACCTACAAGTTTTTATGGCCAACCCCTTGACAGGATATAAGTCCACCGAAGGGATATCTCTTCCCTAATCACAAAAATTACTGTTTAATCTATTAGCTGCCAAGTACCCAGACAGAAAATAATTCCTCATGAAAAGTTTTCTGCACTCTTCACTCATACTGGTATTCGAGCCCGAAGCAGACGTGCTAACCATTACATTATCCGGGCGGGGACTCTTGCAGTACCTTTATTGATATTTACAAAGCTCAATATTGTTCAGCAGAAGGCTAAATGGGAAACAAGCCTGACTGCTACTGGGTTAAACACCACCCGACCTTCCATTCCGACTGATATTGATTATCACAACTTTTGTATTGGGTATATAATAAAGAAATTTGTTGATATGTAACAATTGTAGGTGAGAGAAACACCTACTGTTCACTTGGTCGTGATTTCGAATCACGGGAGGGAAATTTTAATTTTAAACATAGGTTCGGTTTAACGTGACGTCATAGACAAACCGTGAAGGGTCTACTACTAGCTTGAGTAACGAACAACTAACTACATACCGTCCAAATACTACAACAGAAGGTGGTGTATAAACAGAATAAACATTGATTTTTTTTCTTAAATGAGCAAGAAGTTATCGAAAAAGCAAGTTGGTGTATAGTTAGTAGACCGTTAATGGAGAGAGTAAGGGTTAATTTTGTGTAGGATTTGGTTTTATCTAAGATTTTTATTAGGTTTATAAAACTTAATCTGTTCAGTAATAAACAAGTTTAAATGTTCCGTGTTCGATATAAGTTTCGTGTCTATCAACCTAATTACTGATATACCTAGGTATATATGGATGCATGCATCTATGTGCGTGTATGTATTTAAATTGGTCCTTGTGCATAGACCTGTGTGTAAATTGAATTAGTTCTTCCGTGTCATGTTGTCCACATTATTTCGTTAAAATTCATTGAGAACTTCTGGAGATATCGTGTAGACAAACATGAACTGTTGGCGATACGTGGTTCGGGGACATGACTACGACACAGAGGAGGTAATTATCCATGGATCCACTCCAAAAATTGAACCACTTGTTCTGAAGCCTATCATCCACCATGAAATAAATATCTCTCGATAAAATGAGAATTCCTCGCATTTTCTTCACTCCATTGCCAACTTTTTCACAAAATTTCATGGAAATCCCTTCGGTACTTTCGGAGATATCATGTGGACAGGCAGACAGACAGGTGGAAAGACGGAAACATGGACAGGTGGAAAGACAGAGACGGAAACAAAGACAGACGGAAAGACGCAGTCAAATAAATATACCTTTCAAACTTCGTCCAGTAAATAATTAGATAGATAAATTGATACTAATAGATGAATCGATAAATTGATAGATGTTACTGTATTCTTTAGCTGTGGTAGTATGGACCAGCAGTCCTCCTTCATCTGAAGGCATAGTGTCTTTTCCCTGGCGATGTTCTCTCCCTCAGTGCCCTCCTCCCTCAGTTTCTTGCCAGATTTTGAAGTTCCCAGTCCTGAATCTTTGAGGTCTGCTCACAGCTTACCAAGCAAGGTTGTGTAGTGACAGAGAGATATTTAGCTTAAGATATCAATAGGCTGAAGTAAATATGAACAGACTGAGATTGATAGATAGATCGATAGATATGTATTAATTGGCAAACATAGCAGTATTATTTCATGGTCAATGTTAACTCAGTTTTGAAATCCACTGTATCCTCATTACTTGTTTACTGTTCTGTGTTCCTTGTTTGGAGGAATAGAGGTCTTTGTAGAGCTCTTGAGCTCGTTCAACAATTAGGTCCCTATCCGTTGTTGGGTCTCTTGATTGTCAGGTCTCTATTACTCTTCTTTAACTCTCAAAGTAGATCCCCATGAATCATAGGCAAAACTGTAGCAGGCAAAAAAATAAGATGGTATGACAAACTAGATAAGTTCAGAAAGTACTGGCTCCACTGAGCCCATGATAGAGAGGTCTGGCGAATATTGGGGAAGGTTTATGTCTAACGATGGGCGCTAAAGGGCTGATGATGATATTTCCTCTACAAACGGCAATGAGACTCATCAACACGCCTCTCGGGAAGGAATTTTAGATTGCTCCACGTCCCTCTGCCAATCCCTTGCTGAACCATGCATGACAACTTAGAAGCTCACAAAACAAAAGAATCAAAAATATCAAATTCCTTTCGACAAGATTCAAATTTTTTTTTTCCTGGTGAATTTTTCTGTCGGTCAAATTTTCTTGGTTGTTCGCTGACTTCGTTTCTCGTTTTCGCACGTCATCCAACCTCCCTCCTTCCCTTCCTTCCTTCTTTTCCACCTCTTCTGTCTGTAATTCCCGACAGGACATCAAGATATCTAATTGTTAATCAAATTAGACTAGAATGATGATCTCATGCGTGTTTAGATGGGGAAGTGAGTTAATCTATTGGGTATGTGTACGTCAAGGCTTGCTTTTAAGAGAGGGAGGGAGAGAGAGGAGGGGGAGAGAGCATGTATGTATGTATGCATGTTGTGTGCGTGTATGTGAGTAAGTATGTGTATGCACATGTCTCTATGTATGTAAGTATGTTCATGTGTGTGTATGTAAGTATGTGTGTAGTATGCATGTATCTATGTGTGTGTGTGTATGTATATATATATATATATATATATATATATATATATATATATATATATATATATATATATATGTATATGCGTATACGTAATAATGTGTGCATGTGTGTACGTATGTCTGTGGAGGAGAAGGAAAACAATTCAGAAAGAGGAAAGAAATCAGGACGTGTACGTCGATGTTTGGTTCTGGGTGAAATAATATGTACGAATGTATGTATGTATGTATATATATGTGTGCGTATGAGAGTGTGTGTGTGTGCGTGTGTGTGTGTGTGTGTCTAAGGGAAGATTCAGAAAAGGGAAAGGAGTATATATATAGCTAAAAAAGTTAGAGTGAGTGTTTGTCCGGATGAAAAGGTGTGTGTGTGTATGTGTGTGTGTATCTGTGTGTGTGTCAATTAGTGAATGCGTGTATGTTAACAAATCAGAGGAAAAAGAAAGAGAGAAAAGTAGTGAGGGAGAAAAGGCTTTGAAAATAAGAAGAGGACGTAATAAATGACTAAGGAAGGTCAAGGAAGAAAAAGTGAAGGAATCGTGGAAAGAAAGAATGAAAGAAATAGAGAAGGAAAAAAGGAAAGAAAAAAAGGATATAAAAAAGAAAGAAGAAAAGAAAAAAGTAAGAAAGAAAAATGGTGAACAAGCTGAGATAAAATGTCTTTTGGTTAAGGATTCGATAAGATCATTTTGCGTAACAGTATGAAAGCTTACGAATTCAAATTTGACTCAGTTGGAGAGAGAGAAAATGAATGAGAGAAAGAAAGGGGGAAGAAAGCATCAGAAAGAAATAAGGGGGAGCAAGCATTTGGAAAGAAAGAAATAAAAAAGAAAGAATGATAGGGAGAGAAAGAAAGATAGGAAAGCAAGCATTAGAAAGACAAGAGAAAGGAAGAGAGTTAAATAAAAGATGAGAGAAAGATAGGGGGAAGGAAGCAATGGAAGGAAAAGAAAGAGGGGACAGGCATCAGAAAAGAAAGAAAGAAAGATAGAAAGAAAGGAAGAAAGAAAGGGAGAGAAAAAGAAAGAGGGGAGCAAGCATTATGAGAGAAAAAGAAAGAAAGCATTGAGAGAGAAGGGGAGAGAAATAGAAATAGAAATAGCTTTATAAGTCAGAGGGAGAGGATGCGTGTGTTGAGCTCGTGAGTGAATGTAAGATATACATAATCAGAATGATAAAATGCAGTGGTAATTGGTGTATTAGTAAGTGGGTATCTCTATGGGTAGAAAGTGAGAAAGAAAAGGGCAACTGGAGAAACGAACAAAAATTACGCTCATTTATCATTTTTTTCTTATTAGTCAACGATAAAATCAATTTGATGATACGATGTACGCGCATGTCTGAACAAGTGAGAGAAGAAAAAGACAAACGAGAGAAAACCTGTAGAACGAGAGAAAATGAGAGATAAATGACGAGAGTTGGAATATTTAAGAATATTTATAAATTCTATCGATTTAGGAAGTTAGTATATTCGTAAAAGAATTTTCAACAGTCTCCTTATCTCGTTTTTTTAAGTGGTTGTTATTGAGAATCGATAATTGTACTTTTCCTCTTCGTACAGCATAAATAATCTTAAACAAAACCTACCATCACAGTCAATAATTGACCAACCCAAGTGTCAAAATTTGAAGTCATGTAAAAAAAAATTCAATTGAAGAATAAATATGTTCAGAATAAATTCTATTTGTGATATCACTGGCGTTTTCTATTGGAAAATATTTGGAATAGAGTTTCAAAAATCATCTAAAAACATGTAGGGTCTGGAGAATTTGGATATAATTGACAAACATGTCGAAATAAGGCCCCCAAAAAGTGAAACAAATTTTTTCTTTTCGAAAACTCAAAAAAGGTTTTCAGAAGAGTACTAGTAAAGTACTGGTGCCAATTTTTAAGTGTGTGGACGAAACGACATGGCCAGGGCTGCTGAAATAAGCAAACACATAGACACTCATTTTGAAAAGAGACAAGACCCTTTGCCACATTTTGTGGCAACGGTGGTTCGCTAGAAGATCATTTCCTCAGGTCCCGTTGCAAGTGAATAGTAAACACAACTAGAATTCGTAACGAAAAATTGCTCTGTTCCAAGTTGATAGTAAAGACAGAACCGGAACCTGGAACGAAGTATCAAAAAAGGAAATAGAACATAGAGTAATTGTGTTATTTGTTGAATTCTTTCAGATGACGCACTCTTCATTATTAAAAATTATTTTAACACTTCCAGTTTCTTCCATTTTATTCTTGTTTGCCGCAACAGCTACGTCCACTATCTGACATATCTCTTATTGCTAGAGTTTGGCAATCAGACCCGACCTTAGATAATAAGGTGATCCGCCAAATTTATTATTATATTCCAATAACTGAATGTTCCTATCAGTAGTAACTGGTGGCATACACTTGATACTGAATGACAGCAAATCTCCCTAATGCTCTTGTATACTTCTCAGGTTTCTAGCTGTTTTCAGTGATGATGTCATCTGGGTGTTCTCGAGCCTGCCTCGGGTCTTCAGTTCTTACAAGGCTCTTTGGTATAAGCGTTCTAGCAACGTGGGGTACAACTACCCCCTTCTTAAGTTTTCTGGTAATGTCTAGATATTTTTGCAGCTTTTTGTTTTATCTTAATCTTGCTCTCTGGTCTGTTGGAACAGCGACAAGTTCTTTCTGACGATCTTTTGAAAATTCCAAATGACTATTTCTTTATTGTATGAATTGGACGATCTGTTTGAATATCAGAGTCCAAGAGAATATCATGTTTTCCGTATTCTCTAAGATATATTCTGATCGGTGCATATACCATTGGTTGGTATGGTCGAATCCAAGTCATCTGCACGTCCCTCAGTGGATCGCTGTTTCTACCCATTGGTATCAATTCTTTTCTTAGCCTAACTATCGCATTCGCGTATCATATGATCGACCAGTCTCATTTCTATCTCTACACGGTCCGTTATTCTCAAAAACAGATTCTGGTTTGTGCTATTATCCTGGGTTTTCATGGTCAGATCCTTGTTGTTACTGCTGCTGTTATCGTTTCTTTTTCTGCACGTCACGGTCCCCAAATCTTAGTTTTCTATTTTCTCTCACTTTCTCTCCTGACCCACTTTTTTCCTCGTCATTTCCAAAGTTGATTACTTTTATGAATATATCGGAAACAAAAACAAAATAAGAAGGGAAGACATAAAAAACAAAAAAACGTGAAGATATTATTTTTCTCCTCCTTGGAAGAAATTTAATTAGGAAGAAATAAAGGAAATCACCGTTTTCCTTTCTTACTGACCTTTAGATATGAGACTGAATTAAACTAAGGGTTAGTCCCAGCTTTCTCCACCCGTTCGTCCCTACACACAGTCCACATGCACATACTCTGGAAAGGACACTCAGCGCTGCTCGGGATTCATATAACAGTAATGTCTTGTTTATGCATTAACGCGTTCTATTTCGAAATGATCGAACGAGATATTAATCAAATTTGATCTAGTGATTGTTCCTGGAAACATAAAAGTTAACAGTGATCCAAATTTTTAATTGAGGTATTTAAGGTGTAGCAATATAGGCTTTCCTAGTTAATGATGATATTGGTAAATATTGAATTTGCACGTAAATAAGATTAAATTAAAATATTCTGTAAAAATCCACGATAGATGATAGAAAATGCTTCTTTTTTGGAAGATGTCTTAACTAGAGATGTAGAAAATGTAATCGTTTTATCGATTTAAGGAGAATACAAATTGCTGATGCCCAACCAAAATAATCTAGCTTTGACCACAAAAACATATCATAAAATGTGATATTGAGCTTTCACTGTATCTGGTTGGTATATGTGCTCTCCCACACTTAAATGTTACCACAAGACACACGATAAAATGTGATATTGAGCCTTCTCTGTGCCTGGCTGATATGTGTGCCCTTCCACACTAAAAGTGACCACAAAACACCATCATAAAATATGATATTGAGCCTTCACTGTGCCTGGCTGATATGTGTGCTCTTCCACACTAAAAGTGACCACAAAACACCATCATAAAATATAATATTGAGCCTTCACTGTGCCTGGCTGATATGTGTGCTCTTCTACACTAAAAGTGACCACAAAACACCATCATAAAATATAATATTGAGCCTTCACTGTGCCTGGCTGATATGTGTGCTCTTCTACACTAAAAGTGACCACAAAACACAATCATAAAATATAATATTGAGCCTTCACTGTGCCTGGCTGATATGTGTGCTCTTCTACACTAAAAGTGACCACAAAACACAATCATAAAATATAATATTGAGCCTTAACTGTGCCTGGCTGATATGTGTGCTCTTCCACACTAAAAGTGACCACAAAACACAATCATAAAATATAATATTGAGCCTTCACTGTGCCTGGCTGATATGTGTGCTCTTCTACACTAAAAGTGACCACAAAACACAATCATAAGATATAATATTGAGCCTTCACTGTGCCTGGCTGATATGTGTGCTCTTCCACACTAAAAGTGACCACAAAACACAATCATAAAATATAATATTGAGCCTTCACTGTGTCTGGCTGATATGTGTGCTCTTCTACACTAAAAGTGACCACAAAACACAATTATAGAATATGATATTGAGCCTTCACTGTGCCTGGCTGATATGTGTGCTCTTCTACACTAAAAGTGACCACAAAACACAATCATAAAATATAATATTGAGCCTTCACTGTGCCTGGCTGATATGTGTGCTCTTCTACACTAAAAGTGACCACAAAACACAATTATAGAATATGATATTGAGCCTTCATTGTGCCTGGCTGATATATGTGCTCTTCCACACTAAAAGTGTCCACAAAGCGCACTATGAAATGTGATATTAAGCTTTTGCTGTATATGTGTCCTCCCCAACACACACTAAAATCATGCTTGGCTTTTGTGTTGTGGCATATGCAAACCCGGATACAAAACCTCGTAGTAGACCAACATCGATTTCCAGCAGAACAGTTCCCCTAACAAATGGGGAATTTAGGTAGTCCACGAGGGTGGGGGTAAGGCTATTAAGTTAAAAAAAGTCCCGGTGAATGCTTTTGGCTTAAGAGGTAATGGGGTTGTGTAATGATAGATGGAGTGTAATTGTGTAACCAAAGGTCTCAATGTTGACCTTGCCAATGCTGTTTATCAAAATCATTTTATATTTGTTTATAGTGTTAGATATTTGTCACTGTGGATGTATTCTTAGTCGCAACTTACTTAAATTGAAGTGGGGTACTAGTAATCTTATTGACACAAGTGAGGAACGACTTTAAAAACTTTTTAAAAACTACTGATCTAGTAGATTGTCGGATTGCCATGCTGAGTACTTTCGCTTATTTGTCATTTCACGGGGCAATGGGAGTTACTTGGTGGTGCCAATCTCTTTTCCATGCAGCAGTTTATACTGGGTTCCATGGTACCAGCAACAAGGAGTAATCCCTGATCTCATCTATTGTAAGAAGTGGAACCCTAGTTTGCATGTATATATATATATATATATATATATATATATATATATATATATATATTATTGTGTCATCTACAGACAGCTGTTTCAATGTATTACATTTCTTCAGTGTGGCTATAGACTTTCCATTATCCAATCCAGTACCGTGAGGCAGAATTGAAACCTTAACTTCAGATATCCTACCTCTGGACTACGGATACGGACAGTCAGTAAGGCTGAATTTAAGCGATATATATTTGTTTACACAGAAATCCCTCATCCACCAGAATGCTCTATTCCGATATTTCCAACCACGTTTTTATGTCATGAACAGGTGTGTAAACCAGTCTGGTTGTACAAGAATAGTTCTTAAAATCTGGTCCATGATACATAAATCTCGAATATTATTCACGAATGCTTGCGTGCTTGCGTGCACGTGCGTGCACACACACACACATACACACAGAGATAGCGATACACACATACGTGCATAAATACAGATGTATACCAACATACATACGTATGCGTGCATACACACACACACACATACACAGAGAGATAGAGATACACACACACGAGCATAAATACAGATGTATACCAACATACATACGTATGCGTTGTAAGGTGGGACAAGACCAAATATCAAAGAAATAAGTTTTTTTATATATTTGATTTTTTTATAAAACATATTGCATATATGTGTATATTTGTGTGTGTACGCGTATGCACGCGCATGTGTGTGTGTGTGTGTGTTTGTGTGTGTGTGTGTGCAAAGGCAGTTTAGGAACTAAATTTTTCCTGAACCAAATTATTTACGGTAGTGAGCGTAACAGATAAAAAATTAGTTCCAAAATTATCTTCCCTTATTTCACTATGTCGGATACTAATATCACTTCAAAATTACTTCCTCATTAAGTGAATAAGAATTGACTGAATCCTCATCGAGTGCCCTACAAGTCTTTTAGCCGTACTAAGCTAAGCTTAGTAAATATCTAGACATTTCGCTGTGAAGCAATGGTTAGTAAGCTAGCCTCCAACACCATAACTGCTGAAATAGGTTCAGTCCTCACTGGGAGCACTCACCATGTTTCATTATGCCGTACTAAAATAAGATGTCTGTTACAGTAGCCTGGCCTCGTAGTAATCACTTGAAAATCATCGCTGGTTGATAGCTTTCCTTTTCTTTTATTTGTTGTATCTTTTTATAGCCACAGAAAATAGAGAAGACAAACCAAGCATCTTGTAAAGAATTAAAACCTCACAACACATTCCACTAGGCCGATCTCAGTCTAGCAGGTGACCTCTTGTCGTTATATCGAACTTGAAAATATCCCAGTAGGCATAGCCAATAATTTAAAATAGAAAGAAAGAAAGAACGAAATAAAGAAAGAAAAAGAATGTATCATATAGATTCTTTCCAGGCCTGTGACCATGACGCCACGTCACGTCTGCGTTTTGTGTTGCTTTCGAACAAGATGGCGGTAAAAATGGGCGCGGATGTATGTTGGGAGAATTGTCATGAAAATCTTCCAATATTTCCTTTTTTATGTATATATATATACACATAATATATACATATATATATTATATATTATTTCAAAGCTCACTTTCTTGTTTGTATTTATTTTTCTTCAAAATGTGCAACAAAATATACTGCCTCGATACAAATAATTTCTTTTTAAAATGTTTCAGGGACATTTTTTTTAATTTTTTGCTTTTATATCTTGAGATTCTGGAATATGACATTTGGCCCGAGTGAAGAAAAAATTGACGAAAAAAAAATTGCTAAAAGCGATTCGATCGAACTTTATTTATTTTGGTTCAGGGGGAAAAAGTAAAGCATTTTAATTTATTCTGTTCCGTTGTGTTTTTCCTTTAAAAAGAGCAAGATACAACAGAGAAAAAAACGCTGAAATTCATAAGATAAACTTGAAGATCTTTTCTTTCTCTTTTTAAAAAATATAAGGATGGAAATATGCGAAAAGAACAGTTATACGCTTTTCAAATTTTCAACATTCTATCTATCTATCTATCTATTTATCAATCTATCTATCTATCTATCTATCTATCTATCTATCTATCAATCCATCCATCTATCTATCTATCTATCTATCTATCTATCTATCTATCTCAGTAATCTCAGTATGTTTACATTTTTCAATCTATCTTTGTTTATACTTTTTGTTCTTATCTATGTATAATGGTATATTCGCACTATCTATCAATCATTCTTATGTATATATATATATATTTATATATATATATATATATATATATATATATATATATATATATATATCAGTATGTCCACATTTGTTTATATTTTTGTTCTTATCAATGTATTTTAGTTCTCTCATATCTATTTATCTATCTATCTATCTATCTATCTGTCTATCTCAGGTTGCTCGTACCTACCGTTATCTATCAATTCATCTATTTTTCTATCTTATCTTCCATGCAAAGTACAGGCGTCATTAGTGGTATAAAGCGGAAACAAGTTCATATCAATGCGAAGAAAGATAGAAGAGTTAAAAAAACTCGACTGCAGTCTATCGGTACGGATGTATGCTGTTGGGTCATCAACAGTACATGATATTTGCTTTTGTTCAATTGATACACCTGTATTTGTTTAATCTATATTATTATAAGAGGATTTCTGTTTGTGTGTTTGTGAGTTACCGTAACACTGCAAAATAAGAAGATCTTTCGAAGACTGGTGCTACTGCTACACCCTTAACATGCTTCAACTTGAAGAATAAAACAAATCCGGGTGATTTGCAACGGTTACATAGTCTTTTAGGAAAGAGCATTCTATATACGATGTAACTATGATGCTGATCTAGATCCTCATTTTGTGTACAACAGCTGTGACGGCGTAAAAGAGCGTTTATTCTGATCACACTTTTTAAAGAATGGTTTGTTTTTTTTAACCTCACCTCATTTTCTGATCACACTTTTTGGATGGTTTTTAACATAGCTCCATATTCTGATCACATATTTTTTTTTAAAGTTTGGGTCAAAAGTGGGGGAAAACATTTTTTCTCTTTTACTGGTCAAAAATGAGGGGAAACTTTAATAGAAAATGCTATTCATTGTGTAGGTTCCCTTACTTATTTGCACATAATTATGATATAAATTCGGTATAATTCAAGTGATTTGACAGTCCTAATGCTTTAAAGATATGAGATGTCCATAATTAGTGGATCAGAGTGTGTAATTTGATAACGATTACATGACCTCTGTTGGTTCGGCAAAATGTATAATTTGGGACGGTCTTAGAAACAATGGTGCCGGAAAATCGAGGGAGTATCTATACTTGCAAAACCTTTGTGTCCTTGTTATCTAAATTACTATGAAATTAGACTACCTCGTTTTCTACTCCATATTTGGCCTTTTTTTGTCGAAGGCCGGAGTTGACTTAATTTTTCTTCTGTAACAAGAACAAGAGCAACGAGAACTATCCTCACCAAAATTAGGGAGTTAAACTGATAATTAAAATTCACATCCCTATCGTGGTTTGAGCTTATAACAAACTGATTGCCGGGAGGCTGTTTTATTGAATGAGCTAAATTGGAAACTATTAGATATTAACAATAATTTTACAGTTAGATACGCAGGGGCCTACTTATTTCATTCTAATAACTAGATATATTTATACAAAAAATATTATTTTAGATATCTTTATTTATTACATATATATACGATATGAAAGTTGCAGTCATCATCTTCAGTCAGGATAGAAATTGGATTGGAGTTTGACCCAGGCTTGTCACCTTTCCCATTTTTCCTCTTCGAATCGTTTCACTCCTCTGATAACCCAGTACGTGTTGTACCTCACTAATACCCGGCATGTTTTGAATCTCCCGCTATTAGTTCGTAGATCTACTTCTGACGTTCATCGATTCGGTTTCAGGATACAATTTCAACCAATGTTCCGAGGATGGAAAACCGACCTGTTGTACCGAAGGAGTAAAAACCGGACCACATTTTGAAATCGAATTAAAAAAACTTTAAATTCGACAAACCCAAACGTTTACTTTAGCATAAAATTAAGTATGAATTTATCATTTTTTTCCTGAATCTTACAAATTATTTTCAATACAACACATTGAGCAAACACAAATAATTTTCATTTATTATAATATGATTCATATATTTTTTGATCATATTAAAAATTTATCGTTCTACTTTCCCGCGAAAAATCGTGAGGAATCGATGAACTGCTAAGATTTATTATGTAATAGTATGTAAAAATATTTCCTGTTTTCCGGCATCTTCTTTGCTTCTAGCAACCTGTTGAGTGTTATTTGGAGAAGAGATGGACAAAGATAAGGAACCCTTTTCCACCCTTATTGTCCTGGGATATTGGCATGAAATTCCTAACATGGGATTTCGACATTCTACTTGATCAGGGAATACTCTTTTTTAAATTCCTCTTTGCTCTCTCACTCTCTCACCCTCACCCTCTCTCTCTTTCTGTCTCTCTCTGATTACACTTACTTTTTTCTTTTGTCTTATTTTTCTCTCTTTTACACCCTCCCATGTTGAAGCACATCCATTTTTCTTTCTGTTGTCAACTCTCTCTCTCTCTCTCTCTCTCTCTCTCTTTCTCTCTCTCACTCTCTCTCTCTCTCTCGCAAATTCACTCCACCTTCTCCCTTGTCATGATCTTACTCTCTATATACTTTTTCAACTTTTCAGTCTTCTCCAAGTACTCTCTGTTTCTATCTGTTCGTCTGTCTCTCTGTCCCCCTCCCTCCCCCCTCTCTCTCTCTCTTTTCTTTCTGTCAGTCTCTTTCCCACATTCTCTCTCTCGATACCCTTTTTTTATTTTTACTTTAAAAAAAATATATTTCTACCTTTTCTCTCGCCCCCCTCCGTCCTCGCTTGCTTCCCTCCCCCTCCCCCTCCTTCTTCTACGTATCGTGTCGTATCTCTTCCCACTCCCCATTTTTATAGTTTTACGTGCATAGAAAGGGGAT
>OY735234.1:10220989-10238489 GCA_963457665.1 Thysanoteuthis rhombus | reverse complement strand
CACACACACACATATATATATATATATGTGTGTGTGTGTGTGCATGTGTGTATATATATATATATATATATATATATATATATATATATATATATATATATATATATATATGTGTGTGTGTGTGTGTGTGTGTGTGTGTGTGTGTGTGTACACACGAGGTCTATCCATGAAGGAACCAAACTCTCGGAACAGCGCACCAATGTAACGTTTTCGAGTACTCTGACTGATATGTTATGTAGAAGTGACCATGACCTTTTGAATGAAAAACTGCATCAATCCACGTTGTTTAGAAAAAACTACATGTGGGGAAAGTAAACGTGTGTATAGTGCGCTCAGCTTATTTTTCTGTATTGAACGATGAAGGTTTTAAAAGTTTTGTGGTTCTTGGAAATCAACATCGAACGGTCTGTGAAGTTGCTGAAGAGATGAGAATCTGTAAAAGTTCGTGCAACATGATTTTAAAAGTAAGACAGATGATGCATCAAGTTGATATTTATTCATCTGTCAGCAGATTTTGCAGAAACATAATTCAGCATCAGTTTTCCTTTTTTCAAATCAGGTTGGACGAACTTTTACAGATTCCCACCTCTTTAAAAACTCCAGAAACGGGCAGTCAGACGGCGATTTCCACGAATCACATCACACTCTTTTTCAATGTGATCTTCCTCCGTCAACGAGAAATGTCGTCAAGATTTAGCATCCACTATGATGGAAGTTCCTCCCGATTTGAACCGTGGGCATCACTTATGGTGTCGGGTACGGCTCTGACAATCCTCCCCAAAGGACTGTTGTAACATTTGAAAAGTCTTCCCGAAAGTTTTTCCTAATTTGAATTCGCCACAAACACGAAACTTGTGTTATTTATTCTGTATAAAACAGAAAACCCTTTGAAAAGCTTACATGAATATTATATATATATATTCTGTATAAAACAGAAAACCCTCTGAAAAGCTTACATGAATTGCATTAACAGATATTTGGAAATGATTGACTGAAATGACACGAATTTTGAGAAAATTCTTTTACATCTTTAGTGTTCAAAGCCGTAACGCTTTCTATAGTCTGACTCAGGAAAATTCTTCTGATAAATGCAACATACAATTTTCAAAGAAATTTCACTCAAAATTGAATATAGCACAATGCATGCCTCTAGCAGAGAAGTAAATTGCACCAAACTTTCCGTATACACTCAATTTTGCATTTTCTCTTGGAAAAAAAGTTTTCTCCAATATATAGAGTTGTAGTGTAGGAAATGAGAAGATTTTGAAAGTCTGGCAGAATTGATTCATATTTAAAAATTAATTCCTCGTTCTTATGTCTCCGTGGTGCTGTTGGTTAAAGTGATCAATTTGTAATGGGAGGAAAGGCGATTCGAATCCACCCAGGAGCTACTTTTTTAATCAATAGTTAAAGTTGAGGACAGATTTTCGGGTAGTCGTTTGAATATCATCATCAGTCTTTTAACATCTGTCGTTGACCATACACCTTCCCCACGATTTGCCAGAACTCTCTTTTATTGCGTCGCAGAGCCAGTACTCTCTGAATTTGTTTAGTTCGTCTCCCCATCTTGTATTCTGCCGGCCTCAGTTACGCATGTGATATCAGGGGATCCATATTGTGAGTCATGATGTCCATCGGTTATCTGCTATTCTTGCAACGTGAACAGCCCATTGCCATTTGAGTTTTATTATGGATTCTTTGGTCGTATACTCTTCTAGCAATAATTAGAGGAATTTCCTTGTATTTTTACGTGTGTATGAACAGGGTGCACCTACAAGTGGCCATTGTACGAAGTTGATATCCACCATACATTTTAGTCAGCACATAAGGCATTGCAGTGTTGAGTTTGAAGTCGTTTGGATCTACGGTTCCTGAGAAACCAAGAGAGATGAATCTTTGTCAATAATGTTTGCTTCACGAAATGAAATTATCTCCCTTGACTTGCGTTCTCCAAAAAAAATTTGCTCAAAATTATTTCTCAGAAGACTGATTACTCGCCATAACGGGCAGACTAAATCGAAAATCGGGAAAATTTTTCGGTAAAGAGACCAATGCCGTTTTTAGCATTTTCAAGAATTTGCGAAATTTCCAACGAAATCGAGGAAAAGGTTCATTCTACACTTTTAGGGGTCAAAAACGATAGGGAACTTTTTTTCTCACGAACTCTTAGCAATCAAAATTTGGAGGGAACTTTCATTTTTCATTTCTAGGAGTCGAAATTGAGAGTGAACTCACCATCTCTTTTTTGTGGGAATCGAGAGGGGTCTTTTATCTTTTTCTTTTAGGGGTTGGAGTCGAGAGGAACTTCAATATTAATTTATTTGGGGTTTTAAATCGAAAAGTATTTTTTTTTCACTTTTATTAATCATAATCAGGTGGAAAAATTTTATTTTCTACCTCTAGGAGTCGAAATTGTGAGGGATTCTGTTTCACTTTCAGGGGTCGGAATCATGGGGACTATTTTCTTTTGGGGGGTCAAAATCAAGTGAGAACTTTATTTTCGCTTTTAAGGGTGGAAATCGAGGCAGAATTTTTTCTTTCTCGCTTTCAGGGGTCCAAAGTTAGGGTGATCTTTTTCATTCGAAAATAGTGCATAAAATCTTTTTGTTTTCATTTGTTCTGCTTTGTTAGAATATATATTTCTTTTCTGTTAGATTTTCATCGATTTTTGGTTCATCCATGTCCGACTTGAAAAAAAATTGATTTTGCAACCCTTGTTTTTTGGGGGGTTTTTTAAAGGACGTCCCAATTTTGTAATAACTTTGTAATTTTTACAAAATCTATGTCATCTTTTACAGACTTCAGGTTTGTGATTTTGGCGGGCTAATTTACTGTTAATTTTATGATTATACAAAAATCAGTTATGAGATCTCTATGACGAAATAAAAATAATCCAATTGCCAAATTATATATAAAGGTCATTTTTTAAATCAGATTTTTTTTTAAAGAAAACTGGACCAGTCAGAAAATTCGTAACCGCACAATGAGTTAATATAATGGAAAAAAAAACTTTTTAAAAATAAACAAAAAAAAACACACAAATGTAAAAAATATTTAAAAAACGCAAGAACATTTTGAGAAAAAGTAACATCAATGTTTAGTTACATGTGGGTACATTCCACGATAATAGCTATTGTGTACCACCGCAATAATATTTTTTAGTCTTTTTTTTTTCTCTCAGAAAACTTAAAAAAGATGAATATTTATCAATGCAGCAGTAAAATTGAAAAAATCTTATTTTACACAGTGTAATTTTGCCAATATATTGATATATCTTCGTCTATTTTCGGTTAAAGTTTTCTGAAAATAGACAAAAATATTAATGCAACGACACACAACAACTATTTTTAGTGGTATGAAATGTAGCTAAACTTTTCAAAATAAGATTGTTCAAGTTTATCACGGCATTAATATTTCTTCGTTTATTCTTAGAAATAAGAATTTTTACTTAGAATAGACGGAGACGTATCATTTTTATATGTACACATTGTACATGAATGCATTTTTCTTACTTGTGTGTGTTTAACAAGTTTTTAAAATTATATTAATACATTGTGCAGGTACGCATTTTTCTTACTGGCATAAATATATATAGTGATAGATATACATAGACGACTATATATATTTCAAAATTTCTCTATTCGAGAGTGTTCAATGTTTTTGCGCAGACTTAATAAATATCATTTACAACGAGTTCAGTGTCCCATTTTGAGGAAGAATTCTCTCTGGATTTCTTGCTGTAAACGAGACACTACACTTAAACCTCTCCTGTTTTTTAATACTCCCGAAACAGGGCTATGGTAAAACAGCTGACGAACTCCATCATAAAGAATCAAATTACAAAAAATTAATACAGATAGAAATAAATTACATTACCTTGGGATTATGTATAAAAATTGTTTTACAATCTTAATACGGTGTTAATGAAAATGTTTACAGAATGATTCAATCTTTTCAAGTTTACTGTTGAGAAACTTGAATTTTGAGACAAGATTTCGACAGCGAAAGAGACTGAAGCAGAAGGATAATTTCTTAATTGGGGTTGACATGCATCCACTGATTCCACGGTGAATATTAGTATGGTGTCCGATTAATGGTCGTTTCGTAATGTCAAGTAAGAATAAATAGCTGTCATAGTATCACTTACGAGTGTAATTTAGTCATGAATTCAATTATATTACACCAGAGGCGTTAGTTATTGGAGTTTGATGTAATGCTTCTTCGATTAACGATTAGCATAGATCTTGTCACAGCCTAAGAAAGTGTACAGAGAATCGAACCAAGCTTTTCACAACCTATGCCCTCTGCGGTCAGTCTTCGAAAATAATCCGCAACATTTAGAAGTATATCTATCAAGATTCACTGAATTTCTAGAATGTGTCTTATTTACATACGGAAATCAAACCGCAAGGAATATTGGGAATGTCTCACAGGCACATACACATTTCGACAGAATATTCCTCAAACTAGTTCTGTATATATTTCTGACACTCAAAGAGTGTACAGTTTTATTTATATACATATATACGAGTGTGTACGGGGGGATAGATAGATAGATAGATAGATAGATAGATATGAACTGACCTGAATTTCCGACATGAGGTATTATCATTATCATACACTAATCTAATCTTGTAGCGGAATGATAACACTTTATCCCTGCGGGTTGAATAAAAGGTTTCATTCGAAATTACCATCTGGAAAGGGCTGCTAGATACAATACCCAAAACATTATAATTATAACAATGGGGCATTAGTCCGATTATGTGGATATTAGTCCAAACAGATTAATGTATACTAATACTAAAACTAAATCTGCAAATATACATACTTTAAGCAAAAAGTATATGCCCAGATTTTTACGTCAGAGAACAATGGAAAGGTACAGTTGGGAGCACCAAGTAACTCACAATATTCAATACACACACAACTATATATATATATATATATATATATATATATATATATATATATATATATATATATATATATATATATATATATATATATATATCAGTCTTTTGACGCCCGTCGTTGAACATAGACCTTCCCCAGGATTCGCCTCGATTCTCTATCACGGGCGTCGCAGAGCCAGTATTATTCCGAATTCGTCAAGTTCATCACTCCATCTTGTATTCTGTCGGCTTCGATTCTGCATGGGATCAATGTTGTGAGTCGCGATGTCCATCAGTCGTCTTTCATTCTTGAAACAAGGCCCGCCCATTGCCATCTAAATTTTTTAATAGTTTCCATGAAAACAATATATCTATGATATATATATATATATATATATATATATATACTCACACATGCACGCATGCACACACACGCACAAACACACATACACACACATATATATATATATATATTGAGAGAGAGAGAGAGAGAGAGAGAGAGAGAGAGAGAGAGAAAGTACAGTGGTGAAAAGGCCTATCATACTTACTGTGTAAATGAAAAACAGTGCAGCTAGTGCCTTTTTGGAAGTGTCTGCAGGAAGCAAAAAAAAAACATTGGAATTCCATACTAAAGAAGATGCAAAGAGATTTTTTTGATAGGCAGCCGTAGATTAACCATTGGCAAAACAAGGCCGTCTTTAGGGCAGCAAAGGAGAAGGGGCACCACAGGTTTCATGTTGTTTCCCGCTTTAAATTATTGAAAGTGGTTCAAATTGTTCCACATGACGGTATGAATTTAAAATTTGATTTTTTCTCTTCTAGGTAGATTTAATTCAAACATTCCAACGATTTAACCGCTCGCACAAATCATTATCATCATCAGTCCTTCAACATGCATCGTTGGAAATAGATTTTCCCCAGGATTTGCCACACTTCTCTATCGTGGGCGTCACAGAACCAGTACTTTCCTAATTTGTTTAGCACGTCTCTCCATCTTGTATTCTATCTATCAGCCTCGGTTGCGCATGTGATCTCTGGAGATCCATGTCGTAAGTCGCGATGTCCGTTGGTTGTCTGCTATTCTTGCAACATAGCCAGCCCACAGCCATTTGAGATTTTTAATGGATTGTATGATATTCCTGACTCCTGTCTTCTTCCAGATGTACTGTGCTGTCTCGTGGTCTCTCCATGTGAGGCCCAACATAATTCTTTCATAAGTACAAGTTTGGTAAAGATTTGGTTTAGTGAAGCTAGTATATATATATATATATATATATATATATATATATATATATATATATATATATATATATATATATATATATATTGTGAAAAAAATACTTTTAAATGTAATTTGAGGTGTTCAGAATGAATATGACCTTCATTTCATCAGGAAACTTTGATTTTTCTAAATCATATCAGTTGAACAATGGGAGGATCAAGGAGGTAGACATCATTTTGTGGCCGTGCTTAAGGTATCGAGTGGCTTCATTCTGGCCCTGCTGATGGGTGTCATTCGATTCTTTTCTTTATTATTTTTAACAAGACTTTAGTTTAGGGCTAACGATATCCTCGCAGTAATGTTTTATCTTTCCTCTTGAAAACAATGTACACGTACATTATTATCATCATTATCATCATCATCCTCTTAGCGTCTGTCGTCGGGCATAGACCTTCCCCAACATTTGCCAGACCTCTCTATCATGGGCGTCAGTACTTGCTGACTGACACGGATACATTTTACTTACCGTATTTTCCGGCGTCCAGAACTTCTCAGCTTCAAAGATGCACCCCTATTTTGGCTTGCGAAAAAAAAAAAAATAGACATAAAATGAAGGTTTCAGAACTCTCATCCTTTTTAAAATATCGCAGCTCTGCATCTTTTGGCACGAAATAATGCCTTAAATTCAAGGTCGTTTGAAGAGAGTGAAAATACCAGTGATACTGAATAACAACTTCTTAATTATAACTAATTACCGTTGGCTCGTCTTCTTTAGTGTAAACGATACGGGAATGAATTTTTGTGACTGCAAATAATTTTCACATATAAAATTTTATTCATTTTATGTTTTATATTCCAAGTATAAAACGCTAAATAATAATTCAGTACAGTAATTTATACATTTCGATCAGAGGTCATACGAAGTTCAGACTACCGTCTAGTAAAGGTTACTTTCATCCGGGGTTAGGATAGGCCTATGAAAAATAATAACCTTCGGCTTGTTGAACGCGGGGTAAATTCTCGGGACATAAATCGCGGGCAGGGGGGATTAATGTTTTCGATATCGGGAAATAAAGTATGAGGCAGTGTTTCCCAAACTTATTTTGCAGTGGAAGCCATATATGATTTTCACAAAAACACTAAAACATGCCCATATCTTAGGGACAACCCCTACTACCCCAATGTTAATAAAAAAAAGTACTTGAAAAAATGTTTTAGAGAGAAAATCTATTTATATAAAAAATAGTAAATACACTTTTTTTTTGAATAATTTTTTTTGTTATATATTATTAAAAAAGCCTTATCTTACACACCATCAGAATTTTTTCTGCGGGACCCTCATTTGATAGCACTGGTAGCGTCCTCTTATATACTTCGCAGTTTGCATCATATCAAGTGTTTAAACACTATCATGTTAGCTCAGTTACTTCTGTTAATGCAATTAAATTATAAATACAAAGAAAAATTGACAAAAACACAAGAATCAGATGACAAATCAAATCATTAAAGTTATACACATGTATGCAAACACAAATACAATTTATACATACACGTATGTGTTTGCACTTAAAAGGGGGTAAATATGTCCATAGCAACACAAGTATCTAATAGCTGAATTTTGATCTGAAACTTTCACTGTATAATGTTTGATCTGTGGTGATTGATATTCACCACTGAATTAAGTGCATTTACAAGATAGGAGAGCATATTGAAAAATAGATATTAGTCAACATTTTTCATCGATGCTTATTGATGGATCTCTCTCTCTCTCTCTCTCTCTCTCTATATATATATATATATATATATATATACATATATATATATGTATGTATATATACATACATATATATATATATTGTTATATAATATACTTCACTTTTTATGTACACACACACATATATATATGTGCAACTTTATAAATGTATACATGTGTGTGCATACATACATATATATGTATATATGTGAGCGTGTGTGTGTGTAAATAGAGGAAAGAAATTATATATATATATATATATATATATATATATATATATATAGAGAGAGAGAGAGAGAGAGAGAGAGAGAGAGAAAAGGGTTGATAGATAAATATGAACCAAGATAGACAGGCAGATGCTTAAATCAATTTACGCCGGCAAATCAAACATATAGTGTTTTCAGTTGACTTTTCTATTACAGGTAATTTATTTTTGATAAAATCTAAACCGAGTGTGTTTCCCAATGACTCTTCAGAATGCAACCAACCCAGTATTGAGCAGTAAGGGAGAAATGTGTGTGACCACGCCTCTATTGTGAAGTAAATGGTCATAGAACTAACGACATTGCCAAGACCTGTAATGAATATTAATGCAGGGTAATAGTGGTTTTTGTTTTGGAATTCAAGTGGTAGCGATCTATGACAGTAAAAGCATACACTATCCTTTGCTTAGATGACCAGTTCTAATGACCATATTCACTTATTTATCCCTGTTGATCCTCATCTATCTATCGATCTATCGATCTATCAATCACTATCTCTTTCTCTCTCTCTCTCTCTCTCTCTCTCTCTCTCTCTATATATATATATATATATATATATATAAATATATACATATATATGTATATATATATATATATATATATATATATACATATTTAATATCTACTAATCTCTGTATCTAATACTATTTTTTAATATATATTCATGCATTTATTTATCTAATATCTAATATCCACTTATCTATATAATATCTTTCCATCTATCAACCTATCTCATTCAGTTCATATCTATATAATATCTACATATCAAATATATTTAATATATCTATACATACATATATCTATACATATATGTATACATATATATATGTATATGTATCTATCTCTGTCTCTCTCTCTCCCTCTCTCTCTCTATCTATCTATCTATCTCTCTCTCTCTCTCTCTCTCTCTCTATATATATATATATATATGTATGTATGTATGTATGTATGTATGTATATGAATAATCTGGCTATTACGAGATGTATCTAATTATTCATCTTTGTCATATATTCAAGAAGAATTATTCATTTTTTGTTTCTTAATTCTCGCATCTTCTTATTTGCAATCATTTTTACACCGTTTTCAATTCAATAATTTTTTTATCATTAAATTTTTGATAGCATTCTGCATCGATTCGAGCATTCGGCTTATTTCTTCATAGTTCGATTGCGAATCCTACCTTACAAACAACTTTCGATTTGTGACTATGTGATTATGTAATCTTTTGCATAGTTCACAGCGCCTTGCTCTTCATACCCAGGAATGTTTATACTTGTTCTGTTATTTTTTCTCAGTACTGGTAGTCTAAATTGAAATAAATTTCCCTCTGTTGTGTTTGGTCTAACCACATGCATCTACCATATATATATATATATATATACACACACACACACATACAAATATATATAAATATATATATATATATATATATATACATATATATATATAAATATGTGTGTGTGTGTGTGTGTGTGTGTGTGTGTGTGTGTGCGTGTGTGCGTGTGTGTACGTATTGCCATCCTCTGTCAGTAACACTTGTATCTGTATCTGGTCTTAGGAGCTGCTTGGCCCAAATGAATCTTTTGCCGAGCCCCCGGGTTCCATGCTAAGGTCTATAGAATCTTATAGATATGAATAAATTTAATTACAGACTTTTGTATCTTTATGGTAGAATGAAAAGCAATCAAAATATGCGTGTAGGATATTTACAGAAATACCTTTTTATGCTCTACATTAATTAATTGACATTATTTGACAGTAAAAAGAAAATTCAAAATGTAAACAGTATAAACAAACACTTCTGACTTTTTGAGAATCCAGAAGGAAATTAAAATCGTTGCTTGTGGAACCGGCCACAAGTTGTAAGGTACATGTTACAATGTTTTGCTATGTTTAATTGACAAGATCAGTGTAAATTACCTCAGTGCGGGGCCCTGTTGAGCGCGGCGCCTAATCGGAAGCAACTGGACTAATTGGCTTATTGCCAGCCTTGCGTGTATCTATTCCTGACCACTAGCAGTCTACTTCTATTTCTATTTCTGTAGTAAAACCATTTACAATGCATTCCTACAGTAAAATTATTTTCAGTATTTTGATATCGTGAAATCATTGACAACCCATTTACATTACAGATACAACAATCCCATTCTTTTAGTAAGGCTTGCATTAATCCCTGATCTACGGCGTACCGACGGTGCAGGAGGGCGGCTCCCCGGGTAACACCATCAGAGGGGTGACACCATGATGACTGATATATATGTTGATTTAATCAATTAAAATTGAGTCGGACCTGTTGACTGTGAAGTGATGAGCAACGATTAGCTTCATATTATCAATCTTATCATTTCATATTATACAATATAATATATTATATTGTATTGTATTACTATTATGATTTGATTAAACACTTATATACTTTGGATATCATTTAAAACTACAATAAATATGGCAGCTGAGTCCTAGCTGTAACAGTAGTAGTAATTGCTGTTGTAGTTGTGAATCTCTTTCTTGTTGCCTGCCGTTAACCCTTTGTGTAATTTAAGAACAATTGCAGACAGAGAGAAGGGCTTTAAATGCAAAAGCACCCGAGGTAAAAGACACGTCGACCACCGTGCGTTACTCTCACCTTGAACTACACCTTGTCTAATTTGGTCTCCTCTAATCTTGGTTAGGCTTTATCCTCTTCTGGGCACCGAGTATCGTCTCTCGCCAATTGATTTGTATGTATGTATGTATGTATGTATGCATGCATGCATGCATGTATGTATATATGTATGTATGTATGTATGTGTATATTTATATATGCATGTATATATGTATGTGTGATTGTGTGTGGTTGTGTTTGCAAGTGTGAGTGTGTTTGTGTGTTGTGTGCCTGTTTCGTCGCAGCTAATTTAAGGCGGACCTATTTAGCCAGATTAATCAAGCGAGCAAATTTAAGGTTGATGGCAGCTCCAGCCTCGAACCCCTCACCTCGCTGCCCCGACTCCATTCGTGCATTCTCAGCTTTTACTTCCTATGAAGAATATTTCCAATGTTTAGTTTAAAAGAAGAGGAAAGAAAGAAGAAAAGTGAAGGAAGAAAGAAGGAGGGGAAAAGAATTTTCTTAAAGAAGAGAGAGAGAAGAGAAGGAGAGAGAAGAAAGAGAAGAGAAAAAGGAAAAAGAAAAGTGAAATAAAAATTTAAAAAGGGGGAAAGGTGCAAAAGAAGAAAGATTTGAGAAGACAGGCGTGAAAGGAGGAAAGAAAGAGATAGAAAATAGATGAAAATACAGAAGAAAAATAATCTAAATGAAAAAGACCCAAAGAAAGAAAGAAAGAAAGGTGAATGAAAAGAAGGAAAAGGAGAGGAAGAAAAACAGGAGGAATATAGATCGAAAATAAGGGTGCACTCCCCAGCTGAGATAGTATGCGATCATTTCAAACTAATGCTCTTGGAGTATCCTCTCTCCTAACCATGGATAAGTAGCAGAGCAGACTGAGATCTTTAACCATGATTGGCAACCAGTCTAGGAGAAGGGCGAGTTTGATCCCAGATCAGGTAGTAGACTCCCCTTATGACTTGCAACGCAGCATGACACGCTTTGATCACCCACTACTTACAAATCTATCTCAAACTGGCTCACTTATGTTTCGCCACTCGATTCATTTACCATTTGTCGTTGAACGCCATACCAAGGACATTCATATTCCTTATTCGTTTGATCTTGATATACATCCGCCCTTTTTATGAGAGTATCACTTTCCCATTTCCCACCTTTATTATTATTATTATTATTATTATTATTATTATTATTATTATTATTATTATTATCATTATTATTATTATTATCATCATCATCATCATCATTATTTGCAATCTCACACCAGTTGCCTGGTGGTAACTACTGGAGTTTGAGCGACAGCAAGTCTCCTCCGACCCATTTGGATGTCAAGTGTCAGTACCTACAACTAGGGCAAGACTATAGTGCAGATAATCTTTTGAGTAATCTAAGGGCTCCAACAATTATCGATGTTATTTTGGTCCCGAGTCGCCACTTTCTGCCGATTTCTTTTTCAAATTATTTATATTTTGAGAGTTTCTCGAATTTCTTGACAGCAATGTTTTTATCTGCTGGGACAGTCATATCTGGGACAGTCATAGTCTTTCACTATAAAATATAACCTGTAATCCGTGTTGTAGTTCTATCAGTATGTATAGTCAAGTCCCATAATATGGTCTTATCTTTTGCTTCTGTGACTGGTTCAGACCGATATTCGTACCAGTTTTTAGTATATCATCATCAGTCTTTTAACGTCCGTCGTTGGACATAGATCTTCCCCAGGGTTTGCCACACTTCTCCATCATGGGCGTCGCGGAGCCAGTACTTCCTGAACTTGTCTAGCTCGTCTCTCCATCTAATATTCTGCCGACCTCGGTTGCTCATGTGATCTCGGGGGATCCATGTCGTGAGTCGTGATGTCCATCGGTTGTCTGCCATTCTTGCAACATGGCCAGCCCACCGCCATTTGAGATTTCTAATGGATTCTATGATGTCCCCGACTCTTGTCTTTTCTTGGATGTACTGTGCTGTCTTGAGGTCTCTCCATGTGAGGCCCAGCATTATTCTTTCATGTGCACGTTGCATGGTTCTTCTAACTACCATCTTGCAACTAGAGTCTATGGAAAGGTTATTAGAGAGCGAATCATTACGTGAACAAACGTAATCCTATTTTTCAACGTTTTTTTTTTTTCGACAATCAGGAAAGGTTTTGGTATTTTTCCTGTATTTTCGATTCTTGACTCGAACAGTCACATCCACGATAAAAAAAATTTTACTCGTTTACATCAACCAAGTACGGTTTCCTTTCTTGGATGGGTAGGTCAATCTGGATCTCAAAATCCCTGAGTTTTTGATACATTTTATCTTCTAGAACAGCCTCTGGTTTGTGCTAATACCATTTGTTTACATGATGGTTTGCACTATTCCCAGTGTATAGCTGTTCCTACTCTATCGTACTTACTTTATTAACTTCATTTTACCCACCTTGCCGTATTCAGCTATAATGTGCAGTCTCATGATTTCCTCTCGAAAAGGACATTTGCTGTTTTTCTCTCTTATTTTTGTCTTGATATAATACGCAGTGTTGCATTTGTTTTGAGCCCTGATGAAGAGAAAATTCCATTTCTCTTTTTAGATGTCCTCTACATAACCATGTCTAGGTCTTTTTCGTTCGCAATAGTTTATAGTTCTTTTGAATGTTTTATTTTCCTCACCGGTTCCTGGTTTGTTTTTCTATTATTAATGATTCAATTGATACGAGTGGTTGTCATTATTCTTTCTCTTTTCTGTTGAGCATATTTTGCGAATCCCATTGTAGCTGACTGGACACAGTTTTCGATGAGCCCTTTTCTTCCTTCTTTTCTATTTACATAGAGTATGTCGTTAACATCTTTTGGATGATAATGATAATAATAATAATGATAATAATAATAATAATGATAATAATAATAATGATGATAATAATAAGGATAATGATAATATTTATGATAATATCAATAATAACAATAATTATTATCATTATTATTATTAGTATTGATATTATTACTATTATTATTACTTGAAATTGCAATGTTTATTCTACAAGCCGTCAGAATGCAATTATATAACTAGAGAAAAACAACGAATCTCTGAATATCTCACAGTCCTCCTTGTACAAGAATCTAATTGAATTTTCCACAGATAAATTATTCTAACGATTCTTCTTTCATTCCGAGTTACGTATTTTTTTTTCTTCCGTCTCAGTGTTCTCCCAATTCAATATCAATTCTCAAAGATTTCTTTCCAAGAAACCAGAGCGCAAATTCACTACAAGAAATATTTCCTTTGTCTTGGACTATCGACATCTTTATTGCTTCTTTCTTTTCCCCACATGTTTCGGTTGGTTTGCTTTTCGGCCTTCTTTAGGTGGTGGAAGTTGAAGGCCGGAGAATGAAAAAGTTGCAACATGGAGTTTTTTTTGTTGTTGCTGAGACTACAATGAAGTTAGGATAATTAAAAATCATTTTTAATCGAATTTGATTTGTAAAAGAACAGAATTATTCATTTTCTTCAAAATATTTCTTCATTTCTTGCTTTATCAGATAATTTATTTATGAATAGATAATCAGAACTATTTTTATAATGATAGTGTTATTTTATTCCGTTTCTCTGTCTGTAAAATAGACTCTTCCACTTAAAGGGGACAGTATTTTTAATGAAAATATCTCCTACCCGCTATTTGGACTTTTCAACTGATGTACATTCTGTTGTTTCTTTTCTTACAAAAATCATTTCATAGAAGTTCAAATATTTCCGTGAACAGTGGAATATGTTGCTTTGGTATCTCGGTGTATTGTGGGCTACGGATGCACAAAAACGTAAAAATATTCTAGTGTCTTTAAAAATCAATGAACAGTTGAAGCCTATTTGACACATAGTAGGAAATGTGTTCCTGATAGTTGAGAGGAGAGCATTAATCAAGGATAGAATTTGGATTAGACACTATTATCTGCGGATAATAGTGTCGAATCCAAAATTTTATTTTTCTTTCATTAATTTTCTAATTTGTTTTTATTTTTTCGTCGTTTGTAACATCGACTGAGCGAGGATGTGAAACTTCACAATTTACAATCGGGACCACTTTTCCAACATTGTGATAAAAGGGCTTTTACAGTCCGTTACTTTTTATAGACACTAAAATATGTATGTGTTCTTGTGTATCCGTGGCACACTGCGCACCCTAGATACAAAGCACCATACGCTACTGTCTGTGAATTTTATCTTCATGAGGATTAACTACTGCTTGAATGATTATTGCCTAGTTCGCAGCAAACTGATATCCCTAGTCAGTTATTATTAACACGATCCTTACAGAGTGATCTTTACAATGATCTAGTCTAATAAGTACAAGAGACATTGCCCACAATATCAATCTTCTGTCTTTTAATACTCTCTCTCAACAGCATTTCCTTATTCAATGATCAAATAATAAGTTATTAAACCTGTCTTAAAGTCCATCACATTAATGTCTTCATAAAGAATAATAAGCTCTGTGAAAGAAACTCCCTAACGATAACCAAAATAACTAATAGTAAATAGTCAACAAATATCTTTAAGCTGCTCTCTGTATTGCCTGTATTTAACACAATAGTCATTGTGTGGTCGTTTCAATACGTTGGCTATTGTGTGAGTGTTTTAGTACCTTAATAGAAATTGTTGAACTGTCGATAGTTGCATAATGAAACATGCGACCACTTTTGGTTGTATAATTACCTCTCGGGAATCGGTCTGAATAAAATGGAGGCCATTGTGTTAAATTCCGGGATATTGTGTTGCTTTAGATTGAGCAATAAAGTAAAAAAAACAGGTTTTTACTGATTTGGAAAGATTTCCCAAGTATTATCCAGATGGTTACAGTATGAAATGGGTGTCGGTTCAAATTGCAAGGCTCAACGTTCCAACGCCTGAGAGTAAACAACTTACAAAAAGAACAAGAAAGTATCACGCACATGATGTACTGGCTTACAATATTCATTGATAGCATTTGGTACATCCAAAAAGAAATATCACGAAAGACGACCATGAAGAGCACGTTCTTTCTTTCTTTCTTTTTTTCCGTTTGGTAAGGAAGAGTTATGGTTTGACAGTTGAAAAGACAAGATGATTTTGCCACATGGAAAGAAAGAAAAGATGAATCAAAGGAGAGAAATTATGGAAACAGAGAGAGAGAGAGAGAGAGAGAGAAAATGAATGAATCATCATCATCATCATCAGTCTTTCAAAGTCCGTTGTTGGATGTAGACCTTCCCCAGGATTCGCCACACTTCCCTATCATGGGCGTCGCGGAGCTAAGAGAGAACAAATTTAAAATAGCTAGGGAAGAAATGAAGTAAAAATGAAAGAATGGAAGAGAATAAAAAGGACAGAAAAAAATGGTCGACAAAAGAACGAATGAAGGAAAAATGGGATGGAAGGATAGAACAAAACAATAAGTGAGTGAATAAAATGCTGAATGAAATGAAGGAAGAAAAACTGGGAAAAGAAAGAAAGAAAGAAGACAAATAGGAGCCACTGAAACGACAATAACACTGACAGATTGATGAGCCAACTACGTTGGAAGAGGCATAAGTATTTACTCGCGTTCATATGTCCACCTATCTGTCGGCCCACGCAATATCTCCAACAGTTCTGAATGAATTTCAATTACATTTTGAGGAAGGATAGGCCATTGGCTAAGAGAGAATTGATTAAATTTAAGGGCGGATCCAGCAACTTTTACAGTTTCTTCCCTTGAATTGTTGCTATATTTCCATAGATCTAATTAAGTTCCCAATGAATTTAATTGAAATATTCAGGAAGGGTAGGCTATAGGGCAAGGAAAAAATGGTTAAATTTGAGGGCGGATCCAGAAGTCTTTCTTCGTTTTTTTTTTGTTTTTTTTTTCATTTCTATCATTCATTATTTATTCATTTATGTTAGTCCACACACTATTTTGAAAATTCCTCTGAATATCAATTACATTTTGTTGATAGACAGGCCATGGGCTGAGGAGGAATTGATTAGATTTTAGGACGGATCCAGGATTTTTTAAAGTTACCTCCCTGTATCATATCTATGTATGATCTGATTTTCTTTCTGTTTTTAATGACAATGGCGTGAACAGAGGTATGCGCTGAGTGAGTGCTTCCTACTTCACACTATAAGAGAAAAAAGATTGATAGAAAAAGTGAGCCACTTATTAAATAATTGAATGATGAAATTCATATATATATAATGATATCAAATTTGGATATAAATATTGATACAACATTATATCAGGTTAATCCAAAGGTTTCCAGTAATTTTCTCCCACAAAATCTTTCATCTAAATGAATTCATGCCATCATTCGAGCATCAATTCAATTTCACTAGCTTTCCATCAACTTACCATATCTTCTAGGTAAATTGTGTATTCCATGATAAAAGAACGATTCTGCTTTTGATTTGATGAATTTTTCAGAACATTTTCGAGGTATTGAATGCGTTGGAACCTCTGATCAGACACGGACTATCAGCTAGAGCAAAACAAATTATAGCCTGAAGGTGACAGGTCAGGAGAATGTACACATGAGAGGACTTCCAATCAACGGTCCACGACTTGATGCTTTTCACATTTGCAGTTCTCTTCCAATGCGCCATTCAAACGAGCCAATTGCCCTCTGTAATGTTACGCATTGACAGTTTATCTTGTTTCAAGCAATTTGTTATGGAGAATTTCTTTTTAATCTCACCAAACACGTAGAATAACTTTTCCGCCTTTGAGATGTCGAAGTCGACTCTAGATTCATTTTTTCATCGCTAGGAAC
>OY735234.1:10203489-10215989 GCA_963457665.1 Thysanoteuthis rhombus | reverse complement strand
GGAATTCTAATAATAGAAAATATTCGTTGCGACTAAACTTTGAACTTATTGACGCGCTATAAAGAAATTGCATTGCAATTTATCGGTTTTAATGTTATTGAAAACCTTGTTAGGTCTACGGAGTATTGAAAAGAGCTCCAGACTGTCCAATTTCCAACGTGATTGTTGAACCTTAGAATTTGGGTCTAAGACAATGTGTAATGACTGAGCAATGTAATCAAAGTCAGACAATTGCGAAATGTTTCTGCAAAATCCAAATAGTTATGGAGGCAAGAACAGAGGTGGTAGACCCAAGAAGACGACAAGTCATGATGAGAGGGAGGCAATTGTTAATTTTGACCTTTTTTGAAAATATTTTGCGTATAACTTATAATCAAGCCAAATGCACGTTTAGATAAGAGATATTAATCTTTGTTGTTCAAGGATCATTTTCATGATAACTGCCCTCCCATGACGATCAAACATCTCCTTAGGTCTACCATCACTGTTCTTGACCTATAACTATTTGGATTACGCAAGAAACATTTCACGACTGTCTGACTTCAGCTGATTAATTTGCTCATCTATTGCATGTTTTGATAGATCCCGATTCATTGAAAGTTTCATTGCAACGAGAATTTTCAATTATCAAAATTCCGTTAAGACTACTCAAAGAAAGAAAGAAAGAAAGAAAGAAAGGTGAAAAAAGAAAGAAAATTGAAGTGATAGAAAAAAGAAAAGGTTTCGTTAGTTGAAGATGAAATAATATAGAAGCCACCAGAGAAATGGAAAGTTACTTAGAAAGTATGAAAGGAAGGAGAGAAAATTTCATTTATTGAGAGTAGATAAAGAAAAGGCGCATGCACGCACAAGACAGAGACAGAGATAGAGAGAGAGAGAGATAGACAGACAGACAGACTGGCAGAAATCAGAGTGGGAGAAGTATGATTGCTTTATTTGGCATTTTCATTTTCTTTTCCCTCCCAGGTGAAAAAGATGAGAAAGAAAAAAGGTCAAGCTGAAAATTTTTTAAAAATCCACAAGCCCACAAGATAAAAGTAAAAGCGAAGCAAATTTACTTCCTGTGTACCGAGACACATGAGGCCATGGGTGTCCGCTAGCGGGAGGAGACTGGATTATGCCTTTTCACCTTCGAGGTCCAAGTTGGAATCTTATAGTCAATAAAGGATAATGGTACTATTCAATTGTTTTATGTAATCCCAACTTAATATACCAATATAAAAAGATGACATTGTTCTTTGCTGCTAACAGGGCTGCCGCTAAAATATATTCCAAAAATATGTCCCTCTGGAAATATATCCTTTTGCCCGGTCTCCCCTGGAAATATGTTAGCGGAAGCCCATCTATGAGGCAATGATTTCATCCCTATTTCTCGAACGATGCATGAAGACTCCATCATTGTTCGTGGCAATTTTGAGGTTTTACTGAGCCGGAGTCCTAACCAACACTGAATGCCTTACAGGGTTGGAAGGCCATAACTGCCCAGCTATTTTTGCGTAGATTAGAGTAGAAGTGAATTCATGCCTTTCCCAGGGGCATTATTGCAAAGTGAGCGCAAACTGTCCTCGCTGGAGTTCGAACTTGGTTTGCTGATTCCATTCTCCGTTGGGTCAGCCACGCCCCCATAGAAGTGAAGTTACAAGGAAAAAGAGAGAAAATTGATTTATTTTTGGATTTGAAAAAAGTAGCAAGTACAATTGTAAAGAGACTAGTAGTTAGAGAGAGAAGGGAGGTGAAAATTGCAGTGAGAGAAAAAGAGAGAGAAAATGCTCATCTACAGAATGAGTGAATATTAATCCCATGTTAGAAATTGAATTTAATTTTTGTAAATTTTGCTCGATTTTCGTAAAACAGATTTCATTTTGGTCTTTAGAATGGCAGAATTCTACCATTGTTTGGTCCAAAGTGAAGCTAGTTCGACCACAATCGACCAATAGATAATGCAGGTATCATCAATCTCCAATAACCATCTTTTTTAGTCCACCCTGTATTTGGATTTATGCATATGCAGGAATTTTATGGTGTAAGATTAGAAACAAAAACAAGAAAACGAATTGCGTTCCAACCTAAAAAAGAAAGCTGTTCACCTCTCTGCAAACATTCTGTTTTCAGGTCACTTATTTCCTTACAAACGCTATTAACCGACTTGAATCTGGTCTAGAAAGCGAATTTCTGCCATTATTAGAATTGCTGACTTATGTCGGAGTTAAAAAAAACGATATCTATGTGGACATTATATCTTTCTGTTGCATTACTCCAATCGTAATCCCTTAAAGAATGTATGTCAACTCATTGTATCTTATAATGTCTCGCAACAGGTAATCAGGTACATACGTACCTGGCAGGTGTTAGTGAGCCAAACGTTTCTTCTTTGCCTGCTGGCTATTCTACATTGTCACATGGTTCCAATTACACTTTGATTCGATCTCTATTGATCTCTACTTAGCTTTGGGCTTGCCTCTTGGATGAGTTTCAAATTTCCCAACGCTACCAGGGGTTAGTGTTCAAGATTAGCTAAAAGCTGGGAATTCTATTGCTGATTTTCAAAGCAAGCAGAGTTTTTTTTACCTTTATTTACAAAGCTCAACTAGTTATGACATAAAGCCAACATAGATAGAAGTGAGAATAGGAAGATTTTGCTGCGCTAATCTTCCAAGTGAGGAAGGTCTGCATCTCTTGAAGGTCTGAATCTCCAGAAAATAATTGGGTTTTATCTGAGCTCGAAGACCGTCTTCTGATTCCACTAGAGAATACGTAAATGTCTTAGCAATAAGTGTCCCTTTATTACTGAGCTTAAGATAGTCTGGCATGAGACAACAATAGTGGAGCAGCCAGATTGAATAGAGCTCGATGCAATTGAGAATTGGCCTGTATGGCGTTTTAGTAGCGCAAGCATATTACGTATAGCAACACCTCACTCACACAGTCATAGTTTTCGAGCTTATTTACGAAGCTTTACTATGTCTGGCACAAGGTGTCAGTTGCAGTGTTTTCGGTACGTCTCTCTTTACCTGTCAAGAGAGAGATTGCAAAAGGCGGCAAGGAATCAATAGAGAGGAAATGGAAGTGTATTGTAGGACTGAGATAGGGCGAAAATTTGAGATCGAAATGGTGCAAAAGAATCGATTAAGATCGAATGATAATGAAATTTTTAAAAAAAATGAGAAGTAGAAGAATTGAAAAATACGAACCATAAGTTCAACGATGCGTCCACCATAGTAGTAGTAGTAGGAGGGGGAGGAGGAGGAGGGGAGGAGGATGGGAAAAAGAGAAAAAAGCAAATAGTTTTTCATTGAGTCAATTAATCCTCATACTTCTAGAATATTGCGACAGAGAAATATTCTGCAAGTATTATATTCAATAAAACCCGTATATTATTATATCTTTTTTTCCTTGTTTTTTTTAAAAATATCAAATGCAGACATTAGGCATTCTGTTATTACATCATAGCAGATGGTAGAAAAATGATTAGAAGAGATCTTCTTTTATTGATGTTACACATTTTCTTCCCTCTTTCTTGTGTTCAACGTAACCGACTGACCGATCAAAAAGCGTCAAATAGAGATGCATGGACACAAATCAAAGTTTCTTCCTATGTCACACGACACATGAAGCAATGATTTTTATCGACATCTCTCGAACGAGCTAATGAGACTGAGTCATTGTTTATTATAATTGTGGGGTTTTACTATACCTGGGTGTTAGCCCAATGCCCAAGATTGACTGTCTCACGGGGTTAAAGGGCTCAATTTGCTCTGCCAGATTCATGAATTTCCCAATGAACATCAGGGTGAAGTGAAAGCACACAGTCCCAATCAGAGTTCGAACTCGGTACGCCGATTCCATTCACTATGCTGCTATCCATTAGGCCACCCCTGGAGAAAAAAGGGAAAAGTGAAATGAAACGGAAAGAAAATGGGAGAACAGTCCAAAGAATATTTTGTATTGAAAGAGAAAAATGAAAATGTAAAAGAAAAAAAAAATGAAAGACAGAAAAAAAAACCCAGGTCTGGTTAGTCACTCAATAGAAACAGTCACGTGACCAACGCCTTTCGGCAGCATGCCGTGTTGAGGATCAATTGGAAATATTGGAAAAATAGGCGATCATTGAATAAGTTATTTCTCTCGCCTCCAGTTGGTCGGTGATCAGTAAAAAGGTCTGAATTTTCAAAATTATAAGCAGACACAAACTTACATAGTAAATTAACCCCCCCCTCATTAAAACCAATTGGGAGGGATACAAAATATAAAGACATCGTTTTTCTTGACATCGCGAGGAGTAAGTCAATGTTAAAATTCTAATGCCTCTAGCTCCATTGGTACGGCCTGTACGCAAACATATATACATACACGACCAGACAGCTGGTTAGCCAAACAGCCAGACACACAAACCAACTCAAAAACTGAAGAAACCTACGTTAACAGTTTTGGTTGACGGTTTCTAAAAAGAAGAAAAGGAAGAGTCTAATGAATTAGGATTTGAAGAGACGGTACGGCTTATAAGACAATAAAGGAAAGAGAAAGAGATTCCGATAAGAAAATCAAAGAATAGGAAGAATTGTGGAAAGAGAAGGCCATATAATCTAGAGAGCCGGGTCAAAAAGTGATTGCCGGGAAGGTTACAGAAATGGTTGTAAGGAGGATAGTGGAATCGATGGGTGGAGCTGATTTGTTGGCCTAATGTATTAGCCCGTTTTCTTTTTTTACCTGAAGGTTAAATTAGACAGCCTCAACTTCCTTTCTCCTCACCCGTCGGCTCTCGACCAAATTCACCCCTACACCAACTGCGAATACTTTACAGTAGCAATGAAACCAAAACAATTTTTCTATGTGCTTTGCGACCTCACTGTCTGGCCAACATTAACACTGTAACGAACATCGACCACGGCCCCGATTGCAAAATGCTTAACTATGTTTGTATGCGTACGCTCGGTGGTGAGCAATAGCGACTGTAACGAGGCCACGCTTTTTCCGTCTTTCAAATTAGAGAGCTCCTCGGTCGCGGCTTCGGGGCACTTTCAAATTGAATTTGGCAGATGACTTTCTAAAGCTTCTAGATCTCGAATGTAATGATACTAGTGCGGAAGCCAGAGCGCCCAAGAAAAACGACTGAGATGAAGAGTGTAAGAGTGGATGCTGGAGAGAGAGAGAGAGAGAAGGGGGAGGGAGAGAATGGGGTGTTAAAAAGATAGAAAGAGGAAGGGAGAAATAGTTTTTTT
Organism: Thysanoteuthis rhombus; assembly: GCA_963457665.1. Taxonomy (NCBI): domain Eukaryota; kingdom Metazoa; phylum Mollusca; class Cephalopoda; order Oegopsida; family Thysanoteuthidae; genus Thysanoteuthis; species Thysanoteuthis major. The sequence goes on along the minus strand of OY735234.1, from coordinate 10,210,770 downwards.
TTAAAAGCGTAAAACAAAAGTCGATGGTATAAGTAATTTTATCAGCAAAGACAGTGTCAGGTGAAGAGAGAGCAAAAATATGAAAGAAAATAAGTATCGATTCTCCACCTACAGTAAAGCAGTTTACAAGGGCTGAGTTGAAAATTAATTACAATAACATCCTATAAACCTTTTTTTATTCAAAAGTAAAGACTTAAACAAAAAATTAAAAACACTTCAAAGTAATGATGGCCGGAAAAACATTAAAATGGCAAAAAAGGGCCTTGTTTCCATTATGGTCCCTTTTGAGGTGGTAAAGAGAAGAAAAAGGTTCTGATATAAGGGAAAGACAAAAGAAAAACTATAGATAAGCTCGTTTTATGACCGAATTCAGTAATATACATATTGATCGTCTTCTTGTCTTTGAAATCTTTTGAAATAGAAGCCTTGGATTTTATGTTTGAAAGTACGTTTACGTTTTCGATTACAAATGATGTGAAAGTTGCAAAAAGGTAGACGACAGGTTAGATGAGAAATAAAGAGGGAAATGAAAAAAGAGGAAAGAATGAAAGAATTGAAAAAAATGAAACGTATTTGAGCGAAAGAAAAGAAAGGATATTTTTACCTTTGGTGACAAAGAAGGAATAAACTTCTAAATAGCGCATTTGAATTGGATAGATAAATAGAAAGGTATATAAATAAATAGATAGATAAATAGATAGATAAATTGGCAAGCAGATACATAAGTAGTTTGATAGTCAATTGAATGGATTTTTAAGCGGATAGATAGATAGATAGATAGATAGATAGATAGATGTGCAAATTTGGACCTGAAATAATTACGAGTTTCCCACTGCTAAAAGAGGCCAATGTCTGAGTTCAGTTGAAAGCCTGGAGTTTTCCATGATTTCTTCATACATATTCCCAGACTATTGCAATATGGATTCAAGAAATAATGAAAAGGAATTTACAAAGAATAAGAGGATAAAACAAGTAGAAAAAAAGAAGAGGAAAAAAGAATTCAATGAAGAGAGGAATCTAGACAAACAGAGAGAGAGGGGGAGGGGGAGTGAAGTGCTAAAGAGCAAAGAGGGAAAAGAGGAAAGACTGTAGAAAAAATCAAAGTAAAGATCTTGTTGAAGAAGTAAATAAAACAATAGAGAGAGACTGCTGGATTAAGATTTTCGTCTGATAAAATCAATGAAAATTCAAATTTAAACTACCAGTTAATAACAAACATGGTGCATAAATGATCGGAATTAAGAAGAAGTTCAAGGTTTTTATTTGGACTAACGCTTGGTAAGAGTGGTCGCGCATTAGGCAGGCCACCTTTCAGCCTAGACAAGTTCTCACCGGGAATTTATTAATTATTCCAATCTGCGCTGTTAACTTAAGTTAGTTATGTAACGATTGAAAAAAGATTAAAGTAAATAGAAGCAAAAAAGTAATAGTGAAAAAAGACACTGGAACAGAGAAAATGGATGAGACCAAAAAAATGATAGATCTCCATTCAGAAAAAAAAATAGATAATGGTATTAAAGAGAAAACCCAGAGAAAAAGAAAAGGATAGAATGAGAGAGAAAAAAGGAAAAAGATGAAGAAAAAGTGGGTATTGAGAATATTTGCTTGGAAGGGGCTGAGAACTTTGCTGGCTGTTAATAAGACTGGTTGGGCTTTGCAAAACGGCTGCCATTAATGAATACGTCACTTCCGATCAGAAAAATAGTGCTTGTATTTTACTTCCATTGCGTGGTGGGTGCTGCCACCTGATGATGATTTCTCAAAAATCAGCAACCCTCAACGATCGTATCTTACTTTATTGACATAAGTGTTACACTGGCTTTGTTTTTTTGTTCCAATTCATTTTGGGGGTATACTTCAGTGATTCTTTCCTTCTCTTTGTTTGCTACCTTCCCTCTATTTTTTCTTCTCTCGTGGAGAAGAGTTTCAATACGCAATTCATAATCATCCTGTCGAATCATACATCCATTTCTTAGTAATATACATGTATATATATATATATATATATATAGATGCATATATGCAAACTTTGCTGAACACGACCGATATATAAGAGCAGCTTTTCCTTACTTTTTCCTCATCTCATACCTTGTGAAATACCTATATATATATATATATATATATACATATATATATATATTTATATATATATATATATTATATATATATATATATATATATATATATATATATGTAGTTCATAATGTTTTTATTAATAATTTGGAATATTATAAAAAACAGATTTTTTCCGTTGTTCAATCCCAGTGCTCAATATTTATCAAAGTAAATAAAGGTATTAATACATTATAAATGGAACCTTAAAGGAAAATTCCCCGATACTCCTACCGCAGACCCAAAAACATCAGAGACATGATTAGTAGCAATAATATCGCTAACAATAAAGTCGTACACAAAAATACACCTAGAACAATTAAATTCTGCACACCTTGCAACATAAGAAACAGTCTATGTTGCAACCACCTCAAGTACACCAACACATTCACAAGCACCACCACAAAAGAGAGTTACCACATATATCACAATAGCAACTGCCGCAGTAAGAACATTATATACCTTCTAGAGTACAATAGATGTAAGTTACAGTACATAGGCAAGTCCGAGTGGCAATTTAATATTAGACTCAACAATTATAGACATAGGATTAAGTCAAAAAATAATCGTAGCCCACTTCCTGTAGAACTACACTTTCGCACACCTGACCACAATTTTGCCACTGACGCTAGCTTCACCATCATAGAAAAAATAGAAAAAACTACTCCAATTGACATAACTGAAGTTCTAGAAAAACACGAAGACATGTGGATCAACAAACTTAAAATCCTATATCCTAATGGATTAAATACTAAACTGAACAACCCTCACCATACAGAACACTAATACACACAACTCCTACCATTAATATCCTCACACCCACATCTTAGACACATTCAATAATGGAAGCTTCAAAGTCACCTAGACCCATAGGAAAAACTTCACCTTAGCCTGTTATAACCCCTGTCCAAATCATAGCCAAAACATTTTCAGTAACTTTTAAGGTTGATACCTATGTAGCTCCTTGACCCCACCACCCCTCCTTCCACACTATCCCAAACATACCAAAAAATCCACCTCCACAACACTACCCCCTACCTTGACACACTCTGCCCTCCCCAAGACCAACTGCTGCTGCTTTACCAAAATCCCAATACCTGCTGGTCATTCTTACATTCAGCAGGAGGCCTCTAGTAGCCCTGACAACAAAACTTACCCACAATGCATAGCCCCTGGCAGTGGACTCTGGTTCCACATGGTACATTTTAATTCACACTCACACAACGCACACCACTGATGATGGGAGAAATCCCGAAACATGTATGGACTATTGACATATAAGGATTAATAAACCTTACCACCAAAAACTTCACTCCCGAGTCTGTCTCACTCTCTAAAGTACACATTATATATATATATATATATATATATATATATATATATATATGTGTGTGTGTATGTGTGTGTGTGTGTGTGTGTGTGTATAATGATGTTTAGTATAAAATAACATCCATACATTACACATTAAGGTGATACCCTGTATAGAATAACACATAATATGTAATAAGACCCGATCCTAAAAATAATGAAATAAAGCTATATATCAAAATCATAGCTTCAGGGAACGTTGTGTTTGATCAACAGTACTGGGGTGCCATGGTAATATAGCTGTTTTGTTTTTCAAATCCCCGAAATGGTTACATGGTAGACAACTGATGATCCCAACAAGAAAAATTCGTACATAGTTCCATAATATTGAATTATGTGTAAAACATATCAAACACTGAAAAGTACATAGATTATATTAACAGATATTACAAAATTATTGACTGACATGACATAAACTTTTTGAAAATATATAATAAGCATTTAAAACTGTAAAGCTTTTTAGACTATGTGTACAAATAAATTATTTGTATATCTATATAATGCACAACTGAGTAGATTGGCACACATACTTAATGCATTATCATATCATAGTATAGATATCACATAAACAATAACTTAGATTCGAAACCCGAGTTCAAAAGCACTTTTAAGTACGAACTCAACCATTCAAACACACTGGTATGTACCAACATAACCATGTAAAAAGAGTCACCTCAACCCATCCACAGTACTTGTACTATTCTTGAACTAAAATACGATTACGAAATAAGTAATCGTCTGCACACCAACGCGAAAAAAAAACCCAACCATATCTAATTTCATATAAACATGATCATGCGTTCACACATGTCATATAGATACTCATACGCATACATTACTCCGACTCGGAGCCGGTCCGTCCATGAGGTGAATCTAGGCGATCGCTGAGGGCAAAAATGTCCAAGGGGGAACTCTAAACTGGAAAAAGTAGTTTGTATACAACCAGGGGTGCAAATTTTGAGTCTCTCTTAGGGCCTATGAAACCTTTGCACCAGCCCTGCTCTAACTTACAGCTAATCACAATTGAGGCAAATACCCAGTGGCAACATTCATAGCATTGTCTGAAACATTAATGCAACTAGTAAATGGAAAAATGGAAGTGGTTGCCTTGCTGTGAAGCAATGTTTAGCAAGTTTCTTGCTTTGTAGCGCGAAAATTCAACATTTAGCGCCATTTTTATCTTATTCTTACCTAGTTTTTAGCCACTTTAGCAAAAATCTAGCTATTTCAGAGTTTGTTTTTTTCGATATCGATTTTGTACAAAAATTTTCTTAGAGTTGACAACATTAAAGATAGATTAGCTGACAATTACGACTGCACTGAGTTAGTTTCATATAAGCTATCTCATTTGTACTAGACAGACTAAATCATCATCATCATCAGTCTTTCAACATCTGTCGTTGGACATAGACCTTCCCCAGGATTTGCTACACTTCTCTATCATGGGCGTGGCAGAGCCAGTACTCTTAACTTGTCTAGTTCGTCTCTCCATCTAATATTCTGCCGGCCTCGGTAGCGCAGGTGATCTCGGGGGATCCATGTCGTGAATCGTGATGTCCATCAGTTGTCCACCATTCTTGCAACATGGCCAGCCCACCACCATTTGAGATTTTTAATGGGTTCTATGATGTCCCTGACTTTCGTCTCTTCTCGGATGTACTGTGCTGTCTTGTAGTCTCTCCATGTGAGGCATGGCTTAATTCTTTCATGTGCACGTTGCGTAGTTCTCAATTTGCGGATTTGTAAATAGAGCTTATCAAATAAATAGGCCGTTTCTACTGTCGAGCAGCAGACATTTTCAACGAGGGCAATATGGCCGTAGCTGGGGACCTTGGATTGTTTGGAGAAGGCCATAGAATGAATACTGTATGAAAGAGTTCCCTGAAGGCCAGTCTTTGATAAAATACGTGAAGTAACGAGAAACAATGAAAAGACTTTCCTTTAATGTATCATATTGGGTGTGGATTAAGCCAGGTCGTCTTCTCCTGAAAATCTATGAACAGTATTGATATCGTGACCAAAGGTGTCTTCTGTTCCATTGTCTAATTTGGAGCCCAGTATCTTAAAGCTTTAAGAAAAGTAAGTTCAATAATAAGTGTTGCCAATTTAGCACTTTTCGCGCTTAATTTAGCGGGTTTCTTGTTTCGGCAGTGCAGAAATTCTATATTTAACGTTATTTTCGTCTGATTTATAATTCTTTTTTTTAGGAACCAAAGCCAATTTTCCGCTATTTTCTAGCCATTTTAGGGGTATCTGGTTGAAATAGTGAAATATAGCGCGTTCGGTCATTTTTTGATGCTTTTTCGAGGTTGATCTAGCGCGAAAAAAAACGCTTGATTAGCAACACTTGCAATGAACGCATCAAGCCTGATTGATTCGTTATATATATTTCTTCAAGTTCGTCGGAATGTTTTCTTGGTATTTGATGATAAGTGAATTTATGTCCATCCGTTGATGTTATATCTCCATTTATAGCCAAATGAGAGCCCTCTAAAGTGGCCGTGGCCCAAAGGAGAAAAAAAACATTTAAGAATGGCAAGACCATGACTACAGTAGTGAGGTCGATTCTTACAGGGAGCCTCATACTCGTAGCATTGTACCTGACAGACTTATCAAAGCTTCCTAATTAGTTCAAGTATCTCGCCGTAGCGCAACAGCTGGCAAGCTAGTCTAGCAGACCATTACAGCTGTAAAGGGTTCGACTCTTATTTGAATGAACCGAACGTGGACCCTTTGCCGTACTACGTTCGGTAAAGATCAATAGACATGTAAATATGCCTCTGTCGACCAGGTTTCTGATAGACGTGCTATTCTCTTTATCCGAGACAATCTTCTAAAATAAATGAGATCTTAAGCCATATTCAAACGCGCTCATAAAAGAATGAATTCGTTTTCAAAAGTGTTGACAAAGAATATCTCCATCGATTCACTTTGACGTTAATCTATAAAACCTAAATGCTACTAACATCTGTGTATACACTGGTTCACTTCCATTAAAACATATACTCACACTCCTTCACGAAGCATGTTCGATTGTATCCTGGGCGTTGGCTTAGCACGTTATTGATGAAAAACCTCTAAAATAGACATATTCGTTTAAAAAAAAACGAATACGTATTACCATCATCACCATCATCATCATCAGCATCATCATTATTATTATTATTATTGGTCAGAATGTTGGTACTTACGTGTTTTGGGCGGTGTCCAATAGAGGTTACTGTATTTGTGTAAGATAGGAGAGCAAAAACAGGTTAGGAGCGAGATCAAGATGGTGGATAAGTCATGTTTTTATTCATGAGTCGAAATCGCCATGAGGCGGCGCCACTGTCGGATAATATGATCGGATTATTCATGACTACTGCTAATGCCGCAACCTCATTTTTTTTTTAAATTTTGTGGTTGTTGTCATTATTTTTATTATTATTATTATTATCATTATTATTATTATTATTATTATTATTATTATTATTATTATTATTGCTGTTGTTGTTGTTGTTGTTGCTGTAGTTATTCACCATTTTTATAGTTCACGTTGGGTAAAGAAAAGCTGTAAATGGAGGAAGGGGAAAATGTTTATTTTAAATTTTAGTTTCTTGTTTATTTCTATCTTTCATATTTCGTCCTTTTTGTTATTCTGTCCCTCTTTCTTTCCTACCGTATTTCAATCGGTTATATTTTTGATGCGATAATGTTATTTGGTTATCATTAACGACTATCTATATTTTTCTTTTTATTTTCCTCTTCTTCTTCTTACCGTTCAAATTCCCTTTTCGTAAAATCTTTCCTTCTTCATTTTCG
>OY735234.1:10199276-10201776 GCA_963457665.1 Thysanoteuthis rhombus | reverse complement strand
AAGACATGTAAAAAAAAAAAGAAGCAGTTGAGTAAGCAAGAGAGAGAGAGAGAGAGAGAGAGAGTGAGTGAAATAGAGTGGGGGAGAGAGAAAGAAAGAGAAACAAGATTATAAATAAAATGCTTAACCAAGCAATGAAAAAAACATTCTGTTTTCTGAGTAATCTTCATTGTAGTCTCAGATCCAAGAATTTTGCCTCTTCTTGATGCAAATAACAAGAAATAAAAGGGACCATTTCGCATTTAAATACGTCAAGCTGTGAGCTGTATCAAGATGAAGTAAAAAAAAAAGGGGAGGAATGGGCTGTTGACCCCATTCGTCAAGCAACTGCTGATCTGAATGCTTCAAGTCTATTCACGCAATGCTTCTTTTGGGCTTCCTGATTGGCTGCACCCGTAACACTGGACTGGCTCTGGGGTGCCTGGTTTTCATTCGTTCGTACTCTTGTTGAAACTGTTTTTTTATTGCTTTGTTGATCGCCAAGTTGTTACGGGAGGCGTAATTGCATGAATATTTCACCTTATTTTTTTTTCCTCTTTTTGTTTGTTGTGTCTGTGTGTTTTCGTTAAGAAGAAGAGAGCCAAAATGGAATTTCTCCCAGCCATTACTGTCTCAGAGTGTCGCGTGAAAAGAAAGAAAGAAAGCAAAAGAGAAAGAAAGAAAGCAGAAGAGGAAGAAAGAAAGCAAAAGAGAGAGAAAAGCAGAAATAGAACTGAACTAATAAAAAGGCAACTAGGAGTTGAAAGAAAGAAAGAGAGAAAGAAAGAAAGAAAGAAAGAGAGAAAGAAAGAAAGAAAGAAAGAAAGAAAGGAGGATGAACATGAGAGAAAGAAAGGTGAATAAGAAAGGAAGAAAAAAAGAAAGACAAAATCAAGAGGGGAAAAAACATGAACTAGGAGCTGAAGGAAAGAAATTAAGAGAAAAGGAAAAGTGGATGAAAAAAGAAATTTTAAAAGATTAATAAGAAATAATAAGAAAGTAAGAACAAAAGGGAAGACAGAAAGAAAGAAAGTGAGAGGAAGAAAGTGAAAGAAAGAAAGAAAAAGTAAGAAGGAGAGAAGGAATGAAAGAAAGAAAGAAAATGAAAGAAAGAAAATGGATGACCGAGAAGGAATAGACAAAAATGGAAGCAAATGAAAACGTGCTTGGTCTGGAGAGGAAATCTCTCGTCTCTTTGCCTGTTAACTCAGCTGACCCCCGAGGGTACACAACGTTCGTGAAGTCTCTATTATTACAGGAAGTAATGACCTTTTGTTGTGTTGACTTGCTTCGTTCGGGCTTTAGAAATCTTCTTTTTTTCCCTCCCTTCTTTATTCTCTTGTTGTTATCATTATCATTATTTTGGAACTGCCAACCCATTTGTCGTTAGTTAGTAGGTGTCCCATCTGCTGTCCATCTGTGAAACTAAGAGCAGACAACTTGCTTAATTAGTGCGGCTACTTGTTTATTTCTCCTTTATCTTCCAATGTTTCTCCACTCAACACTCGTCGAAGACGAACAAGTAATTGATTGTTAATTACAGGGGAATCAGTTCTACGTGAAATTAACGATTATTGTGCAGAAATCTAATTAAAAATCACATTGTCCGATTTTTGTCTCTTGTTTATTCTGAGGCTAATTAATGGACTCGTTAGGCAAAAGAAGACTTGACCAATGATTGAAAGCTAGCATATTGCATGAAAGCACTTGAAAATAAAAACGTAACGTTTTCGAAAGGAGAAACGAAAGCTGAATTTACAGTTTGGAATTTGTCCCTCTTTCCAGCAATATATATGTATTTAAGAAATGGACGTGTTTTGTCTGATAGAACGAATTATAAATTGTGTTATATTATTTAGAAATTCATCTTAAATCATTTCCAGACGTTATACGGTTGATATAGCATTCAATTTAGACAACGTAAAAAAGAATTATAGAAAATGGGGCTGCTACAGGAATCGAAACTGCCACCGATAGATAGCTGTTTTAACGGATCGATGCTCATACAATCGTGCTAAACAGCCCGCCGACAATCCAAAGGCCAAATAACTGGTTCTAACCCAAATTCTCATCTCGTTTATTCTTAGTCTTTTTCGTCTTTTTTAATGCGACAGTATATATTTAAAAAGTGGACATATTTGATCGGACAGAATGCATTATAAATTGCGTTATATTATATAGAAATTTATCTGAAATGATTTCCCGTCATTACATGATTAATATATCATTCAATTTAGACTACATATATATATATATATATATATATATATATATATATATATATATATATATATATATATATATATATATATATATTATATATATATATATATATATATATATATATATATATGTATGTATATATATATATATATATACCTGCTCCCCGACTAACGACGTACTGGATTTGCGACCAACCGTACATACGACCGAAATACTAGTCAATATAAAATCATTTTGGCTGAAGTATGTATGAGAGCTGTACAAGTGCGAGAGTTTATAAAATTACACTTGTATACAA
>OY735234.1:10184276-10194276 GCA_963457665.1 Thysanoteuthis rhombus | reverse complement strand
ATCCTTATCTCCAGTAATCCCAGCATGCAATGGGATGATGCGTAACATCTACCCGACCTCCACCCGGACCTATGCCTACCCAACACACACCAGTGTTAACACGATGGCCCGTTACCCTCAGATGAACACAGCCTACCCCCCGGTAGCCCAATTCTCACCTATGAGCAGCATGCCAAGTACCAACATGACGACCGTACCAAGGCAAGTGCAACAGTTCCCAATGGCCTCGGACTATAACCTGGTAAGTGGAGATAACTGAACAACCGTAGCCACCAAAGGTGACAAAGGGTTCTATACCTTTTTATATGTGTGTGTGTTGGTGTTAGTTTGTGTTGAGTTTTCCAGGTAAATGCCGTTTTGTCTACAGACTTGAAAATCAGCATTAATACTCCACAAGACCCTTTCTAAAAATGTCTTATCTTGGGGAAAATTTTTTTTTTTTACTTTTTGGGGGCTTTATTTTGACGAGTTTATTGATAATAGCTGGATTGTCCAGAATCTATATGTTTCTAGATATTTTTATACTTTATTTTAGAATTTTTCCAGTAGAAAACGCCAGTGATGTCATAAATTGAATTTGTTCTGACCATATTTATTCTTCCATGGATTTTATTCATGACTTCAGATTTTGACATTAAAGTTGTCCAATTATTGACTGTGCTGGCAAGTTCATTTTTTTAACGTATTGTTTCACGAAATGCTATCCAATAGTACAGGGAACTTAAGACAGAAAATGGTTTCCTCAAAGGAAATATTTCATAACTGGACATGAACAAAAATTCATATACTTACAAATATACACTCGTGCACCTGTTCTCAAACAACAAATACGTTGAAATCGGATGTAACCATGGAGACACTATGTAGGGCAAATAGAATCTGAAAGTAAAGAACCAAGAATCTGACAGACCATTGCTACTGATCTTGATTCTTACCGAGTGGTTTAACATTATTCCTAAATAAGTAAATAAATAAATAACAGTACCTTTAAAAGTAATTAAATTCAGACTAAAATTAATCAACCACTCTTGACAAATGATTGAACCAAGAAACATGTATTGGGTGAGTTTATCCCATTTTTTTTAGTATATTGCTCTATAATATACGATTCATTCAGTAGCCCCTCTTTCATTTTGATTTAATGGAAATAATTAAATTCAAAAATTTTACTTCGTTTATCAAAGCTTTATATCAAAATTGTTTTCAAAGAAAGTATTTATATATATATATATATATATATATATGTATATATATATATATATATATATATATATATATATATATATATATATATATAAATATATATTATTATTATTATTATTATCATTATAATGAGCACTTTTTATTTTTATTTAATGGAAATAATTAAATTAAAAAATTTAACTGTTCTACTTTATCAAAACTTTTTATCAAAATTACTTTTAAAGAAAGCAGTATTTTTGTATTAATTATACACACACACACACACACACACATATATATATATATATATGTGTGTGTGTGTGTGTGTATGTATATATGTATATATGTGTGTGTGCATGTGTGTACGTGTGTATGTGTATGTGCGCGCGTGTGTGTGTGTGTGTAAACATATATTTCCATTTGTTCATAATTAAACATATTCGTAGAGGAGTGAAAGGCACATTTCAGTGTATCTTGTTAAGATGCAAATTCAATTAAAGATACAACTATTGGCCCATCAATTTGTAGCAGGGAAAAGATTTTATAAATCGGGAAATATTTCTGTTATTATCTGCAATATTCGATAACCCCGTTCTTGTTTTTCGATAACCCCGTTCTTGTTTAAAGATATGTGCGTATCAGTTTTATGCCATTTGTTTTAGTACTTTATATATCTGTTTATTCATTTTGCTGATAGGCAATTTTGCTAATTAAGGAAAAAAATAATGGAGAAAATCGAATCAAAGGATAAAAGTATTTTAAAAAAGAGGTAAGAAATGTAGGCATAAAAAGAAATAACTGAACGAAAGCAAGGAAAGAAATAGTATGAAAGAACGAAAGAAACGGTAGGAAAGAAAAAACCGTATAAAACTGTGTGCAAAAAAACAAAAGAAAAATTAAAGGAATAAAAAATGAAAAACATGAAGAAAAATAACGTGAGTAAGAAAGAAAACGTAACAAAGAAAGAAAACACAAACAAATAAACTGTGCTAAGAAAAACGAAAGGAATTATTTAAAGAAACTAAGAAAGACAAGAAAAAGAAAGAAAACACTTGACGATAAAAGATAAAAAAAATAATCAAACAGTGAGAGAACGATAGGGAATAATAGAAAGATAGAAAGAAAGAAAAACGTAAATAGAGCTGTAAATAGAAAGAGGAGACAGAAAGGAGTCTAGGATATGAAATAAAATGAAGAAGACAATTAAGAAAAAAGAAGTTGAAAGGTAATCTCGAGTGAAACGAGAAAGAAAACGATAATGAATGATAAATAGGAATAAAAGAATAAATTTGATATCTTTATTATAATTATCATTATTATTATTAATATCAAATCTTTATGAATTTAATTAAAATCTGTGCCCCAAATTTTAATTTTTTCAATCAACTTAAAAGCCGTCAGGTCTTTCAATACATGTAAAACAAAAATTCCTACACCTTTAAGCAAAAAAAATCTTTCGCTTCGTTTGGTGGTACGTCACTTCCGGCTCGAATCATTTGGTGCCAAGACAAAATATGGCGGTCGCTGTATTGCCGGCGCCAGAATTAATTAGAGTGGAAAATGCAGCAATGGCTGACAGCGTCTCGTCCATAAGGGAACATCGATAAAGATAGACCGTGTATTTGATGTACAACTTCTTTCTTGCTACATTTTAATTTATGCCTGTTGGTATATATTTAATCAGTGGGGACAGGAATGTGCCATCTGCTCGCAAACATAGCCACATATGCACACGAATACAAGGAATTCCGTGTACATTTGTCCCCAAACAAAATTTTGAATTCATCAAAATGGCGGAAAAGTTTCCAAAACAGGCTATAACAGCAGTTTCAAAACTTTGGAAACTCAATGACACCTAAAAAATGAAATATTCAAGCGGACCTCTATTATAGCATTTAGTTTTTAGACTAATTAATGGACTACAATAAAAAGCAATTTTCACTTTTAAAAATCATATCTATTTAAAATGGACTACGTTTATTCGAATTCTAATCCATGGTACCATCCGTGTACAATGATTATGTATGTTTTTTTTATTGCTGTGCGATGAATGGTGTTTTTCTGTCACAAGATTCGCATTGTAGGGTTCAGAGGAAATACTGCTGCAGACCCCCAGACATTATTTGATGAGCCCTCAGTGGTCCGTGGACCCAAGTTTCGAAACTACTGGGCTATAGTTTTAATTTCATGATCAGCAGGGCTGTGGTAAAATACGAGAAGCAACGGCAAGCTATTCAAAGATATTCAATAACTATTAAAGGTTGCTCGAATCAATACAAATAGCTTTACCCCTACCCTTAAATTGTTTAACATATCACCACAAACTTCTTTATAAAAGCATTTTAAAATCACAATCCTTTTGCTTCTCATTGCTTCTTGTTACTTCTCACTTTTATCCATTAATCGTGTAAAATACACGCCCCTGCTTATGTAGGAAGACCTAGCACACCATACATTCACCACACCGCAATATCGCAACCCAATGATCTCTTACCTCTACCAACGAAGTTGGAGAGGTATATGTATTCGGTTACCTCCCTCCGTTTCTCCAACAGTTTTTCTGTCAGTCCATACAATATCTCCGAGAGTTACCAATGAATTCAAATGAAATTTTGTGGAAGGGCAAATGGCCACTGAAGAACTGATCAGATTTTGGGGGCGGATTCATGCCAAATTACTTCCCTTACGTTGTAGTTATATATCCAAACCACATATTATCGCCAAAATTTCATGTCCATCCGCACGATATTTCAAAAAATTTCTCGATGAATTTCAATAACATTTCTTGTGAAAGAACCGATTGAATTATGGGATCGATCCATGAACAATTACCCCCGCCCCACACCTGACAATGGCGTTGGCAGAGGTAGGCGCTCTCTGAGTGCTTTTTAGTTGACAAGCGTTTCTCTTTTCATTTTAGTAAGAGCTCAAATTTAAATCTGAAAGCCATTTTCTGCTATATTATGTGATTTACTGCCGAAAATATTTTCCGTGTCTCAAAACCAATTCTCAGCAAATTAAAGCTTGTTTCGTTTTTTTAAAATTATTTTTTCACATTAAAACACCTCTTATTATCTGAGCAATGTTTGACAAGTAATTTGTCTCTTATTGGCTCTTATTTTTTAAATCTGTGAAAAAGGATATACATATATATATATATATATATATATATATATATATATATATATATATATATATATCAAAAAGACTTGGCCAGAAAGAGCAGTTTATCATGTGGATATGTAGTTCTATGAACACAATCTGATTCTATGATGAAATAGACAAGGCGTAATGACGGAGAAGAGGAAATTGATTTCTATAATGGTTAAATATGCTTCAATGCGAATGTTTCCAGCAAAAACAAATTGAATCGTGATTTTTTTCTGTAATTACTCTCTCTCTCTCTCTGTCTCTCACGCACCCCAGCAACTGTGCCTCTACCTCTATCTCTCTCTCGTTTAGACCCGACTGTAAATGTCTATCCATCTTTGTTTTTCATTTGTGTGTAATTTAAAACTCCACAAGCGAACAAACACATTTTTTTTAAATGTGCAGAAGAGAGAGAGAGAGAGAGAGAGAGAGAGAGAGAGAGAGAGAGAGAGAGAGAGAGAGAGAGAGAGAGAGAAACCGTACGAAAGAAAAGGAGAAAAAAGAAAGAGAGACAGAAGAAAGAAAAAAGAAAGAATCAAATCGCACGAGAGAAAGAAACTGTATAAAATAAAGAAAGAGAAGATGAAACTGCGCGGAAAAAAATGTGAAAAATTGCGAGAGAAAGTATGAAACCACCCGAAAAAGAGAAAGAGAGAAAGAGTGAAAAAAGAAAGAAGGGGGCGGAGACAAAAAGAAAGGAAAAAACGTACAATAGAAAATAAGAAAGTGTACTGGAGAACCTGCTTATTCTTCACATAATGTGATGTGTCTTGACTAGACATCGTATCACAAAGGTCTGCCAGCTGCCCTACAGTTGAACGGGGAGAGATTTCAGATCATGGACGATGATAATATATATATATATATATTCCCCACTCGGAAGATTGGCTCAACACAATCGTTCAGCCTCACCCCTTCTTCCTTATTTCGTATAATGCCGTATTAAGTTAGTAAATACCAAGCCTTGCTCACCCTACCCTATTGAAAGATCGCTGTTATACGATCTCCAATTTTTCTCCATTAATTTTGAGTCTTACTAAGTTAAACTTAGTCTTTATCATAATGTAATCGTCCAAATACGAAGAACTAAGAGGAATGGGCAGCAAACTCTTTTAACCTCGACCCTTTCTATCATTTTAGTAAGCCAAGAAGTAGTGCCCTGTTTTCTTATCGGTCTTCTTTGCTTATCCACAGCTTTCTGCCTTTCCCTATGTTTCCTTGTATTCATCTTCTTTCTTTCTTATTCATTCATCAAATGATAATTGAACAACCATAGCCACCAGAGACGGCGAGGGGTTCTTCCTTTTCTATATGTGTATGTGTTTGTTTTAGTGTTCTAGCGCTCCTGACCATGCTGTTTCGTCTACAGATTTGAAAATTAGCATCATTACTCCACCAGCCCCATCCTGAATTTTTAAACTTTTTTTGTCATTTTGGGGGCCTCATTTTGATAGCATCTAGATTCTAAATGTTTTTAGATGTTTCTTTACTTTATTTTAGATATTTTCCTGTAGGAAACGCCAGTGATGTCATAAACTGAATTCAATCTGACCATATTTATTCTCGGATGGAATTTTTTTTTCTCGCGACATTTAGACGCTACGGTCGTTCAATTATTGACTTTGATGGCGTGTATTCTTCTTTGCTTGCTGAAGATCTTAGGTGAAATGATATCAGCATTCGATGAAGTATTTAGACTAACATCTTCACTCTAAGCTTCCGGTAATTGAATCCCGTCTTTGTGCTGCAGTAACTACCGCATTTCGGCCAATCTATTCAACAGTGATTGTTGATATGAGGATTTTAGAAATCGGAAACTGTTAACATAGTCAACCGAAACTGTCAACATAGGTTTCTCCTGTTTTGAAGTAGGTCTGTTTGGCTGGCAATACATGTATATTTTTTCAATTTTTCGGTTCTGGAAGTCACTCTCAAATTTGGAATCTAAAAAAAAAAAAAGCCCGCCTCAATTGGCTACACAGAACTTAAAACCATGAACATTATTTTTAAAACCCAAATATTGTCAGGACTGGACACTCTAATTTGAAAACAAAAAACAACGTCTTGATTGGTAATCCTGAATGTATCGCGCGTATAGACTGCACTAATGAAGCCCGAAGGCTGAAAAATTAAACATTTACTCCTTATTAGGAATACAAAAAACATTTTTGTTTTTTAAGACCCCCCCACACACCACGATAGTTTTTTTGGTTTTTTTTGTGGGGTTGTCCAATCCACAATCTGGTTTTATGCCAAATTAATCCTTTAGTTTGAGTCCGACAGAATTCACGCTTGATTTTTTTTTAATTCAGACATTTATTTAGAAATTACAGCCCGGCAAAATGCAAGAGAAGTACCGCTCTTTCAATTTTTTTAATTGATCACCCCCAACACAGCCTGCTATGAAAAGACATTTTCATTGACTGAACAACCAGACTTGTTTCATTAAAAGTATTTAATAAAAAAGTTGTGGTTCATATGCTATTTATTTATGTGTATTTAATGATAATGAAATTTGTAAAGTTCTTTGCACGCGTTTGTCCTCGTCTACATTTTTGAGCACAACGTTTCGGCCGTTGTTCCCTACGGCCGTCTTCAGGTGGTAAATGGGTGTAGTTTTTTTTAATTTTATCATCGAGTATCGTCGGTCGCATTGAACGTTCATATTCCATTGTCTAATATCGGATGTGGTTGATTTTTTGTCTTTTTTTTCACTGTTGTTAGCTATAATTCGTGTCAAAAGTCCATGATTGTCTGGAATTGTTACCTTGAGGGAAAAGATGCACCCATTCATCACCTGAAGACCACCCTAGGGTACAACGACCGAAGCGTCTGGTTAAAAAAATGAGCCAAGATGAGGATAAAAGTCTGCAAAAAATTTTACATCATTATATTCTGTCATCTAAGAAATTCAGACGCAAATAATATTATAGTTTATGTGAATGGTTTTGCTCTACAACTTTTCTTCAAGCCCGAATATTCAACTTCTTATGGGTTATGCTTCTCATTCCCTTCCACTCTTAAGAACACTTCTGGCCTTCACGGTCTACATGGCATAACTGGGTGTCAAATAAAGATATTTTCCATTTGAATTTATTCGATATAAGTATCATAAATATATCTATGTATTGATTTGTGTGACTACTTCGTTTAACTTCTTTAGCTGCTTTCTTTAATTTTCAAACCGGCCTGAAGAAAAGTTACGATAAAACTTTACTTCAACGGATTCGTTTACTTTTTCTTTCCTTCTACACCCGTGTAAAGCTTTCAAAATCTATTTAAAATAATGTATTTATGAATGGAAGACGAAAATCTCCGGTATAAAAAACATCACTGTAAGTTTCTGAAAGCTTTAAATTGGTACGGGAAAAGTAGATAAATCCTTAAGTTTTATCCAGGTTATTCAGCAACAAGAAATTAACCTAAAGGTTAAAAAAAAGATGTCATCAAAATTATTGATAATGATTTATAATTCTTCATCGAATAAAATTAAATGAAAATATCTCTATCTGACAACCGGTTATGCTGTTTATGCATAAAGGGGCTGAAGGGAATAAAAAGTATAACCGACTTCTTACTAGTATTATTGCTATTGATGTTGAAATTTCAGCAGAAGTATTTAATCTTATTTTTTTTTCTCTTCGTCCAGGAGAACCACGAAGACGATTGGTACAATAAAAGTCTGACTGCCCTACGTATGAATAACACTCACCCAAGTTTGTCAAACCCCGTACTTCAATATCAGGCTTAAGACAGGCCACTTATCAACCACCCCACGATAGCCGGTATTGACGTCGCTGCCACCACCTCCACTACCGCAACCACGAATACCACTACTACCAACGCCGCCATTTTCGGCGTCTCCATCTCATCCAACACCGATGTGCGGAAGCCATTTTGAATAACCCTAAGACTCCAATTTCTTTTCACTTGATGACACCACAAACTCTTTCTTTCTGTTTTTTGGGAGTTTTTTTTTTTTTTTTTCGATAACAGGACAGAAAATATTAATGTTTATATAAAGGAAAAATGAACTGAATGAAGGATACATACTGCAATGGATTTTTTTTTTCCAAAAAAGAAAAAAGAAACTTGAAATACGCCAAAGAAAAAAAAACAAAAAAACAAACCCTGTTTACAAGCCAAATAAGATTTTCTTTCCTTTTTTTTGTTAAGGAAAGGAAAGAAGCCAAAAAAAAAAAAAAATGATGGTATTTTTTGAACGTGTTTCTCTGCTCACTTTACAATTTTTATTCTATTGTTGGTTTTTAACAACACAAACAATTGGAAGTTTACACTGTAAGTCATCTCAATACTTCAGCTCTCTCGTCGTTTTTGTAGCAGCTTTCAATATTCTAGTTGTCTTCAGTCATTATTCATTGAGTTTTCACACCATTAGCAACTGATATTTTCTACACTGGAGATTGAGTGGCAGCAAGTCTCCCCAGTGCATCAGCACTCTCATTATTATTATTATTATTATTATTATTATTATTATTATTATTATTATTATTTCGTGCATTTGAATGCAGGATATCTAGTGGTCAGTATTGTTATTATAATCAATATCATCGGTAGTAGTATACGATTATCATAGGTATATTCACACCAGGGGTATCTGATAATCACCAATTATCAAGTGACAACAAGTCTCCTAAAATCTCTTCCTTATTACTATTATCATCATTATCATTACTAGTATATTGGTACATATATTTTTATTCATAAATTAGTACTTGATGTAGAGGTATTTGCTCTCAATATTTTCTCCAGTTTTAATTGAGTTTTCATTGAGTTTTCACACCACTGGGAACTGATGGTACACACTGGAGGTCGAATAACATTTTAATACTCTAGGACTTTCCTCAGTGCTCTAGTTGTATTTAGTAGTGCTGTTGTCTGAATAGTCCGGATCCTTCCTCGGATCTCCAGATCCTCCAGCTTTTTTCGCTTGCTTTTTTTGGGTCGTTTCCAATGCTCCCCCAAAAAAGCACAACGATTTGCACTACTGTCATCTTCCATACTTTCTCCTGTTCCCTGGTGAGGTCGAAATACTTATCCAGCTTTCTTTTCTCTCTCTCTCTCTCTTTCTCTCTTTTAATTTTACTCGGTCGTCTGCTTCAACAGCGAAATCCACTATGATGTGTCTACTTATTCACGATAGTTATATCTGATCTTTCAACAGGAATGAGCGACCCATTCGAATCTCAAGATCTCAGAGATTATTATCATTATTGGTCGTTCATCACGAAAGATTTTTTAAACCATAAGAATCATAGTAATAGACGTTGTGAGAGATAAGCTTTTGTTTTTTTTAATTGTATATGATCGATAAATCCACTAATAATCAATTCTATTGATCCTTTTTAGAATATGATTATTTCTAAGAATATTCAACCTGTTGAAGAATAGTTATTTTTTCTGACAATATGTCAATTTACTTAGAATAGGTCCGTTGATTATCTGTCGTTTTATCACAGGGTATCTTGTTTTAGTTTTCTTTTTAATATTGAAGCGCTTAATTTGTACTAATTATTTCTTTATTTAATCGCCGTATTGTTTTTGTTTGTTTTTTTACTTCGTATTTAGTTCTGTTTTGTAATACTCTGATCACGTGTCACTGAAAAATGAAGCATGCAGCCGATCATTACGTGTCACTGAAAATGGA
>OY735234.1:10096776-10179276 GCA_963457665.1 Thysanoteuthis rhombus | reverse complement strand
TCAAATTTTTACGATGGACTTTTTAGCGGGGTGAAGAATTGAGGGGGGAATCTGTGAGCAACGGAAAACATCAAGAAATAAACGATGAAGCCAGATGTCCCAATATCTAAGGTCTGTCTGGAAAGCATCCAGCTGTTTCGAATATCCCGAGAACCGGTTGTTTGGCCTTGAATTAACTTGTCGACGGATCAATATGGACCTTACTGTGCATGTGTGAACAGACACCGTCCCTTGGAACTATTTATTCAGCAAAGAAGCTCCATTGAGTGAGCTTGTGCACTGTTTGACTGTCGTATTCGCAATGACCAAGCATGCTCATTCTTCACGTCCCAAGCAGAATGGGGGGAGGGCAAAACATCGGATTCCCAATGTCTGTCACCCCCCCCCCCGTCTCATCCCCCTCACAAGCAAACACCTAAAATCCAAATTTGGTTCCCTTTGAATTCTGTTTTTTCACCATTGAAAGGGAGAAGATTTCAGACTTTGAGAGAGATTAAGGAGGACACAACGCAACAGCTGATGGCAATCCCAAAAGAGGACATTGAAGGCTGTTCTGAAGAGTAGAAACGACCCTGGGATAAGGATGAGTGGTCCCAAAGGGAGCACTTTCTTGAATAGCTGCTTCTAGGCCCGACAATAGAAAAGTATCTTCATTCGCATGGGTATTAAAGGAATAACAAAGATTCGTTGAACAATGACAATGACTTATCTGAGAATTCTACTCATCCATTGAAATAAAATGAAGTTTTAGAGTGGCTGGTGATCATCTGTCGTAATCGCACTAGGGAAGAATACGACACAACCTGTGGTTCTGTGGATGATAGCACCCACATTACTGGAGTCGCTGGGACAAGGTTTCCTTATTTCAAATCGTCTGGGTTGAGCAAAGGACAACGTTTTCTTAATACAAATTTTCTGATCGCTTCCCGTAGCATCTGTTGCTGCATTCTGAACCCGAAGTGCAGGGCACTTGAATAGCAAATACGGAGTCACAATGATATACGCATTCACCTGATAACACGTACGTGATTCTGAAGCAAATACTTATTGATGAGACTCTTTAATTATTCAATAACGTCACGTTTAATCATGTCACCGAAAATTAGAGATAAGTACTTTGATCATGCTCTGCAAGAGGGTCTTTGCTCAAGCAACGATGCTGAATATATAACATCTGTCAAATTGGGACAGATTTGAACCAGAGAAAGATTGAAAAACTTTCGAATAACACGATCTGTTCTCTAACCGCAACACAATTTTGAGATGATCGATAATCAGATGAAGGGTACAGCTCTAAAAAAATAAATTGTTGGGTATTCTTACTCCAACTGCGATGTCACCTCATATGATTTGTTATTCGTTGGAGTGCCGATAATACTGATGGAAGAGTACAGTCGGGTAGCGATTCTAAAAGTGGCTTCGGGGTCTCATTTTTGTGCAAAGTCGCCCTTTTGAGAAACCCATCGTTTTGGAAGGAAGGGTTGAAGCCGCTGTAAACAACAGTAATAGAAAAAACGAAAATCGTCTGCGAGGAACACATAGTAAACTGCATTTATTTTTTAAGTAACCAGACTGTCTTGGTTATTTATGTGACCAGATAATAACAAGGGTCCAATCTATATGCATCGATCAGCCAACTAGGATTACACCAATATAATAAAGTTGACACGCAAAACGACGTATATAACAAATTCGTATGTGTCAAGAGAGAAAGCGAATTCCGATTGACTGGCTTAGCTAATCCTCTGGCAGACTGCACAAACATGTTTAGAGGAGTGAAAACCTCAAGGAAGACACGAAAATCGAAGTCTACATAGCTCTAGTATTGTCCATCCTCTTATACGCTCCCGAATCCTGGGTCATATACCAGCGCCACTTACGCCTTTCAGAGGTCTTCCACCACTGCTTCCTCTGCACCATCCCCTTCGATTTTACGACTTCATTACAAACAATGAAATTCCCAGGAAAGCTAGAGCCACATGCATTGAGGTCATACTGGAAAAGACTCCCCTTTGATGAGCGGGTCACATGGAGAGGATGGAGGACATGTCAAGCCATAATGCTAATATAAATATAGTCTAGAAAGTATTACAGCTTTAAACACAAAACATATTAAAGAAACTTTTACAAAACATTTTTGTGTCACTTCAGTCACTTATTTCCCAATAACTATTAATTCAATTTTACATATACTTTGTTATATATATATATATATATATATATATATATATATATATATATATGGTAAAACAACTGGAGAACAATCAGCGTAAACTTCCAATTGCATTTATTTATTTGTTCTTTCATCTGAATTGTTCTGTTGAGTCAATTTCTATTGTTTTGTTGTAAGTAAGTTGGAATAAAGTTAGCTTAAAAATCAAAAATTGCTTTTCGCATAGAGGCACAGAAAGCTGACTATGAAAAAAGAAGAGTTTTTGATGTGGAATCAGAAATTGATTGATCCTTGGGAAATTGCAAATGAAGGCTTTTACCCATATCATTCATTTCTCAACGAATTCGTTCAGTAAACACTGCTTTTGAAAAATTCGTTTTACGCCGCTTTAGTTTTTTTTTACGAAAAAATGCAAAAATAGCTTTCAGCATTTGGGGACAGCAAGCCGTTATAGAGACAACGTGCATCCTCTCCTCCTATCCCATACACACAAGTCTCCTGTACCTCCCAACACCCTAACGATGACTCAGTCTAACATACAATCGTCTCTATTTTGGAGGTCTGGGAATGTTCTTCTCGTATAAATAATGGTAATCACTCTTTCGTTTTAGACTATTATGGCTTACGAAAGATTTTGATGGAAAAGTTCTATTTTTGAATAGCAGAGAATGTGCACGTGCACTCTCTCCCCCTCTCTTCAAACACACACACACACACATACATATATATATATATATATGATTATAAATTGCGTTATATTATATCGAAACATTTGAAATGATCTCCTGTTATCACATGGTTAATGTATCATGTATCAACGTAAATAAAATAAGTGATCAAGGCTGCAGCAGATATCGAACCTGCCACCGATAGGGTAGCTGCTTCAACGTAGTGATGCTCTCACCATTGAGCTAGACTTTTTTCATCTTTCAAGAGCAAAAAGTGTAGGGAAACGTTCTTTTCTTCGGGGAGTCAAAAGTGAAGGAGACTCTTTCCTCTCATTAAGGAATCAGTAGTATCTGGAGAGTCCTTCCCCCACCCCAAGGGGTCAAAAATGAAACGAGACCCCCCCCCCCTTTGAACGGTCAGAAGTGAAGAGAAAATTTTTTTCCGCAATGAAGGGTCAAAAATGAATTATAGGCGTAACTGAGAGAGGAGGCATTGTGGATTATTTCAAAACGTCCCCAAATATTTTACGTAGCTTCGTAACTGAGATTGGTGATCATAAAAGGAAAATTCAGAACCGGGTTTGATTAGATCCAAACCAACTGAATGTAGGAGTCACTAATATTAACCTCTAAATTGAAGATCCTTTGGCGCCTCGCCTTTGGATAATGGTTAACGAACCAGTCAATCATACCATTACTAATTTCACTGGATGCTCTACACTTGTGACTTAATATTAGACTAAGCTAAGCGTAGGGTAATGTTTGTTTGCTTTTCATTTTTCCACATATCCGAGGTACCGTGGACAGAATGAAATTAATTTGTCCAATCGACTTAATAAGATATAATTTCATTAATGTTCTAATGACGTAATAAAAATGCTAAATATAATAATGAAACATAAAAATAATATATGATAATATATGTAATAAAAACAAAAAAAAATCTATTCGTTGTCAACCTGTTGGTGCCAAGACTGGCAAGACCAAGTCTCCATAGCTGGGAAGGGGAGAAAACATGGATTCATGCCTTTCCCAGGGGCATTAGTGCTATTGAACTCAGAGATATTTCCCTTGGTTAACCTTTACGCCACCTGCACCTCCTGGGTAATGGTTTACCGCGTAAATCTAGTTGACTATTACCACTGTGTAGTGAGTTTGATCCTCAATGTTCACCTTACACTTCTGACCTTATATTAGACTAAGCTGAGAATGGGTGCCCCCTCTGGGGTAATGGCTTAGCATACTAGTCTAGCAGGCGTGAAGTGTATTCTCTCAGTATGCCGGACACTTTTGATTATGTGCCAGAGTAATTTAGGCATGGCCACTTGGCCATCAGTTAATGACCCGGCGAGCCTGTTCAGCAAACCATCATTACCTTGTAGTGGTTTTGATCCTCACTTGGCGCCATATACTTGTGGCCTTGTGCCTGATTAGAAAGTGGTAAGGCGAACACTAAAGATAGCATGAAAGGTAACTTCTCTATTCCAACAATCCTCATTCCTTATGTGGGGCACTGCAGAGAAGATAGAAGTTTCATAGTTCTAACACCATCCGAATTTTACACACTAAAGGGTCTGCTACGCAAGAGGAGTCTAATATATATATATATATATATATATATATATATATATATATATATATATATATATATATATATATATATAGAGAGAGAGAGAGAGAGAGAGAGATAGATAGATAGATAGTCAAATATGTTTTTGGGTAACCTACATAAGAAAGCCCTATTTCGAAAAATAAATGATGTGAAGTATAAAATAATATCAATATACAATAGACATTATGCCTTGTATGAAATGACAAACTACATGTACGACATGAGTTATTTAGTGAGAAGGGGAAGTGATGTTTGATCAACACTGCTGGGCTGCCAGGTTAATATAACTGTTTTGTTTTTTAAAATCCCCCAATCAGTTACATGATAGACTACTGATGATGCTAACAAGAGACAATTCATACATTGTACCATATTAACAAAGTATATGTGAAACAGATTAAAAAAAAAAAAAAACACCAAAGAAAATTACATAAATTGCATTGACAGATATAGGGAAATGGGTGACTGGAATGATGCACAAAAAACTTTTGAAAAAGTTTTTCGATGTTTAGTGTTTAAAACAGTAAAACTTTCTAGAATATATATAAATATATGTATAATGTGAACTTCAGAAACTGAGACGGACTCATATGGACACTCATTTATAGACAAACTTATATATATGTATATACTACATATTTAGAAGAGAACTTACCAAGCACGTGTTTCAACCAACTATCAAGAATGATAGATTATTTTTAGTTTCAGTTGTATATATGTATATATATATATATATATATATATATATATATATACATATATATATATATATATATGCACGCACACACACATATATAGAGAGAGAGAGAAAAAAGACATAAAATTCATTCATGAAAATAAAATAGATTTAACTATATATATATATATATATATATATATATATATATAGATATATATATACGTATGTATATATATATATATATATATATATATTCACCAGCTAATATAAGTGCATATTATCAAGACGATAATACGGAAAATAGTAGTTCTAGTCTATCACTTTTATCACTAATTTGACAAATTCGAAAAGTAAAATATGTTTGTACATAATTGACTCGATTTAAGTATTACTATTTTCAGTATTATCGACTTGATGATATGCACGTATATTAGCTGGTGAACATATATATATATATATATATATATATATATATATATATATATATATATATATATATATATCGATTGTTTGCTCAATCGATTGAAAAATAATTTGATTCGTTGATAGGATCAACATTCCCAAATGGATGTAGTCAGCACCTTTTTAAAGCAATTGATACAAAGCATAGAGAACTCGCCTGGCATTATTTGGAGAGCATGCTCAACTCTCAAGAATAGGAAGATCCCATTAGTCCTGAAAAGAAAAGTATTTCATCAATGCATCCTCCCGATTGTCCGAAACTATGGTGCAGAAACATGGACTACAATCAGTAAATTGACTCTAAAACTGAGGACCATGCAACGTACATAGTACACAATCATAATGAACCTCACATTTTTTCTGGCCTTCCCTTCGGGATCAAAGTGTAGTATCTGTTCCACTGAGACCGAGGCGCAGCTACTGACACTTGCCCGTCGAATGGGCTGGAGATTGTGTGTGGGTTGAGATCAAAGACCGAGTGCGCCGGTGCAAGCGTTAGCCAATGAGGTTTTACTGAGGCTGCGCTTTGCTACGCACATCGGGGATCCTTTGGACTCGTCCTTGGGCTCTCCCATTATTACTCAGTCTAGCCGCAGGGTCTCTGTTTCCCCAGGGCAGCACTGCTCCATTGCAGCTGAAGGAGCAGGTCCCCTGGTGGACGCTTTCGTGGCGGAGGTTGTCCAGCCATTACGATGAGCTTTTCAATCGTAGCCGCGTCGACTGGAGCCATTTTTGGAAAGTTTGTTCCTATTTCTTCTCGCGTTAAGCCCGACCCTGTGTCAAATATTGCTGTGGTGGGATAATGATTAAATAGATGCTCAACCACGCATGGAAAGGTTGCAAGGCAGTTATTTTAGAAGAAAAACAGGTTTCAGGGACATCATAGAAACCATTAGGAAAACTTAAACGGCAATCATGCAGCAAGAATCTTAAACAACTACTGGGGATCACAGCTCACATCGTAGATCCAAAGAGATCATATGCAAAACAGTGGCCAGCAGAAAATGAAATGTTGTGACGAACTAGAAAAGCTCCGAAGTACTGGCCCTGCGATGCCCATACTCTAGAGAAAGGTCTAACGAATCTTGGGGAAGGTCTCTGTTCAATAACAGACACTAAAAAGTTGATAATGATAATAGTGAACTCATATGATAGAATACATTTTAGTTATTTGAAGTTGGAGACCCAGGCAAGGCCATGTATGTATGTATATATATATATATATATATATATATATATATACACACACACACACACACACACATATATATATACACATACACACACACACACACACATATATATATATATATATAACACTATCAATCTGTTGCTTAGCATTTTCCGTGTCTCGATAGACATTTCGCATACTTTTCGAAATTACTCCGCCACGAAATAAAGACCTACATTTTAATTTTTGTTTCTCCTTTTGAAGTAATTTTGGGCCATAGCTTTCTCGAACTTTTGAGTAATGCCTCCCATTTCTGGTCGAAATACTGAAAGAAATTTTTTTTACTTCTATCTTTAGGATGTACAAGGTGACTCAATGGTTTATCGACACAGAAAATGACAACAGTGGACTGAGTTCGAATTGTGGATGAGGCTGCTTATGTTCCCCTAGATCTAATACTCATGGGAAAGATATGAATCAATTTCTCCTTTTGTCTATATTTTTGAGAGTGGTCAAAAACATTTAAAGGGTTTTCTTGGGCGATTGAAATCCTTCGTTGCTTGTGTTGTCAACACGACCGTTAGGCCAATCTATTCAACAGCCTTTTCAGAGTACTATATAAATGTGATGTCGGTAAATAAAAATCATTCTCTCCAATGGCAGTAACGCTTATAACGTGATATTCGGATATTCTCCTTTCATTTCCTTAGTTTTCCTTGCTTTGTCTCTGTTAAGTTGCAGGAGCCACATCGAATTAAATCTGCACTTGTTTGACTTGTAGACTCGGCTGACGTGCTACTGAATGCTGCTTCTATGAGTTTTGTCAATTTCCAAGGGCGTTTCCTGTCGATCATGCGGACTTTTTCCCCGGAGAAGATAGTTCGCTTTTCTCTCTCCGGACGTGGTCAACCATTCCAGATTTCTCTATTCCGCTAAACCCATCTTAGTGGTAACAGAAATTTAAAAGGGACCGGCTGAAACGTTATGTTAACAGAAACACCATAAAAAGAGTTAAATCGTACGAAAAACTATTTAAATAATAAATACCTTTATCGAGGAGAGTTTTTGAGTATTGTGCGGAAAATACCATTCTAGAAACTAGGAGTGAAGTTTTTAAGATGTTTTTGTATTAAATTCATAACTTACTCCTATCCTTTTAGAGCTGATTCCTGTGGTTTGTAAAAATATATAATCTGAGCAGATACAACTGTTAAAATTCATTGATTCTACTAAAAGGAAGTCTTTTACGAAAAATATTTTGTATCCAAATGCTAGCATTTGTTTGAAATGTGTAGCAATTACCTTCCCTTGCTTAGATAACTCCTCTCAAATAAAATTGTCATCAAGGGTTTCTTCAGTTTTCAAGTCGGTCCAGCTGGCTGGCTATGTATGTATGTGTGCATCACCCGTATAGGATTAACCAATGGAGCTACAGGGCTGAAAATTTATACATACACTTATTGTCTCAACCAAAAATCTTTTCTTGTTCTTTGAAAAGCCCCACTCCCTATAAAGGTTTTAATTGGGGTACCCAAATCACAATGTAACTTCATGCTAAATTGATCTCAGATTGAGACTTTTTTAGTGATTTAGAAATAAGCTCGGGCGAGATTCGAACTCGCACCATTTTTACTACAGGGGAACTCTACCTATGTACGACAACTGCTTCAACAATTGAGGTAGCTGAATTCATACAGCTGGCAAAAAGTAAAATCTAATCCTTAGACACATCGTTTATTTCTCGCCCCAGATCGCTCGCCAGCGTATTTTATTGCTTTTACGTACACTAGTTGTATTCATAGTAGTGATATTACTTTGATTTAATTGTTTATTAGAAGGAGCATATGTCACTTCTTACTAACCATCATCCTCATCATCATGCTTTTACCGTCCGTCGTTGGACATAGACCTCCCTCAAGATTTGCCTGACCTCTCTATCATGGGCGTCGCAGAGCCAGTATTTTCTGAATTGGTCTAGCTCATCACGCCATATCACTTTCTGTCGGCCACAATTTTGCATATGATATCGGGGTCCACGTTGTGAGTCGTGATATCCAGCGGCTGTCTTATATTCATGACCAGCCCATTGCCATTTGAGTTTTATAACGATTTCTATTATATTTTGGACTCCTGTCATTTCTCTAATATATTGTGCTGTTTTGTGGTCTCTTTACATAATGTTAAGCACGATTCTTCCATGTGTACGTTGCATGGTTTTCAGCTTGAGGGTCAATCTTTTGGTTAGGTTCTATGTCTCTTTTCCACAGGTGACTACCAGGAGGATGCATTGACTGTATACCCTTCTTTTTAGTGGGATTGACTTGTTCTTGAATGTCGAGCTTGCTCTATCGAAAGTTTGCCTACCTAGAGTGATTCTTTGCTTGATTTTTTTCTTCTTGAGGATTTTTCTTGAGATTCGTTGTTCGAGGTAGATGTAGTGGTCTACTTTCTGCAGCTCTGGGTTAACGATTTTGATCGCTGAGTCTTTTTCCCCAACAAGTTTGTTGTACATGATATTTGTTTTGCTGAAGTTGGCATGTGGAGGTCAACATTTTGCTTTCTTCATCTAGTTTGTCTAGCATTATTTGGAGAATATGAATGAATATGTCGTCAGCAAATGTGAGGTTTCCCAGATATTCGCCGTCTATTCTTATTCCTTTGTGTTCCTATTCTAGGTTTCAAGGTAGGCTGTGAAGAGATTGGGTGAGCTGGTAACACTTTTTTCTAGTCGAAAGAGCCCAGAGTCTTCATGTAGCTTGATGAAGGAATTGCTATGTCGGTGGATATGTTGCAGTACTCTGACGTATACGGTCTACGCCTTGTTGTATTATTGCATCAATGACTTTGGGGATTTCCACTTAATTGAAGGCCCTTTTAAAGTCAACAAATACTACAGTGACTGACATTCAATATTCTGCTGGTTTTCTTTTACTTAATTTACTGAATGGAGATGGTTGATGGTTGAGTAGCTTCTTCTGAAGCCATCTTGTTCCCATGGTTGATTTTCATCTAGCGTTTTGATGATTCGGATGGTGATCACTTTGGTAAAGAATTCGTAGATGCAGTTGAGTAGGCTTATTGGACTGTAGTTGTTGAGGTCCTTCAGATTCTCTCAATAGAAAAATTTATGATATAATCTTAGCTTACTCTGCTCTATTTCTGCTTCCATGTAACCAAGTATGACTCATGTTACTTGACGAGTAGATGGGCGCCGCCAAGTAACCCCCACTGCCCCGAGAAATGGCAGGAAGGGCCCAGCATGATAACCTGACGACGTTACGGGATAATTAGATTTGATTTTAGAATTCTTGTTTTTAATCAATTTTTCAGACAAATTTTCTCAGGGAACCACGTCTACTTTGCATAAGAATTTAAATGAAAGACCGAACATTCATTGCAATATTCTGATTATCTCCTGATGTTTATAAAATGTTTATTTCTTCAGGTGACAAATGGGATTTGACACGGAAGAAAGGAAAACAAGAAATGAAATCATCGGCGATTGGTTATTAATACTATTTTATATCCAATGACGACTGCCCGAAGAATGTAACTGTAGGAAACGTTTACTTTACTCATTGTCTGTGAAATGCAGTTTTTAATGCGACCAATAACGAAGTCGCTCTTGGCGCTTATCTCAAATAATTGGACTTATTTAAATATTTTCGAAACATAAACGTCATTTAATGGAATATAAACATTGAACTATTTGCTACCCTCTGTGATAAAAGCATTTAACCGTAATTCCTTTAAATATAAATTGTCTTCGAGGTGAAAACCTCTGATGTTAAAACCGACGTCAGTATAGCTTAGTAGCCGAGCAGATAACAGAAGACCATAAGTTTTGATGCTTTACCGCAAAAATCGTTGTTGCTCTGTTATATTTGTAACTCTGGGTTCTTTGTCAAGCCTCATAATGAGGGAAAGGTTGTAATGAGCTGTTTTCAGCATGGACTTTATATCACTTGTTTCCCGTTAACGTATTTGTATTCAATTCATGCTGAAACAAAAACTTCAGATTACTTGAATTGCAACTCCTGTCTTCCGCTCACAGTGACTTCTGCAGATCGATCTCTACTCCTGACATTATACAAATGCATCCTGGTCCTTTGCCATACGAAAGCAACAGGAAGTGACAACACAGTAGCAGTGAGTGTAGTCTTCATTCAACAACCCAAAAGTTCCTTACCACAGACTCATATTGAGGAGAAGAGAGTGGGTGAATGAGTGAGCGCTTAAACAAATTATCCTCCCATAACTGCTATCCAGACAGGTGTAATAGTAAAGTAACTTTATACACCGTTGGCAACCTTGACAGAGGACAGCAGCATGGATTCATACTGATTTCAAAAACATTTTTGTTAGAAGGATGCTAGGATGAATCATCTCATTGCTACTACTACAGCTGATTTATTCAACCTTGATTGCTATGGTCACATCGTTTCAGCCATTTTGCCCTCGTCCATCTTCCGGTAACTGTCGTATTTCGCACGATATAAAAAAAATGTCACCATCAAAACCTGTTCCTGAAGATGCTTACCGCTCCCTTATTCAGGGTTGAGCACTCTTTAAGTGAGGTAACTCGTTCTTTATAAGCTTTCGCAATGCTCTTCCAACTTAGGGATAGAGCACTCTGGTGGATCGGGAACTATGCGTAATTTAAACATATATCGCTTAAATTCAACCTTACTGACCGTTTAGTTCTAGGTTGGGCAGAGGTAAGATGCCAGCCTCTGAAGAGTTGTAATACAACGGAACAGCTGTCTGTGGATGACACAATTATATATATATATATATATATATATATATATATATATATATATATATATATATATATATATATCAGCAGCAGTAGCTTTTTAGCGTCCGTCGTTGGACATAGGTTTCCATAGATTTCACCAGACCTCTCAATTTTGATAATTCAAGTATTTTGATTTTATCTCAACATTAAACATTTCTTTCATTTCTCTTCATAATCTTTTTCTTTCATTACAGTGTTAAACATCCAGTGATTCTGAGGCGTAGTTTCATTGTTTATGGAATAACAAACTATCTCCTAATCAGATAAAACGGACAGCTACATAATCACACAATTAAATCTATCCATATATCCATGTATTCTAATTAATTTTATGATTATTTGCTAATTGATCTCATTGGCTGATTTACCTCCCTATTAAGACTTAACAATATAGATCACTCGGGACTTGGGTTGAGTCGAGACTTGAAAAAAACTTAGAATTGAGATACTTGGTTTATTAAAAGAGAAAACCCTAAAGAATAGCTTTAGGCTCTCCAGTGCCGATCCATACGTGAACAACGGTGTTATTCTAGAAGGGTTCATGCTAGTATGTGAATATACATTTTTTACACGGATACAAGTATATAGTCGTCAAAAATGACTGGATTATTTATATATGGATCGGTCGTAAAACCTTAAGCTTTCATTGGGTAATTCTTTGCAATGATTCAAATAACTGAATTTCAAGTTTTTTAAAGTCTCAACTCAACTCAAGTAGTTTTAATGTGCGATGATCAGACATAAGTTTCTATTACGAAGTCTTCATTGTTATGTCATAATAAGATACAGTAAATTAACCAATGTTATTTACGAGAGCAAACTAATATTGATGAAATGGGCGAATATGCTTATTATATTAGATTATATACCACAATAACGCACACATACACACACTCATACATACACACATATTCCAAAGTAATCACCGTCCAAGAAGAGATCAGCGAAAAATAAGTGTCTCTTTGAATCCCTTTTTTTAATTTTTCGTCCGTTATTTCAAATGTTTGAGAACGTGTGGTGTGTGTATTCCATCCGAATACCTGTAGTTTGGAACACTTTTAGTTTATAAAACAGTTGACTGAATTTTTTTCTTCAAAAAATCCTTTTTTGCTTTTCAACTCAGATTCTGTCATTGAATATGGATGAGTTGGTACTGCAAACAACACATATACCATGCATACTTTTCTATCAGAATTCGTCAAAAATGATTGTCCTCGCTTGAATTTTACATAATATATATGATATGAACTGTAAAGAGTGAGACTGATTCGGGAGTAAAGTGTTTTGAAGTTTGGTTTATTAATCCGTACGTGTTTTTGTTTTTTTTGTTGTTTATGGTCCAGACATGTTTCGGGAGGTATTCCCATCTCCAGTAGTGTGTGCTGTGTAAGTATGTGCTTTTAGGGGTTAAAGGTTTGATGTGGAACCTAAGTCCACCATCAGGAGCTTTGCTTTGAAAGTAAAAAATTGTATCCTGCTGTGTGAGAGAAAGTCCAGACACTGATGAAGTCTATGGTTAAGCAGAAGCAGTTGGTCTTGGAGAGGACAAAATGTGTCAGGGCAGGAGGGAAGTGATGTGGAGTTAGAACTACATAGGTTTCAACCTTACAAGTCATCAAAAATATGTTGGCTATGATTTGAACAAGTGATATGACTGACGAAGGTGGATTTCGCTATGGGTCTGAGTGACGTTGAAGTTCCCTGTATATCATATATATATATATATATATATATATATATATATATATATATATATATATATATATTCTTTTTTACATATAACTCAAGTGTGGACAATCATTTTTGACGAATTCCAATAGAAAATAGAAAACCATTCAGTATATGTCTTCTTTGTAGTACCAACTCATCTAGATTCGTCGAAAATGATAGTCCACACTTACATTATACGTAACATATATATATATATATATATATATATATATATATATATATATATATACAACAGCAAATTAATGCTCCATTGTGACTCGTCTGAGGCTCGCACCAACGTGAAACTCGGAGCCTACATGAAGAACTGAGTTTACACCTATTTACATATACTCTATCATGCACAGGTCCATAGTAAAACAGCTGATGATTCCCAATATAAAACTAAGTGTATAACATTAGGATCCGAATTTAACTAAATACAAATAAAATCTATTTCTGTATAAAACACAGAATACTTGGAACAAAGCACATTAACAGCGATCAGAAAGTAACTGACAAGCGTAGCATAACATTTTGAGATGATCTGAAATGTTTAAAATTTATGAAACCTTTGCAAGAAAAATTCTGCGGAAACGTGCAAAATTTTAACACACACACACACACACACACACACACACACACACACATATATAAATATATGTATATACATTTACATATATATAGAGAGAGACAGAGAATGGGAGAAGGAGGGAGTTAGAGAAAGAGAGAAAGAATGATATCTGCTTAGTCACTCAATAGAGACCGACGTGTGACCAATGTCGTTTGGCGGCATGCCGTGTTGGGGATGATTATTGAATATATTTCCTCTCTTGTCTTTTGTTGGATAGTGATTTGATGTGTGGATTTTCAAAAAGACAAACATGAAAGCAACTGCACACAAAATGAGGGAAAAGTTTGGAATGAATATAGATTAAAAACTGATCCTCCACTAAAAAAAAAAAAAACATATTTGGGAGTAATGAAAAAAACAAAACACGTTTTTTTTCTAGATTTCAATCCTTGAGCTCCATTGGTACAGTATATATATATATATATATATATATATATATATATATATATATATATATATATATATATATATATATATATATATATATGTATGTATGTATGTATGTATGTATAAATATATATATGTATAAATATATGCAAATATATATATATATATATATATATATATATATATATATATATATATATGATATGTATTATATATAAATATACATATATATGGATAGATAGATAAATGATATGTATCATATATACTATATATAATATAATATATATATGTACACATATATATACATATATGAATATATATATATGTATATATACAATATATGATTATGTAAATATACATAAACATGATATAAACATATATAATGTATATATATCGGTATGTATATTATATAGTTCTAAATATATATATATGATATATGAATAAATATATATGTACATATATGTATATAAATGAGTATATATATATATATATACGTATATAGAATAATGCATATATATAGATGTATGTACATAAATAGATATATATGTGAATAAATAAATATATGTAAATAAATATATATGTATAAATGAATTTATAAATAAATATATATATAAATGAATATATACAAATACATATATATATATGAATATATATATATGTACATATTTATACAAAAATATATATATACGCATAAATATATATTTATTGATACATATACATAAATATATATATATATATATACGTATATATATATATATATATATGTATATGTATATATATATATATATATATATATATATATATATATAAGCATTGCACTGCACATGGAAAGTTCAGTTATTGATTAATATTTCATATCACGGTTTCATATATTTTATTCAACTCAATTTTTCCTTCTCTTCTCTTGATATATCTATTCACTTCATTTACGTTTGTTTTCAGTTCCTTTTGAATCTTTTTGTGGTGCACAAAGTATAAAATGAAAGGGAAAAAAGGGGGGGAAGGGGGAGAGACAAAAGCAAAATGATCGAGACAACGGCCAAAACCGAAGCCGTTCGAAATCACACTTGAATGAATGGACAAAGATTTCTAAAAAGGGAAAGTTGAAATAGACAAAAGTGGGGACGGGTTTGGGGGGAGGAGGGGTATGCGTGAGTGCGAATCTGTATACAAGAGTAGATTTGTGGCGGCTTTATTGGTGCGTTGAAAAAACAAAAACAAAATGACGAGAGAAGGAAAATGTATGGAACGCCTGGTTGCTTCTATTAAGCCCTGTGTTTTTGGTGTTCGTTCGTCATGTGACTTGCAGCACATTACTCTGTGTGTGTGTGTGTGCATGTGTGTGTGTGGGGGGGTTGTGCTTGCATGTGTGCGTGTATGTGTATGTGTGTGTGTTTACAATGACGGGACGTCAAGCTGTATTTGACGAAAGGGAAGCTTGGAAGAATTTCTTTAATGACTAAATAGAAGAAGAAAGGAAGACAGAAAGAAAGAGTGAGTGAGTGAAAAAATATATATGTAAGAGGAAAAATTAGAAAATAAAAGGAAGGAAGGAAACGAAAATAAATAAGATTCAAGGGCAGAAAGAAAGCTAAAGCAAGGAAAGAAGAAAGAGAGCTAAAGCAAGGAAAGAAGAAAGAAAGCTAGAAGGAAAAGAGAAAGGAAGATAGAAAGATAGGAAGGAAAGAAGGAAGAAAGAAAGAAAAAATGGAGGGAGGGAGAGAAAGGAAGGAAAGGGGTAGGAAGAAAGAAAGGGGAAAAATAACAAGAAAGTAAGAAAAAAGGAAAGAAGGAAGGAAGGAAACAAGAGAAAGATAATGAAGATAAGAAAGAAAAAATTGGAGAAAAAAGCTAATACAAGGAGGAAAGAAAGAAAGAAAGAAAGAAAGAAAGAAAGAAAGAAAGAAAGAAAGAGATGAAAAAAGAGAGTAATGGGGGGAAAGAATGAAACAAACAAACAATGGGAGAAAAATGTTTAAAAAGAAGAAAAAAGAAAGAAAGGAATGTAAAAAGGCAGAAATAAGGGACGGAAAGGAAGAAACTTACGAGACAAAAGTAACGTAAAAAAGAAAGAAAGGAAAAAAAGAGAGCAAGAAAAAAGGCAGAAAAAGAAAGCTAATGAGAAAAGATAAGAAAAAAATAAATAAGTGATGATAAGAAGGAGATAACGAGAATAAAGATGAAGAAAGCGGAGGAAAACAAAATATGGTAGCAGGAAATATATAATGTAAAGTATCTATCTATAACTGAGGTATGGATGAATGTCGGTGTGAATTCATCAAGATATCTGAATTCAGGCAAAATGCAAATAGAATGTAAATTCCGAATAAAAACGAACATCGTGAAACAAATTCTCATTACATGAATACATTTAAACATATATATATATATATATATATATATATATATATATATATATATATATATATATGTGTGTGTATATATATATATGCATGCACACATAGACATACATATACACATATACATATATGAGTGTGTGTGTGTGTAATGATAATGATACGAGATTATGTTACATTACATTCATTTCACGACTGGAAGTTTCTTGTGAACGGCTAAAACTTGTCTGCATTCGTCAGGTGAAATTTGATCCTGTAACTGTTGAGACTGTCCAATATATATATATATATATATATATATATATATATATATATATATATACATATATATATATATATATATATATATATATATATATATATATATATATATATATATATATATATATATATATATGTATATATATATTGAATACAGAGTGAATAAGTGACTAACCCCAAGTCAGTCTTTTTAGTCTTCATTTGGAACGTGTAATGTTTCAGTGTTTCCAACTTAACAATTTTAACACCAATAATCTATTTTAACAATTTGTTCTACAAATATTCTCAATTCTGTGGTATAAATAACTCCCTCCTTACAAACCGTTTGAAGAGTGGACGAAGGCCTTGCATTGAGAGACTAAAAGTAAACAAAAAAAAACCCCACCAACCTCTGGTATCAAAGTAAAATTGCAACTGTATTAGCAAAACAATACCCTAAGAAAGAAATGATTGTTGCGTAAAATGAATAATATTCAAGCATTAGGCTGCAGAATTAGATTCATTATGTAGAGATACAAAAAAAGATCAACAATGATCAGAGAGATGACAAAACTGATGGATAGTATACAAATAATGAAGCCAGAGAAATGGATATTGGACTGGATACTAAGCAAATAGAGAAGACAACAGATGGAGCTAAATTCTAACCGATGGATGCCCATAATACAGTAAACGTTGCAGGAAAAGTCCTGACACTAGATGGAAGGTTGGGAGAAAAAAAAAGTTTGCTGTTATAACATGGGAAACTTTAGCGCAGTCGTGGTTGTCATTGAAGGAAATGGGAAAGGTGTTTATACCGCAAGGGACGTTTAATTACTGATGATGATGACATATATATATATATATATATATATATATATATATATATATATATATATATATGTGTGTGTTATTTCTTTTCTCGACCGCAAACATGTAAACAGCAAAATTTTCCCTGAAAAAATTTCTGGGACCCATTAAAATGCATCGAAATATGCTCACGGAATAATGAAATATTTTGAGTTGAAATACCTGATT
The DNA here is from genome assembly GCA_963457665.1 of Thysanoteuthis rhombus. Lineage (NCBI taxonomy): Eukaryota > Metazoa > Mollusca > Cephalopoda > Oegopsida > Thysanoteuthidae > Thysanoteuthis > Thysanoteuthis major. Next base: position 10,161,347 of record OY735234.1, on the reverse strand, counting down.
CTGCTTAAGCTCTTTTTTTTGCCTTCCAATTGTCACTATAATCAACACACACACACACACACACACACACACACACACACACACACACATATATATATATATATATATATATATATATATATATATATATATATATATATATATATATATATAGTTTTAAACACTAAACGCTTTAAAAAACTTTCTTCAAAGTTTTCTGTTTCACGATGGTTATTTGTTTCCCAACATCTGATGATGTAATTTATGTAAATTTCTTGGTGTTTTTCTTTCTAATATATCTTACCTATACTTTGATATTATCGTACAATGTGTCAATATATTAATTCATACATATTTTGTAATTTCTTTATAGTAACGTGCCCAATACTAATATGCAGAGCGATTATATTAATATTAAAATAATTTTGTCGACTCATTAGAGTAAATTACTTGTTTCACTCTGTTGAGATTTTCAAATGAGTGTCAATCTATAATTATCTTTTTATTTATATATATATATATATATAGTAACAATTTAAAATCATAAGCTTTGTATCTGTTTTGAAAATAATTCGGAATTTTTGTATGCTTTCGTATTTTCCTTACATTACCAGAGAAAGAGAACAAGAATTCTCTTTTGTCTCCATCATCTTTTTTAGCCTATCTCTATTTCTGTTCTGTTATTAGCATGCGTTCCTTAGTTACTAACGTTTTTCCTAATTCTGCTGCTACTATATCAAGATACCCTGATTTTCTCGAGGATTAATTTATATTTAATTGCATGCTTTTATGTCTAAACAAATTTTTTTCAATGCTATCTCAATAACATTGTTTCTTCCTACAACCTGTATTATTTGTGGTCAGTTTCTCAATTATATTTCTCAAGTTTATGGCTTATTTTATGATCTGGTTTTGTTAACTATCCTTTTGGAATTTTAAAATGAATTGTGATCCATTCCTACATCTTATTCCAATTTCTTCAGATCATATATATTTTCTAATTTCTTTATTTCAAAGTCTCAATTCATATATATTTATAATCTTTTTATTTTTAAGACTACTGCTCTCACTAAATGTCATCATAACTTTTTTTTTCTTTCATTGCCTTGACATATAAGTGCCATGATATTCACAATGTTAATAATTACCCCTAACAGGTTAACTGTCATGGATTGGTTTACCGTTGTAAAATTTGGCCCACCCTGGTCACTCCTTAATTTGGGACTGGTATTGAGTGTTTCATCCTGATCAATAAGATATCTTAGAAGTATTCCAAATATCTATAACATCACCAGCTTTGAATTGAGTTCTGTAAAACAAGTTTACTTTGAGTAAACAGCATTGAGAAAAGATGACTAGACTAATTCAGACTTTGGTCTGCTGTGACAATACCTTTGAAATCTCGTCCAGCTTCTTCCGCGTTCTGTACGTTGACGTCCGATCCAGAAAATTCTGGCCAGGAAATTCTGGACATTGACAGCACACATTCTTCGAGTTGACCATCAGTAACCCGAAGAATAATTCTAGGTTTGCAAGCTTTCGATAGAGAAAGCTCAACCTTGAAGAACGAGAAAAAAAAATCAGTTTTAAAAAGATGAGTCTGCAACCAATGCTCCTAATAGTTAAACCAAAAATCTGTCTAGGCTGGCAAGCCTTTGGTAGAGCAAGGTCAACCTTCGAAGACAAGAAATTACCACTAGTCCTTAAAAGAAGGGTGTACAACCGGAGCATCCCGATAGTCACTTATGGAGCTAAAACATGGAAATCAATCAAAAGATTGCCCCTCAAATTGTGAACCATACAACGTGCACAGGAGAAAATCATACTTAACATCACATGGAGTGATCACAAGACTGTACACTATATCATAAAACAAACAGGGGTGTCATAGAAAAAATTAGAAAACTCAAATGACAATGGGCTGGTCATGTTGCGAGAATGTTAAACAACTGCTGGTCATTACAACTCACGATATAGATCCCTTGAAATCATATGCCAAAACATTGGCAGAGACAAATAAAAGATGGTGTGACAAATATAGACAACTTCATAAAAAATTGGCCCTGTGACGCCCATGATAGAGAGGTCTTGCGAATCTTTGGGAAGATCTATGTCCAGCAACGCACTTTAAAAGGCTGTTGCTGCTGATGGGAAGGAGAAGGATGAAAGGTGTTCATCTTGTCGCAACATCTGACTCCTAATTACAATTAATTTTCGACTAACGTATGGGGAAGTTACCTCTGAAAACGGATCAAAATCTCGGAAAATATGCACATTGAAGAGGCGGTGAAGGGTTCGATCCTTTTCATATGTGCCTGTATTAGTGTGTTCCTCAATATATTTCAGTGCTCCTGGCTATACCGTTTTGTCTACTGACTTGGACATTGGCATCACTACACCACTAGAGCCCTTTTTGAAAAATCTATTTTTTTTTATTTTTGAAAAAATAGAAGCTTTTTCGGCATTTGGGGGTTATTTTGACCGGTTTATTGATAACATCTAGATTTTTGAGAATCTAGATGTTTGTAGATGTTTTTTTATCCTCTGTTTTAGATATTTTTCCAGCGGTAGTGTCATAAATTGGATTTATTCTGATTATATTCATTCTTCGATGGAATCTTTTTACATGGCTTCAAATCTCAACGCTGTGGTTGTTCAATTGTCGAATTATTTATTTAATTGAAACGAAAACTTGTTTAACAGTGCTGATAATCCATTTACAAATCACCAATAATCCTTTCCGTTGGCATTGATCGCAGAGTTATCGCCCTTTGCATGAGAAAATGATGGTTACGCATTCGATAGCGTCAATCCTTTTCAAGATTATTTCATGAATTTTCCCTCATAGTTCATTCGCTGTTTTCGAAACATCTCCCTTTTGATCAATGTATGGCTGTTTATCACAATATCAACAATTTGCTTGGATTCCGAATAGGCCAGGGCCGTTTTTGCATAATAGCAGGTGGTTTTGACCAGCCAAAACATACAACTGCCCACTTCATCGTTTTGCTGAAGCACAGTAGTAATAGCTTTTGTAAAGGTTGCAATTGATGCAATTTCTTGTCGATGGTGAATCCCTGGCGCCATGTAAAGCTCATCGATCTTCTTGGGTTTTAAATTGCTCAACCGGCCATCGATAACATGTCCACATTGTTCATGTATGTTTTCAGCTCGAGGTATGGTACTTTTGAAGAAGCCAACATTCTGAGTCGCTCACGAAGCTCAGACTTAGTGATATTTATCAATCATTTGTTGAGATACTTCTCAGCCCGTCATTTTAAAATTGACAAGAAAAAAATTGGTATTGGGTAAACACTTAGTAATGAAGATAAGATGGAATGATAATGAAGGTATATAAATAAATAGATAAATGAATAAAACTACGTAACCTTGATGCAACAAATTTGAATAATGACCTTGGAAAATGGTTGCATGGTTATTTTTCCATACGTTAATATTCTCATTCAACATAATTTTCTGGTTTCAGTAATTGCAAAATCGAAGAAAGAAAATACAAGTCAAAAATGAATAATTATGGTTGACCATGTTTCATCTATGCGTCCGGACAAATGATGTTTCGCCCGCGGACAGTTCGCCGATAAACGTTTTGTCAGCCGGACGTTTCGCCGAAACCCTTTTTGCCGCAATGATGTTGCATTGACTGGGCTTTATGAATATTTATATTTCATATTGCAAAAAAAAATAATTAAATAAACTTACTCAAACATATGTTGATTTAAAGTAAATTTCATGTTATTTTTTTAATTTTATTCTGGTCTTCTTTCGCCGACGGACGTTGTGGTCTTCATTCATTGACTATTTGAACGATTAAAAAAAACACAGAAAAAAACAATTAAATTCCTCAAAAATAATTTTATTTTACATCTAGGCGACATTACAAGAGCAGCATGATGATATACGAATGATTAGAAATATCCGACAGGAAATTGACACTGTAATTAATTAACATTTTTTAAATTTCGTTCTTGAGTTTTTCTTGGTTTTGCTTAGAAGAAAAAAAAAAGCCTAAATTTGTGTCTAAAGAAACTAAAAACGTATTTTCATTAATTATCAAGTAGAATTGGACTTTTATCGCCAATGTTTAGTTCGTACACTTTTATTTTTCACTTACTTTTATTATCTGCGAGACATCAATATGTCGTAGTCGATGACAACAGGCATTTGATAAGTTAACAAATAAAACATTTACATACAGTTTTTTTTTCCTCCATCGATTTCTTGCCGGAAATTTTCCATCATTTTCGTCAGTTATATAAACATGGATTAATTAACCATCATCGTAAAGCAGGTTTTTAGTGCTTTAAGTTTTACATTCGTCAAAAAAATACTTCAGTCTGCTGACACTCGCAGAAGACAAGCATAATTTTCACTATATTTTAAAGTCTTTCCTCAATCCTGTCAATTATTGAATTGACTGATTTTCTTCAAATAAATTTGCAAGCCGACTATATTTTTGGAAGATATATAAGTGATATTTCAAACAGGTTGATTTCTCTGTTAAGGAGATGCAAGGATCATACTGTTATACAACTGAAGTTATTCTTCCTCTCGTGAACAGATTAGTCTCAGCTAAGTTGAAAAAAGTTGTAGTTATATATGCATATATATATATATATATACAAAAAGATGTGTGCTCCAATATTTTCGGACTTAGGAGACTGGCCAACGTATACCACGACTGGGGAGAGAATCGGACCGTAACTTGAAAGAATCCATGGCAAAGAAAACCCCTGGCTAAACCTCTAAGACTAAAAGCTCGAGTTTGCAGACCCTTAAGAGTGCCAGCTCCGTAATCCCTCTCAGCTGCGACCACGTCTGACCCATACACACACTCTCACACACACACACACACTAGCTATACGCTTGGAAGCTGACCGACCAATTCCTATATTTAATCTCAGCGGGAAATGCTAAAGTCTTCTTGTAAGCCATTGGACCATAAATACTTTGGTTTTTATAAAACTCTATTATACGGGTGTGTTATTTTTTGTACTGTTTACACATCCTGTTCGAATGGTTTCTCTGACAGGTTCCGGCAGAAGACTTCCCTGGATCTTGAACAAAGCGTAGGCAGGATAGACGGCTGTTGGACCGAGGCAGACCAACTGAGCAGGGGTCATCGTCAGTAACCAGAGATCAGGAGAAATATGAAACCAGCTGTAATACACTGGTTGACCTCAGCTGTGGTCTGAGTGGTTGGCGTTGTATCTTATGAATATATCTGAATGGTACGTACACCACTAAAAAAATATCTAGTATTCAATAATATGAATATAATGAATTTTAAAATATATGAATAAAAAGTATTAAGAGGATGATACAAATGATATAGAATATATATGTTAAAAAAATAATTAAGATACACTGAATTTAAAAACAAGCAAGAACCATAAGTCCAATGATGCATCCACCGTCCATGATTGTAGTAATAGGAATAATGCACCGAGCAGGATATGAAGATAAGGATGGTTCACCTAAATTTCTCGACCATGTTTTATATCGATCGGACACGATACGGCAGAGCGATTGAAGATGAGAATAACTCCCAACCCCTCGCCCACCTCATCCACTTCTTCGACTCCTACCACAACTAGTAATATCAAATATCCCTTTTCTCACCCGTTTCGTGTTGTACTGATATGAAACTTGATCCAACCCTTCGGGTGAACCATCTTCTTCTTCTTCTTCTTCTTCTTCTTCTTCTTCTTCTTCTTCTTCTTCTTCTTCTTCTTCTTCTTCTAGCTACAATTATCAGAAATAGCAAGAGAAAACGAGGAAGGAAGACAAAATGATAATGCCACTACTACTGCTTCGTTTAGAATCCCTTGTCAATATTGACGTAAGGGTGGTGGGTGCATCATTGAACTTCTGGTTCTTGTTTTACGAGGCAAGGGGTCAAATAAATATGAATTGAGATTGATTGATCGAGCGATTATTAATATATAGACGACGACGATGATGATGATGATGATGATGATGATGATGATGACTACTGGAATCATTTTTAACCAAATGATTGTGATAATATAAATCAAAAAAAATTATCAGAGGTGCAGTGCTGCCAAACCTCACTGGAGCGCCACTCCAGCACCCCTGTTAAAAAAAAAAAGACTGCCAAACGAAAAGCTCCGGCACTTGAAAAGTTTTCAGCTCTGGCATCTAAAAAATTCGCTCGACACTCATGGATATAATAATTTCAGGAAAAAAATTTTTTATAAGAAAATTCATTAGGATACCTGACCCAAGAGTCACGAATTGAATTTTAACTTCGTTTGCAAAGGTTGTTTCGAATTTCTTGACAGCGATCCCACTCGTTATGCGCTTGTGGTGTGAGTTTGTTTTACAGCTAACCAATAGAAAAGTCTGGGATGGCTGACCTTATCTGAAGAAAAGGAGACGAATACTATCCTATTTTACTATCGAAGAAGTTTGGATTGTAGACAGGGAACGATTTGGGAAATGCAGCATACATTAACATGTCGACTCGATGCATAAGTCAGAGGTATGGAAATCCAGGTCTAACAAGAAAAGAAAGAAATATCACCCGAATCCATCGTTACAACCGTGCTACCCTCTGGAAAAATGTATAATCACTATTTAAGTCGGATAGTACACCTGAAGAAGGTCGTAGAATTAACTGGTCCAAACGTCGTATTCACAACACAATCAAGAAGAAAATCTCTTTGAACTGCTGAGCACTCCAGAAACGAGAACACAAAAATGATTTACTTCAGCACAGATTTTTCAAAACGGAGTATGCCACCCACTGGGGCAGAATGTGACACATAGACTTTTTTTAGCGTGAGACCCCACCCAGACTTTGGGAAGAGACTAAAAATTGTTTAATTCCTTCGATCTTGACTTTGGTATACCACAGTCGTCGGGGAGTAGTCCTGACCCTAACTCTTTTAGTGTCATGGGGAGGTGCAGCTTAGAGGAACAGATCCCTTGCAACTAGATATTGTCATTCATGGCCAAGGATCTACATTTACAATGTCTACATCCAGAGTCCCCCCTGGTAGCTTGATGATCTAACCTAGTCCTATATATGCCTAAAATCGATCTCACTCATAGTGCCTTGGGAGGCCAATAATCTAACCACGGTACATCATTCGTATTTAAATCAAATCAATGTTTTGGCTTAACTGAGAAAGAACACCGTCCAGTCAAATAAAATACGTATATATAGCTCCAGTACATACAATCTATACGGATGTATATATAATAAAACATACGAGATGAAAAGTTTTTTTGCACGTACATCGCGCATGCGCTAAACTTTTTTTCTGTCGACTATTGCCGTAACTTTTTTCTATTATTTCCGACATTCAATTTTATTCATTTATATTTTTCAATGTAGCGTTTGGGGTTGTTGTTTGTTTTTGTTTTTTCGTTGTTGCTGTTGTTGTTGTTGTTGTTACTGTTGTTGTTGTCTTTTTTATTTCTTTTTTTTGTTTTACTCAGGGTGTATGATTGAAATCTTTTTTTTTTTTCAGTCAATTGTTTTTGTTGATTTTTTTGAGAATTTATTTCTTTTCATTTCAACATTTCTCATCTTTTTTTCTTTTTTTTTTCATTCATTTGTCTTCTTTTATCTTTCTTGCGTGGTTTGGTTGTCTGTTTACAACCAGCATCCAATTGAAACGCGCTGATCTGCGGAGACAAAGAGTTTCTCGTCTGCTTCGTTGCTCTTCAAACGGACAACAGACAAAGATATGGTGTCGAATAGGGGGATCTGGGAAAGGAAGGAGTGTTGATAGAAAGGAAGAAAGATTAAAAGAAAGAAAAATTGAAAGAGACCATGAAAAACAGATTGAAGGAGATTATAAAAAAACGATTGGAAAAACCATTAGAATAAGATTGAAGGAGACTACGAAAGAAAGATTGAAAGAATATATGAGAGATATATTGAAGAACATGAAAGAAAGACTAAGGGAGGATATGAAAAAAATTGAAGAACGCTATGAAAGAAAGACTGAAGGAAGCAAATAAAGAATGACTGGAGCTATAAAAGAAAGATCCAAAGTGGCTATAAAAATAGATGAGAGAGAGCTGTGAGAGAAAAATAGAAATAAGACATGAAAGTTATAAAAAAATGATTGAAGTGGGTTTTGAAAGAAAAAATTGATGAAAGCTTTGAGAGAAAGATTGAAGAAGGTAATGAAAAAAGATTGAAGAATGCCATAAAAAGAAAATTGAAGAGAGCTATGAAAGAAAATTTGAACGGAAGTGTGAATGAAAAACTGAAAGAGGAAATCATTGAAAGATTGAAGAATGATATGAAAGAAAGTTTGAAGGGAAGTGTGAAAGCAAAATTGAAAGAGAAAATCAACTAAAGATTGAAGAATGATATGAAAGAAAGTTTGAAGGAGAGCAAGATTTAAAGAGGGTATGGAAAAGATTGAAGGAAAACACGAGAAAAAAATTGAAGGAGGATCTTAGAGAAAAGTTGGAGGCTATGAAAGAAAGATTCAAGAAGGCCGTGAAGAAAGTTGTGAAAGAAGATTCAAGAAAGCTTTGAAAAAAAGATAGGTATATGTAAGAAAAGGTAGAAAGAGAATATGAAAAAAGGTTGAAGGGAGTTGAAAGAAAGATTGAAGACTATAGTGAAAGGGAAAAAAAAGGAAATCTGAAAATAGAAAACAAGGAAACATGCTACTGAAAAAATGAGGAAGATGAGAAAACTCAAGCAAGCAAAGGAGAAAGAAACGCCAATGAGACAGAAAGAAAGTCAAAAAGGAAGTGAAGAAAAATGAAAAAAAATCGAAGCTATGAAAGGAAGCTTACATGGAAGACATATTGAATGTATTAAATAGAAATCAAAAGAAACTGCCCACTTTTACTCATATATTGGCGTGTTGACATGTGTGCAGTAGTGTGTGCATGTGCGCCTTGGTGTCCTTACGTACAGAGTCTACGTATGCCCGTATGAAGTCTTGAATGTACGTGTGTATATCTATGTGGGTACATATTGGTGTGTACAGGTGTGTCTACATCGGTGTATAAAATGTAAGTTATAGATAAATTCCTATTGTGAATTAAGAGAAGAAACTAGTCTTAAAAAGAAATGAAGGCATAGAAATTATATTTTTAAAGCTGCTATTGAATAGCAAGGAGAAAAAATTGAAACAGGTATTAAAAAAATCGGTATACAAATAAATTCTGTCGCTTTCCCTTTCTATTTCTGTCTATGTCCCCCGTTTATATATATATATATATATATATATATATATATATATATATATATATATATGTGCGTGTGTGTGTGTATGTGTGTGTGTATATATATATATATATATATATATATATATATATATATATATATATAAATGTGTGTGTGTGTGTAGTACTTTGATAATGTGCAAGTGAAAGATTTGAGGAAAAAGTGTGTTAAATCTGAAATTTTTTACAGTTATAAAAATAGACGATGCATTTCACCGAAATTCCATCTTCAAGAAGTACTTTCGCTATATATATATATATATATATATATATATATATATATATATATATAATGCTCTTCCATAGGAATAGAGCACTCTGGTGGATGGGGAATACATATTAAATAAATATAACGCTTATATTCAACTTATACTGACCGTCCAGTTCTTTGGTGCAGAGGTAAGAAGCGAGGGTTTCGTGGTACTGGATAGAATAATGGATAGTCTATAGCCACACTGGAGAGTTGTAATACGACGAAATAGCTGTCTGCGGATGACATAATAATAATAATAATAATATATATATATGTATATACATATATATATATACGCATGCGCGTGATTTTATGTGCATACTATTGTTTTATAACGAGAGAGAGATGTTTTACACGCTGTCCTAGAGTAGAACATTCCAATAAAATATTTTGCAAGCCAGAGTGTCGTTAAACAAAGCACCAATTACCATTAAATTATATAGGAAAATCTTTAAACGTTCCCAGATCACCAAAACGGGCTTCTACTCTGTCTGCCAGTTTACGAGATCTCTTAGGCTTTTCTGAAACCCTTTAGACACACTTTGCTAATGGGTGCATACATTAAAATAAAGCCTGTCCCGTTGAAAGAAACAAATAGAGCAGATATAGACCGAGAATAAACGAGATGAGAATCTAGAGTGAAAACAGTTATTTGGGCCTTTGCATTACCGGTGGCTGTTTAGGTCGCTTATTCAATTCCAGCAGCCCGTAGCATGAAAACATCAGTTTTAGCTGTGACCCATATAATAAAATTAATTATGTATGTGTGTGTTAATGGAAATGACAATCGGAAGGTGGGGAGAAAAATTTAAGAGAAGGTAGTGTTACATCATTTTTTTATTACTCGGTGGACATGTTTCCATGCATTTCAATGGGTGTCAGCCATCTTTTTCAGAGATAAAATTTCAGAGGTTCACAAAAAAATCTTGTTGTTTACATGTTTAAGGTCGAGGAAAGAAAATTGGGACATTTCTGTGTTGTTTGGTTGTTTCGTAGGAGCCGGGTGGGGAGGTGTTCATGTCTGTGTAAGTGAGAGTGAAGTTTGGTTTAAAATGAGAAGGGTCTGTGAGAGGTGGGGTCTGATGGTTTTGTTTTACAGTCTCTGTAGGTATTGGGTTAGTCTTTGATAAGAAGGGGTAGTGAGAGGAGAGGAGAAGGGAGAAAAATTGTTAGTTCTCGGAAAAGAGTTTTTTTATCTTATATTTTCAATTGTAGAATGGAAAGGTTGCGTCAAGCATTTATTGGATAGGTGTTGATATATGTGGGGCAGGGAGGAAGTAGGGTGTTATTTTATATCCAATCATCTTGGTTGTTAGTGGTAGAGACTTTTCTTTCCTAAAAGGGGTGGTATATGTGTACCATTTATTAAACAGACTGTTGGTTTGCAGCCAATTTTTTGTATGAAAGTGTTGTCATGTGAAGTATCTGTTTGATTTTCTTTTAAAGAATGCATTTAGAGGGTTTGCAATCTGAAACTGACTATGTTTTTGACGGGATGGGCTTTATTCCTACATCTGTTAGGATACATGCCTCCACCCTCATCACAGCAGCTTAGAGAGTATTCAGTTAGCTGCTGAGTGTACGTGTGTCCGAACAAAGTGTTTTCCACACTCTTCATTCATACCAGGAATCGAACCCGGAATCTTCCGCTTGTGTGAAAGACATGCTAACCATTACAATACGTTTAACGTTCAAATAGACTAACGAGTAATATTTTCTTTAGGAGGGGCGTGGAAACAAACGAATGCACAATCATCTTGATCATTTTAAATGCCTCATCCCGAAAACGTATGCAAGAATGATTTTCTTCCATAATCTAACGCTTTGTGAAATGCCTCAATAGATCAAATTATCTGAGAGGTTGCACATACTGTTCAATTTGAATATCCCACCATCTATGTTATCCCTAACCTACCCACACAATCCAACACTAAACCACATTCCTTTTACTCTAACACCCTATGTCCTCTCCAAGACCTACTACTGCTGCTAATATCACAGACTTCATCACAGACTGGACTAACTCCCACACAACAGGAGCACCTTAACAAATGGGATCCCATTTTTTGCAAAGCTTCTGATGGTGGACTTGTGTTCCACTGCGAACTTATAACCATTAAATGGTACACACACACACACACACACACACACACACAACACGCTAATGAAGATGGCAATACCTCCCGAAACATGCCTAGATCATCAATGAAAACATTTACGGTTTAATAAACTTAGTTTCCATACACTTCCACTTCTAAGTCTATCTCACTTCCTATAGCTCACATTATATATCTACACACACACACACACACACACACACACACACACATATATATACATATATATATATATATATATATATATATATATATTAATAATACACAGTTATCAGCGTCCCTACCTAATCCTCTAACATTATCTGCTTGGGTGGACGAGACACTGAGGCGAGAACGATGAAGCAAAGGGAGATAACTAATGTGCCGTTAACTTTTTTATTTTGCGGTTGAATATAAAATTTTGAAGATGCTTGGAAACTTTCAGCCGGGCGAATAGACATTTTTTTGATGCAGAATGTTTTGGAGAGTTTTTTGCTCATGATCTAATTTAAAGGAAGATTGTACATTAAAGTGAGAGAAAAATTTGCGTGTTACTGCTTTTGCACTCACACATGCGCGCACACATGCAAGCACACGCACACGCACACCCACATATAAAACACACAACGATTATTTAGACCTATTTTAGTGATCATAGTGCTCAATAAAATTGTCCGCTGCTATTTATTTCAGAGTATACGGCAAAAACATATATTGGGAATATATCTTAGCGGCACCTCTGTTTCCAGCGCCCCCCTTACCATGTTTTCATAAAGGTGCATCAAGTTGGAGTTAGGTACAACTATAATGCATCTCCATTATCCTTTATTGACTATAAGGTTTCAACTTTCTAACCCTCTCACTCTAGGTGAGAAGGTTTGATCGAAGACGGGGGAAGAAATGACCCGTTCCTTAGCCCCAGCGAACGCCTGTGGATACAGCATGTGTCTGATAAAACCCGTATCTCATATTCTTTCGCAGTAGCCTTGAGCCGGTGAGAATGTATACCTACAGAGATGCCACACTTCATTCTGTGCTATTTTACCCATAACTGGGCGGGGGAGATTGATTCATGCCTTTCGCAAAGTAATTAGTTCTGAAATGAGTACAAACTTTGAACTTTGCTCATCGAGTCCATTCTCCGAGCTGTTAACCGCTCAGCCATGTCGTACCTCTGTAGTAAATATAGACTAGAAAAAATTAGTGCACAATTTGTATAACAACTGGATCCAAATTGATGTCTGTACAACTCGGCATCATTGCCCTTACCACTGAGTCAAACAGCCGTCGGTAATGCAAAGGCCTGAATAACTGCTTTCGCTCCAAATTCTCATTTGTTCATTCATTGTCTATATCTGCTCTATTTTTTTCTTTCAATACAGACAATTTCTTGATATAATTGTTTGCGTTGAAAGAAACAAATAGAGCAGATATAGAAAATGAATGAACAAATGATAATTTGGAGTGAAAGCAGATATTTAGGCCTTTGCATTACCGGCGGCTGTTTGCATATATATATATATATATATATATATATATATATATATATATATATATATATATATATATATATATATATCCGGGAGTTTGTGTAGTGAATCCACATTCTACTATATATATATATATATATATATATATATATATATATATATATACTTAAAATGACAGGGTTATCCGAATGGATTAGTACTAAGGAGCCTGAGGTAATTTTTTAATAATTCAAGTATCCTAATTTCGAGCTTTCTCAAGTCTCTACCAATCTAAAAATGCTGTTTCACCATGTAATGATCAGATATGGAGTCGTTAGAGTTTCTATGATGTAATTTTTATTATGTTATGATAGGAAAGTAACCAATGAGATCATTCCATTTGAGCGCAAACAAACTAAGAAATAAACAGAAAGATTTGCAAATAAGCTGATTATATATATATATATATATATATATATATATATATATATATATATATATATATAAAGAGAGAGAGAGGGTGGGGAACAGGAGAGGATGATATGAACCATTTGTGATAAGTAGTTAGATAGATGGAAAGACTTACATCAGTGCAAAAATAGACCAAGCAGGTATCATCAAATTTTTGGCTTGGAAATTGAAACACCAGTAGTTTTAATATCTATATATATATGACCGCCTTCAGCAACTTTCTGTTGTTCATCATTAGTAATAATGAAATAAATCAGCCACGATTTTGATCAAATCAAAATTCAAATGTTATAAATTGGGTACATATTTGGAGATTGGCCAGACTAGAACCTGCTCTCTGTACATCAGATTTAGATCGATCTTGCAGAAAAGTAAAGTGCAGTGTCTTTCTTGACACATCTCTATCGAGATAGAGTCTCCTAGCAGTAGGGAGCAACCCCCGAAGCTGAATATCCAATTTTTTTGTCTGCTAGTGTTTGGTGGATCTGGTTGAAAGGCAAGGAACATAGTCCTACTGACAGAAAGGTACACAAGGTTTTTTTTCACACATTTCTAGCCGTGAAATTCCCATAGTTGAGAAATCATTCATTACCAAAATGCCTTCATATAAGACAGACTCTTAGAATGATATTGTCACAAGATAGAATAATGTGACTGCTATCATTTTACATGATTAAGCAATCATCATATTGAAACACTGTATATGCGGGTGTAAATCAATTGGTGCTGCCCTTTTGGAGCACGACCATTTATGAACCAGTGTTTAAAGGAATACTCCGGCATAGACATCGGAAATTGTACGTTAAGGTAATTGGGTTTTTTTCGGCTCACTTCCCCCATAATTATTGCAGGCACATTGTATAATCATAAAATCAAGGACTTGCTGATTGATGAGTATTACCCCTGATGAGGTGGCTGTATACATGCTCAGCGGAACTCTTTCGAGGAAGTTGGGGGTAAGTAATTTTATTCATGGTTGAATTCCCCTGACATTTTGTTTGCACTTCGTACACACATACAGCAAAGCACACACACACACACACACACACACACACACACACACACACACACACACACACATATATATATATATATATATATATATATATATATATATATATATATATATATATATATATATATATATATATTGCCGAACGTAGAGGGTTCCTGTAAGAAAAAAAACTTCTTGTGAGCTGATAAATGTGTATGTTTTCGTGGGACAATTTCTAGCGTTTGCATACGTTGGGCTGAGTCGTGGGAGTTTAGGGTGATACTATGAACAGAAAACTGGATTGTAGATACTAGAGGGAGGTGGTTTCTCTATAACGATTCGCAGCGACGAAAATGCTGGATGCAATGTTTGCTTTTCATCTTTTTTTCGTTAAAGACAAAGAGTGGCAAAAAGCCAACTTCCAGAAAGCGATATATATATATATATATATATATATATATATATATATATATATGAATATATATATATAAATATATATATATATATATATATATATATATATATATATATATATATATATATATATATATATATATGTATTTAGTGGAGTGAGGTCAGTTGTCCACCGTTGCATCAGGCCTTCTCGCCTAGGGCAATGGGGTTCGAAATTTTGAACCTTATAGCCAATAAAGGATAATCGTGCAGTACAATTGTTTTACGTGTCTAACTTGATGTTCCTGTATAAAGAGACTTCATTATTATTCATTGGTAACAGCGTTGCCACTAAGATATATCCCAAAGATACCCTTCCCACCCGCAAAAATATGCCCCCCCCCTTGAAAAGTGTCAGTAGACGCCCATACTCACAGCATATATATATATATATATATATATATATATATATATATATATATATATATATATTCTTGGTCTCTTTTTTCACTTATCTATTTATTGCTTATTTTTACGTTTTATATTTCCTGGAGTTTCCACCTTCATTCAATTATTTCCTCCTTCTACCAATTAAACGTTATTCTTGTAGTTTTTATTTTCCTTCCGATTCCATCCGAAACAAAGTCATTTCCTTACTCCTAACCTCTATGCAATCCAATCAACAATTCCTTCCAAAATAATTTTTTAAAAATATGTAAAACAAAGAAAATATATAACCTCTATCGCTTCCCTTGCCTTACAATTCTCATCCTTCTCTCTGCTCCACGTTGTCCATTTCTTTCCACCCCCAAAGAAAAAAAAAAGTCTTGTTTTTCGTTAATTATATTATTGCTAGTCATCCCGGTAATGCCATACTTGTTTCTTGCACCTGGTGTTACCAGAAGGAGTCAAGAAAAGTTCAGAAGAGAAAAAAAAATCAGAGAGAATAAAACATGAATAAACCACGCCTATAATGGCTGAATTCCCCTCACCGGCACCAAACTGCCTCGTTTTCAATTCAGGTACTTACCAGCTTTCGGGAAAACTACACGATTTTTTCCCTCTGATTCTGAAACCGGATATTTCAAGAACTTTGCCACCGACTCCTCTCCCAAAAGCATCTGCCAACTGCTTCATCATCATTATCATCGGCAGTCTTTTAGCATCTGTCGTTCGGCCGAGATCTTCCCGAAGATTTGCCTGACTCTCTATCGTGGGTGTCGCAGGGACAATACTCTCTGAACTTGTTTTGATCGTTACGCCATCTTATTTTTTTCCTGTCACAATTCCTCACTTAATCTCTGGGAATCCTCGTTATAAGTCGTGATATCCAGAGGTTGTCCACCATTCTTGCAAGATGACAAGTCCCTTACTGTTTGAGTTTTTTTTAATGGTTTCTATAATATCTCTGGCTCTCTAATATACTGTGCTGCCTTGCAATCTCCCCATGCGATGTTGAGCATGATCATCTCCAGTGCATGATATATGTTCTCAGTTTGAGGGTCAATATCCTGCTCTACAATCCCGCTTTAACTCATCGTGAAGAACAAATGCAATATGAAGGAGACTGACAAAGACCCGTCGGGAAATCGCCAATGGGAAAATCCGAAAAACTCAATTTCTACATCGGTTACTTTGATCACAATGAAAAATCTATATCATGTAGTGCTGGGAATATTGTCCGAATTTCTTCGATATAGCAGAGTTACTAACATTATATTTTCACTAATTTTCTTTCATCTTATTTTTGTTACTTGTTTACATGTAGTAGTAGTAGTAGTAGTAGTAGTAGTGGTAGTAGTAGTAGTAGTAGTAGTAGTAGTAGTAGTTCAAATTACTTAGTTGAAGCATTACATTATGAATGATTTTAATCCAGTTTTTTTCTACTTACTCTCATCTCCGTTGTTTTGTTTTTTTATAGCAATGCTCAGGTTGTTCTATATTTCACAACAGACGATTATCATCATGGATGATAAATAAGAATAAGCTTAAGATGCAATCCAAACTCTCAACTCTTATCCTTAGGAGCTTGTCTGACACGGACACCGCTTTACCAATTAGGCTTCTAAAACTAATCTGCCGATAGAATTTAAGTATATTCAAATAGTTACATTCTTCTTTTTCAAATGGTTATTTCACGCAGTATTGTTTGTTTAGACCAAGTCTTAGAATGTGAGAGAAATGCAATGTTGCAATAACTAAGCCTAAACCAAGGAATTGAAAGAAAATCTAGTCAGAAAATGAACACTAACAATTATCTGGACCCGTGGAAATATATATCAAATAGATTCTATCATCACTCTTCGATATATATTTCTGTAATAAACGTATATGTTTTTGTTAAAACAACTTCTTATCTTCGGAATTTATCTACATTAACTGTAATAACATGTAAAGACAAATGAAACTAATTCATTTGTTGTTGTTTTGTTATCATTATCATTATTATCATTATGTTCTTATAATTCTTTTTGATGTCTTGTTGTATTCATTGCATACCGAATTTCGACTAGAAACTTAGGACAGGCAACAATGTTATGACTTAGCAGGCACTAGCATTTTTCCGCTATTCCATTTGATATATACAAAGCTGAGTTCAATACAGGTGGCTATCCAAGAAACAGTACATAGTTGTATAAAAGACAAAATCTTTACATGGACAGTGTTTTGCGAAGGTTATGGGCAGTGCCTGAGAAGACAATTCTCTGTATCTCATAAATACTTGGGTTTCCTGATATTCAACCAAGATATTTTTCTATGACCCTTTGAAGGGTGCCTATAACAACATTTATTGTTTCAATCTTGAGTTGCGACATTTTTGTGATCTTAATTCCCAGATCTTTGTACTTGGACAGTTTTCCAAACTCTTTTACGGATATGTTTTTCTCGGATGAAATGGTTATATTTATTAATAGGCATCCATTTTCCTTTCTGGCCTTTATTATTATTATCATTGACTTTTTTGTTATCTTTCAATATTTCTGTAGTCCATTAACACAATAACTTATTTTTAGGAGTAATAAATGAATGACATTTATAATGAAACTTGAGCCATTTTTGCTCACATTCCAGCATAAGCACTCTCTTCTATTTCTGAACTATTCCATTACATGCAAGGATAGGTGTGAAGGCAGAAAATGAAGGATGGAAGATGTAATGAGAATTCACATTTTATTATTGTATGATTTTATCCTACGAACTGCAATTAATGCCTCAACTTCTCCACCCATTCTGTAAGCAGTGAAACACCGAAAGGGGAAAGGAGTAATAAAACTCAAGAACATGGTAAAAGTCAACAAGTTTTATCGGTGTGAGAAGATGAGAAATGCCAGAGTAGAATGAATTATAATGTAACGGTCGTTTATACAGACAAACAGAATTATATACAGGATGATTCATCAAAAGAAATCCGAATTGATAAACATTATTACGCCTTGTTGTAACAATCGTTTGAAAGTGAGGACCTCTTCGTAGATATTTACCAATCTTAGCGTGAAGTCACAGTTGGAACATCTGGTCAGGATCGAATTTATTACACAAGTGACCATCCACAAAACTAACTTGCTAAATAACGTTTTAAGGTTGGAAGATCTTTAAAATTCAATCTTTACATATTTATTTAACTTAGCCTAGTCTGACACATGGACTTCATATTTGGGGACCTAATTCGGATCGAATACATTTCCCTGGCAATTTTAGTGAATAATAACAATAATGGAAATAATAATGATGATGATGATGATGATGATAATGATGATGATGATAAGCTTGGCTTCGTTAGAGTCTAACTCCTTTGCTTCATTGAAATCTAAAAGGTAAATGAAACAGAATTCATTTCTCCATTCAGTATTATTCCAAAACTAGGTGTCCCATTTCATCTCCTTAATTAGTAGTTCCTGCAACTCGTAAAATTTAACAGAATAATTTGACCAGAGTTGGGGGAAAAAATGGGAGTGAATTCCTCAACGGTTTTTGGTTTGGTCATTGTCATCCGTTGTTACATACGAAGATGAAGCCAAAACTCAATAGACGGAGACTGTCAATGATGATGATACATATTTATAATATTTAATCAATACAAAGTTAAGTCTTCATAAGACTAAGCTTTATATTGACGCTGTAAGCCAGATGCCTCCTTTTAAATTATATTTTCAATTCATATATATTTAGTTAGCTTACTATGGCACGTGGCTGCAATAGTGGCTAGCGAAACTAGCTTGATAGCCATCGCTCTACGTCAAAAACCCATTAAAAATACTGACTGCAATGGAGAAGGGGAAGAGAGGTCCAGTCCACTTTCTTTTCGACACCCCAAAGTTCTGACCTCAAACACTAACCATTTACCTATAGAACCAATATTTTTATTAGCAGCAACGGAAACCGTTCGCTCATAACTTGTCTTCCTGTTATATGTCAAGCAGAAAAGACATGACGGAGACAACATAAATTAAAGGGAGATAATCCGTATAACTTTATTAGCCAGGCTTGTCTTTAAGGCTTGTGAAGAGGTCAACTCCATACGGACAGCAATGAATAATAATAAATAGCAATAACAAGGATAATAATTGGGACCGCGGGAAGAATTGTTGCGTACTTATTCTTCTTTCAAAGCTTATGTTCTTTCTTTTGGTTTGCAATATTCTCCTCTCCCTTATCTCTTGCTCACTCTCTCTCTCAATTTTATCTCCTCTTTTCTTCCTTTTCTCTCTTCCTCCCTATTTTCCTGTATATGGTGTATTCACGACCACTCGCCACATTCAGTAAAATCATGGAATTTTATGACCACGTCATCATCATCATAATAATTATCAGCAGCAGCAGCAGCAGCTTTTTAGTGTCTGTCGTTGGACATAAACCTTCCCCATGATTCGCCAAACTATCATGGGCGTCGCAGAGCCATTACTTTCTGAGCTTGTCAAGTTCGTCACGCCATTTTATATTTCGCCGGCAACTGTTTCGCATATGATCTGTGGGGACCAATATTGTGTGTCAGGATGTCCAGCAGTTGTCAACATTCAGGCTACATGACCAGCTCTTTGCAATTTGAGTTCTCTAATGGGTTCTATGATATTCCTGACATTTATCTTTTTTCTCTCTAATATACTGCGATATATTACGATAGACTCTTGAATGTGGCCATTGAATAGCATGACTGAAATGTTATGACAATAATCACCAGGATAAAAGACTGATGATGATGATGAAGATTTTTTTGTCATTTTGATACTTGTCCCAAATCCTGACCGCTGACTCTTCCTTTCTTCCTAATTTACAATTTATTTCTATGGAAAAGAAACATTAGCAATATATCAGCATCATACATATAATAGTTCTGTTCTCATCATCATCATCATCATCATCATCTGTCTTTTATCGACCTTCCCCAGGATTTGCCAGATATTTCTATCATGGGCGTCGTGGAGCCAGTATTTTCTGAACCTGTTCAATTCGTCTCAACGCCTCTTATTCTGCCAGCCTCTGTACTGCAATTGATCTCTTAGGATCCTTGTGAGTCGTAATGGCCATCGGTTGTCTGCCATTCTTGCATCATGACTAGCCCATTGCCATTTGAGTTTCCTAATGGATTCTATGATGTCTTGGACTCCCGATTTTCCTTAATATACTGTCTTATGATCTCTCCATGTAATGCTGAGCGTGATTCTCACCTGTACATTTTGCATGCTTCTCAGTTTGAAGGTCAATCTTTCGGTTTGGTACCATGTTTCGGCTCCAAAGGTGACTATCAGGAGGATGCATAAGTTATAGAACCTTTTTTTTAAGACTAATTGGATTTTCTAGTTTTCAAAGGTTGAGCTTGCTCTACCAGAAGCTTCGATCCTAGACTTGGGACAATGACTGAGTGAATAAAAGCTTTGGATAAGTGCGTTTAGTCACCTAGTGGTAGTGATCTCAATCCTTGGGTCAGACGATAAAAGTTGGAGCGGATAAGTGGCATCAAAAGGACGGATTATTAGGAAGAATCAACTGCTTCGAGGTATCCTGTGCAATAGACAGCAGAATGAGAAAAACCCTCCCCTGAAAAGTGTTCGGTTGGAATACCAAAGTTACTGAATAAGATAGACACTTGAATAAGGCCGTAGAATTGAAAGATTGTAATGTTATGACTAATATCAGCAGGATGAGAACACTTGACCAGATTGATCAATTTTATTATTATATGATATTTTTTTTCTTTTTTGCATAATATTCATACCGATTCTTCAGTCTGTAAGCTGACTGACAAACCTTAACAAAAGGCCTCAGACTGAGACCATTTTTCTTCAAATGTGAGCTCTTCCAAGGAGGGCAGAATTTGGAAGAGCTTGCTTGATGTCTAACTGTTATTGTATATGGTATGATAACCTTTTTGAAATCGATCCCAGTGCTCTGATTACAACTGGCACAACTTTCATTCTTGCTGCTGGACATCTCCACATTTCCACTTTCAAGTTAGCATATTTCTTCTATCTTCTCTACTTTTTTGTGTATAAAGTTTTTGTCTGCAGGTATTGCAAGATCAATTATGAAGCACTCTCTCTTTTGTATCACGTACAATGATGTCTGGTGAACGGTGTCCAACTACCCAAATATTCTGTATATCAAAGTCCGACAGAATCCTTAGTTCACCAGTTGCATTTAACACATTCTCTCTTATATGATTGTACCACTCATTTGAAGTGTTATAATCATATTTCTTACAGAGTACCGCGTGCGAATTGACTCACATCTTACATCTTCGCTTGTATTATCATCATCATCATCATCATCATCATTATTATTATTATTATTATTATTATTATTATTATTATTATTATTATTATTATTATTATTATTATCAACTTAACACCAGCTGCCCGGTGGTTACCGCTGGAGATTGAATGGCAGCAAGTCTCCTCAAGTCTCCAACCCTCCTCTCCACACCCTTTATACCGTTATGGTCGTTTATGACCCACCAGCCTTCCATCGACTAGTTGTTTGGAGAACCTGCGATCATCCAGTCGTGGCACTTGACCCATCCACCTTACTTAACTCTGTAAGACGTTTATTATAACTCAAACTCCGAGATAGCATCTCCGTCTCAAACAGTTTGGACAGTCTCACATGTCTTTAATGGGAAGTCCAGGTCTCACAGGCTTAGAGTAGTGCTGTATGGACACAAGCCTCATATACCTTTTACTTTAAATGGATGTTCCTCAGGGGGCAGACTCGAACCCTTCACCTTCCAAGAGCCTCAAAACTCTTCGTCGAATCTTTTCGTTCGGTGTTGCAAATCAGGAAAGTGTACTTTCAAGGCAAACAAAATTATCCACGACAGGCAGTTTTATTCAGCTTCCAAGAATGGACAGTTCGTGATGGTGATTCCCAGGAGCAGGGGTAAACACTTTTGTTTTCGGATAACTAATTTTGAGTCCCATTATAGTATGAACCCCTCTCTCCATGATTTATTCCAGACCACCCCCCTTGAGATTTGCAACAGGGTCATGGCCATCAGCTTACAATAGATCTTCACCCAATCTAGAAACGTTCTATATTTCTTTAAAGCGTTGCAAATAAATTTAAAAAAAACTCACCTGTACAGCTATAATGAAGAGATGAACCAGTATCGCAATTCTGGAAAGCAAGAGAGAGAGAAAGAGAGTCATGGCAACGTAGAGTACAGAGTTGACAAAAGAATATCCAATTCCTTTATTCCAAAGTCAACATCAGTTGGGGTTGATAGCTTACCATTGAAGCAGACCTTTACTTTAGTACCGTCAAGAAACTGCAATAGAATGCGAACAAACCTGGCTGAGCAGCCGACCCTCCTCAAGGCAGCAGAGTGATTTCCTGATAAATGTGTCGTAAACCCCATCAAATCAATATACACCTGAGCAAGGTTGGCACGCTGTTCAATACACTTTTCTTGTATTTGCCGGTCAGTGAATATAATGACTACTTTTCCTCTTCCTGCTCTAAAACCACACTTGCTTTCTTGGAGCACTGATGGACATATCTGGTGGAGGAGTCCATTTGAAGAACCCTTGAAAACCCCTCCCCGATGACTGTGACCAGAGAAATATTTCGATCGTTGCCATATTTTTTCTTTCCCTTATTCTAATATAATGGCTGTATCATAGCATCTTTC
This sequence comes from Thysanoteuthis rhombus, assembly GCA_963457665.1. Lineage (NCBI taxonomy): Eukaryota > Metazoa > Mollusca > Cephalopoda > Oegopsida > Thysanoteuthidae > Thysanoteuthis > Thysanoteuthis major. The sequence goes on along the minus strand of OY735234.1, from coordinate 10,138,324 downwards.
CAGACCCGATGGACAGGCAAGTCCTGCTTTGGACAGCGCCTGCAAGCTTATCACCACCATAGAGAACCGGGACCTTTCCACTTTTCATCCAATTGATTGCTCCCGTAAATTTTGCAAAAGTTAAAGTATTGCCCATCTCTTGGATGATTTCAGATTGAAGGAATGCACCGATGATGACCTCATTTCCAGTTGATGGATTATATATATATATATATATATATATATATATATATATATATATATACATTGTGTGATCCACAGACAGCTGTTTCGTTGAATTACAACTCTTCAGTGTGGCTATAGCCTATCCATTATCCCATCCAGTATCACAAGGTAGGATCAGACCCGGAGGCTGGTATCCTCCCTCTACTCCACGGAACTATACATATTCAATCCATTGCTTCATAATACCATTTGGATCTCAAATGGTGACTGATCCTTCCTTAATCTCAATGGGTGCGATATGTGAATTTTGTGGCCCATAGACATGTTTCATCAACTCATACACACATCTTGCATCCTTCCTATCTGCCACTACCTGAGTTGTCGCAGCTTTTTTCACCCAACAATTGCCTTTCATTTCTCTGAGTTAACGCTGCAGGTTACATTTCAATGCAGCAAACTGCACTTTGTTTCTAACGGAACTAAGAGGAGCTTAATAAACACAATTTTCTTTTCCCTAGGAAATGCTTCCATCTTGACGTCATTATTATCAAACCAATCTCTCTCTCTCTCTCCCTCTCTCTCTCTCTCTCTCTCTCTCTCTCTATATATATATATATATATATATATATATTCTCGTCTTTGGGTTTTATAATGTCGAGATCTTTGTCACGTACACTATTTCTTTGGTAGGACATTGATTTCGTTGGACGTATTCCCCAGGTTTCTTACAGTTGCAATGTTTTTTCTCTTTGTGTTTTGGTTGTTTCATTCTCTGTCTGTTTCATAACATAATTATTATGATCTTTGATAATTTTATCAAAATTTTTCCATTCAGCTCTACCCTAGCTTAATGGTGTTTATGTTGAGTATTTTATGTAACTTATTACTTCTTTCTCCTAGTGCTATTTTACTAATTCAGTAAACATTTTTCCTATATTAATTTTCAACTGTTTATCATAAGGTGGGATTAACATTTCTAGTTCTATTCTTGTTCTTTTCATTAATGTTGTTCTGTTTCTTCAGATTCTCGTTGAATTCTAATTTATACTTATTTATCCGCTTTTCTCTGAAGCTTTTTGTTATTCTTAAATATCTTCCAATTCTTTCTCGTCTAATGAGTTTTGTGTTAACCTAGTGCTAACTGATGTGGTAATCTGTTTGAGTACTGATGTTGGAAGGTCTGATTTTAGTAAATAAGCAATCATCACCAACAGAGTAATCAATTTTGTTCATGGATCATAGGTATTTATTAAACCTAGCTTAGTCTGGCACAAAGCTGCAAGTATAAAACACTAAGTAGTCACCCCTGGACCGAATAACATCACCATCAACTTTACCTGTGCCATCAAAAATGACGACATACATGAAATATATAGATACGCATTCAATTCTATTGATGTATAGATTTACATTGCAGTGAGCTTGGACTAAATTTGCATTGCTGTGAGCTTGGACAAAACTGTTTTGTTAATCACACTCAGATTTTTATTTTCATTGTTTCTTTTTGGTTTTATTACCTTTGAATTTCTATGTAATTAGATTCAGCATATTTATTACGTCATTGGAACATGAATAAAATTCTATTCTATTCCGTTAGCTGCATGAATGAAATTTCATCTTATCACGTTGGTTGTGCTCCTCAGCGTGACAGAAGACATTTACACATTGCTAATTATCATATTCAAGGGTAGTAAATGGTGTGCTAAACTAATCGTCCAAAGTAAAGTATGTACTCGGCTTATTTTAGACTGGGACAAGGTTTCAAGTGAAGGGCGCTCAGTAAGGATTTAAATCAATCCTCAGTTGTCACGGACTGATATATCGATTCACCAACATCTATATATTTGCCAAGCTGAAGTTATTCTGGCACGAGACAACTCCGACACTCTCAATCATTTTTCTTTCATCTCTCTCTAATTTATCGCTCTAATCACTTGTTCTTATTCGTTCTTCAGTCACCCTTTCTTTTTTCTTTTCCTTATCTTTCGTGTTAATCTTTTTCAGCGTTCTTCTTCGCTTTCGATTATTCACCTCTCTTACCCCCTCCCTGTCTCTCACTCTCTCCCCATCTCTCTCTGTCTCTGTCTCTGTCTGTCTGTCTGTCTATCTGTCTGTCTGTCTGTCTCTCTCTCTCTCTCTCTGTGACCAGTTCTCATTTGATCTCCTTCACTTGTCGAGGGCTACCTCCTTGCCTTTAACACTCTCAGGCACACTTCGGATACTGTTGAAGATATCAAAGTAACAAATATTGGAGGCATAGACAAAGGAGGCCTTCAACACCGTCACTTTCTGACAGACATCTTCAAAGACGTCCATTGTCAGTAGTTATGTGTGAGAAGTAGGTGGGTCTTTTGGAGGGGGCGGAGGAGCAGGAGGCAAGAATGGGTGAAGATGGAATAGCGTCGTTTGCGATTCAATCAAAAACTAATTACTTATTCGACTTTGAAGCGGGCACAGTCACTGGGTCGGGCCTTGCTGTCAGCGAGTTCGATTTGAAAGCTCACAGGCCCGAGTAGTCCGTTTCTGCTCCTCCTGCTTCAAAGCATGCCTCCTAGATATGGCATTCAAGGTGGAGCTTAGTCATTTCTAAATGTATACATACACACACACACACACACACACATATATATATATATATATATATATATATATATATATATATATATATATATGTATGTGTATGTGTATGTGTATATATATATAAATATATGCAAATATATCTGTGTATGGCTGAGTTCACTTGTGCATACATGCGTACACACGCACACACACACACACACACACACATACACACACACACATATATATATATATATATATATATATATATATATATATATATGGTACATTATACATATATACACCCACACATACATATATAACGGGCACTTAATATGATTAAGTTGAGTAGATAAAACGAGCATTCAATATGATTAAGCAAGGTTTTAACACAAACACCCACGCACGCACACACACATACACACACACTCACACACACTCACACACACATACATATATGTGTGTGATGGGAAGAGAAATATCCCTGATAATGCTCACATTTAAATTCTTATTTGTGTGAGTGCAGTCACGTACACGTGTAGATAACTTTATGAATATATATCTATTAAACTTTTGTATATATATATATATATATATATATAGAGAGAGAGAGAGAGAGAGAGAATAATCAGAATAACACACAATTACACTGACACACACACAAACATATACCCATACACGCCATAAGTGACTACAAACACACACAATATACACAAATGCATACACCGAGTGACCATGAATATAGACAACAAAACCCGTAACATGACCCTAAAAAGTACACCAAGTAAGTCACATGTAAACACTTAATAAATTGAATCACTCTGATAACAACCACTGATGGCTGCTGCAACCCCAACATGCGACTGACATGATCTACGACTAGACCATGTTAACAACATCCGTGTTTCCTGCTTGTAGTCGTTTCTGCTTCACTCTGTCTATATTCCACATCTCCCTGATGAAGCTATTATAGGTGATATGCATCGGAACTTTCAATAAAAAATTTGTGATGTATTAAATTAGTATTCTTATTTTTATATTGCCAATTATTCTATCATATATTTAAATGTATAAATGTACTCATATAGCATTGTATTTAAAAAAAATGGATATATATGATCCGACAGAATGATTGTAAATTGCATTATATTGTATAAAAACTCTTACTGGAGATGATCTCCCGTCGTTACAGTTAATATGTCTCTCGAACAAGAGAACGTAAATAGAATAAACAATTGAAGGAAAATATGTATGCATTTCTTGATACATAACTGTCGCGTTGAAACGAAACGAATACATCGAGTATAAAAGAAAAAAATATGAGAATTAGGAGTGGACACCGTTATTTGGGCTTTTGCATCACCGGTGGCAGTTTAGCTCAATGGTAAGAGCAACGCTACGTTTAGGTGGCAACCCTATCGGTCCCAGGCTTGATTCTTCCAGCAGCCCCATTTTCTTTGATTGTTTACTCTGTTAATGCTGTCTAGTTTGAGTGATACATCAACCATGTAAAAACGGGAGATCATTTTGAATAAGAATTTCTATATATTTTAACGCAATTTATAATCACGTTGTAGTTATTTTCACAATACAAATGCATTTCGGTTTAACTAGAAAATTATGTCACTATATATTTTATCATAGATATGCACAGTAAATCTATATTCTAAATGTCATGTATAATAAACTTATTAAGGACAAAGACACAAAAATCAAAATTGAAAACGCGGAGCTGGAGAAAGTAGACTACTACATCTACCTAGGACAACGAATCCCCAAGAAACCTTCAAAAGAAGAGGAAATCAAGCGAAGAATCACACTAATTATCTCATTATATAAATGCTTTATGGTTTATTCCATTAAAGAAATACATATATTAATTTTGTCAAACTCCGGTCCAAGTTGGAGTTGGCTTCGTCTTTTCCACTGTAACAAGAACAAGAGCACTCCTAACCTTTTTTAGGGAATTAACTCTTCACAACCAAACCGATGTATAAAATTAATAATCCCTACCGTGATTTAAAATTACTACCTGGTGATTGCTAGGCGGTCATCTTACCAACTGAGTCCGACTGACAAGCCTTACGTATTTACGAATTTATCTATTATATAAACAATACAAAAGTTGAAGTTGGAGTAGGGATCAGGTTTAAACTTGCAGTAGCCAGACTTGTTTACGTTATCATCATCAGTCTTTTAACGTCCGTTGTTGGACTTTCCCCAGGATTCGCCACACTTCTCTATCATGGGCGTCGCGAAGCCTACCTTATAAAAGCGATTTATTTTACGATAGAAATTCATTAGATTTCTGTCATTTCTCGATATTCTTCGTATCAAGATTAACATATATTTTCCCTGTCAATGTTTCCTTTTTTGGTTCAGGCTTTTATAGCTTTTTTTTCCAGTCCTGTTGCCTCTGTCTTTTCTTTAAAGTCCATCGTTTCCTTTTCATTCCCTGTCATAGTCAATTGTACTCTATTCCTTTTTATTTCTCCAGGTTTCTCTTTATTGTGTCCTTTCGATGTCAACTAGCTTTTTAACTGCAACGTAAGTCGACAGTTCCAAGAACGGAGAAATTGTCACGTGAAGACTACGTTTGAATAGGTCAAAGACGTTTGTGGGGAATTAATTCTAGTTATCACCAACACAAAGTTTCGGTCGATACATACTCCGGCTTTCGTCAGAAATATAATCCAAGAAAAGAGGCAAGCCTTTTTTTAATGGAAAATAAGTTTGCCTTCTCTCTTTGATTATATACCTGGCGAAGGCTGAAAAATGGATCGGTCGAAACTTTGAACTGACAATGTCAAAGGAAGGAAGAATAAATCCGAACGAAGGTTGAGAAAATACTAAAATATCTATGAACGTACAAACAATGCTCTGATTCACACAAGCATTCTAGTCACACATTGATGAGTGAGTTGCTAACACATGCATAGATAGATATAAAAACAATATGATACGAACATACGTGAATACACTCACACCCATACACAATACCCGTGTGTACAAGCTGAAAAAGATGAACACAAAGCCAGTTCCTTAAATACACACACTCCCTTAAAAACGAAAACGATCTATTCTCCTTTGGTGTGAATGCAAAATTCAAGGCTTTGATGTATGTTCAACTTTGTTTCCCGAAGATGCACACGCGCAGATAAAAAACGTTTACTGGAGAGGAAAATGATAATTTGATAATCTGTCTATAGTACAACAGTCAGGATCCTAACGTTTCTCCAACTGTAAGAAAACTTTTATTTTTAGCAAAAAAGACCGAACGCTTTGTCAGACATGACTGTTTATCTATTCATATCTATGCTTCAATATCCAAGATATATATATATATATATATATATATATATATATATATATATATATATATATATATATATATATATATATATATATATATATATTCTTGAAAGCTTTACAGCTTCAACATTAGAAAGATTTTTTTGTGTCACTTCAGTCACCTATTTCCTAATATCTGTCCATACAATTTATATATTTTTCTTCAGTGTTTTGTTTTTTTCCCCTATAGTTATTAAGGTACAATGTATAAATAGTTTCTTGTTGGGGTCATATATATATATATGTATATATATATATATATATATATATATATATATGTGTGTGTGTGTGTGTGTGTGTGTATTCCTAGCTTTGTATATAAATACATACATATGAAGAGACTGTGACAGATGGATAGATCATGCAATTATTGTAGATTTTATAACTATAGGATCGTATTGGCTGCCGGGGGAATTATAATTGTCTGTTGCTGTTTCATTTTAAATAAGAACAGCTGACCTGCTTTGAAAATCAGCATTCAAATCCTGGCTTATACTTTGAAGTGACCACCGACAACATGTATCGGAGGTAATCAAATAAAAGTATCTCAGCCATCAAGCAAGTCCAGACGCACTATCATGACTCAATCTGACATTGGTGCTCCAAAAGAAACAATCTTAATAGCAATGGCTTTTGAGAACAGCCTTCCTACCATCGACTAGATACGAGCGTATACGAGGTCTTTCCAAAAGACTTCTACCCATTTAATATCAGCAGAAAAATACCCTACCTAGTGTAATGATGCCTCAGTCCCTTTGGATCAGATCCACTTATCCTTAGATCTCTTCCATTTTTTTCAAAATTTCTGCGAAGACATTTTTGAGATCACCATCATGAATGTAATGAAGCTGGTCGATGGTTTAACATATTAAACGATGAGGACTGATATCATGGCTTCGTAATATCAGAATATCTGAGAACACACAGAAAAGGAATTATGTTGCAAATCTCAAAATATAGTAGAAACCGTATTCGTTTTAGTGTAGCAATTATATTCAAAGTAACACGAATTCTATTCGAAGCAAACCGGCATAGTTGAGTCGATTGAAGAGGTGTAGTGATATTGATGTTCCAAACTCGTTCTTGATCATCTTCCAGCAGTAAGTGTATTTATATATAGAGAGAGCAAAACGACTTGCCTGGAAGCAAGTTTTTTTCAAGGGTGAAAGGTAAGTTCATCTAACTTGCCTGTAAATGTATAAACACAAGACAATAGAAATAAAAACAAATTTTCTTTTTCAAAATTATTTATCACTTGGATAAAATAAAAGAAGGGAAACATTCATACATACCCATTCTGGTTAACTTAAATCGATAGGTATGCACTGAGGGTACCTTTTGCAGAACAACATTTTGCAAGCTAGCTTTGAGGTCCGTTGCTTCCTAAATATATCCTCATCGGGGGCCCGATTGAGTTCTCCGGGGCACGTTCGACGATTTACCAGTTCATGGGTTGGACTAGAACTTAATGGAGCTGGCGTCAGATTAACGTAAGCTTAGTAAATAACCCTAGTGAATGGCCCCCTCCCTGTCTGTACATATTATGGAACGTCCGCTTCATGGTGCATATCCGGGCGGGGGTGATGGAGATCCTTCGATACCAAATAGTCAGAGTGTCCCCCACGGCCTTCATGGTGTAGTCCACATTAAAACGACACGTTTGGCAACAGCTTGGCTGCAGGAGGACGTAAAATTGGCGTCACGTCGCCTCAAGAGAGCCCCACTCCCTAGTTTTGGAATCAGGGTTGTTCTTTTTCTAGACTGGTTGCCTTTCCAGAGTTAGAAAGTCTAATGTGCCTTGCTATTTTACCCATAGCTCGGTGATGACAGATGGATTCATGCCTTCTCCAAGGGCATTAGAGCGAAGCGAACACAGACAGCCCCGACCAGAATTATAGACTACTCCAATCGCACATCTACCATAGTGAAGCAATCTTTATCGTAAGACTTGCTCGTGTTGTATGTTGATCCTCACTGAGTGTGTCGATATTGTAGCCTAGTCTCAGACTAGCTTAAGCTTAGTAAATGCTTCCGTTTACGTTCATGCACATTCGTACGCAGAAGTATGCAAACACGAATTTACATATTCACTCATAAACGTATATAAATAATTCAGCCATAAACACACACGACCATCCACGCACATTCACGCACGAGCACATGCACATGCGCACAAGTGGATACATCACGATACAGCAACACATGTGAACAGAAATATGTCGTCTACCATTCTTACAACAGACGAGAAAATGATCGGCGGTGTCGTGTGAAAATGGCGGCGCCCGGTCGTCTGCCGCAAACAAGCAATTAATAAGAAGTCAATTGATTTATTAGGATTTAGACGTGTGATAGCCTTAAGTGTGCAGCAGTGTCCAGAGGTGCGAGTTACTGGTGTAGTGTCGCCAAAGGAGGGGAAAAGTGTAAAGATTTTAGGGTGAAGCTAATTTGGAAGGGCGAGAAAATGCTTACCGTCGAATCAGAAGGTTCGCGGGACCCGGTTTTACTTATGGCGTGTTTACAATGGTGATTGTTCGCCCGCTGCTTGCAACGTGCATACCTGGAGGCAAGAGACAGTTTTGAGGAAGACTGAGAGAAAGACACAGGAATCAGAGAGGGAGGGATACGCCAACGCATTTGGTGTTGACACTATCGAAAGGGGAGGGAAAATAGCGAGGATTTGGGGAAGATCGAAGTAAAATAGTAACGAGAAAGTAGAGATGATGGAGTCATCTTGACAACGATTAGGAATATAGGGGTTCGGGGTCGTATTTGGTTGTGTTTGGTATCAGAAAGCGATGAAGGGTAGCAATAAATGCGCCAGTCCTTCAGATAAAAGTAGGATTGTTGGAGGTTTTCGTAAAAGAATAACTCCATGCTGTGAAGTCGTTTGATTGTACCGTATTTACAGCCAGTCTGGACAGTCGAATTTCTTCTCCCATTCTTGATATTGTCAGCACTATGATTCAGTCGATCTATTCTTCTGCCCTCGGCAGGTATATAATTCGAGGCAAACCTTTTTTTCTGCAGGTAAAGAAAAAGTATGGTCATTAATAGTGACAGGCGTATGGTTGGTGTCACCTGGAGCAGTAACTCATTATGTCCCGCCCATTTCCAGAACTTGCTCTCTTCTCAGGATATCTCGAATTTTGGTGATATTTTTGTAATAATGTATGATACATTGTTTATCAGGATTCTATCATATTATTCAATGTGATAGTATAAGCTTACATTTACTAACAATTCTAGTTTTCAATTTTCCAGTTCTGACTTTGTGAAATCATATGAATAAAATAAGTATTGGTACCATAAAATGATTTTATTTAAAATTTAATTACATCTCCCGTAACCTATTATTCATCTACAAATTTTCATTGAAATTCATAGAGAACGTTTGGAGATATAATGGTGAGAGTCTTGAGCATATAAATAATGTACTAAAAAAAGGGGAATATCTTGCAATCAAAGGAAGATTGCTTGATCCAACCAAAAATTCAATTTTTTCTCAACCTGATTACCCTATCTTCCAGAAAAGTTCATTGTAATTTATCGAGGAATCTTTGAGATATGATGTGGATAGATAGATGTTTCATTAGAGAAAAGTATCACCAAGGAACTATATAAAAACATTTCATGCAGTTCTCTTAGTGTCATCCCCCATTGGTCCGCCTTTTACCATTTATATACCGAGCGGGTTTCAATCCATTTCAGTGGCAGTTGATACACAGATATGACCATAACACCGACCAACCAATCAGGTGATTACAAATCATACGCCTGTTTTGTTGATGAAGGCTGTAGAATGGATCGACCAAGATATTTTGTTGAAAGCATCAAAGATGGGAAGGAGGAATTCTATCTCCTATCTAAGAGTCGGGATCTTTATGGCTCTTCTGTTTATAAGCAAGAACCGTATTTTTATATTTTTCAACGAATTCAAAATGAATCACCTCTTGAAGATACATAGTCTACAAATCAAACTGTCCTGTAAATCATTCCAGCATACATGAAGTGAGTAGATACTTGTGTTAATAGGTAAAAACCGTGTTTTCGTATTTTTCGACATTTTCAAAATTAATTACCTTTTAAAGCTGCATAGTTTACGAATCAAACTGTCCGATAAATCATTCTGTGTTAATAGACAAAAGCGGTATTTTTTCAAGAGAAGTTAAGACTGGAAATGAGTTCTTGGAAAAAAAACTTTCCAAATATATTAATACGAAATGAACCCGGAAGGCCCCAGCCAAAATTTGTTTCTGATCTGATACTGCGTTTCACAATCGTGGCTACTGTGTGTGTTCAGACTCACAAACACACACGAGCGTGCGTAAGATCATCATAAATCCGTAGCTAAATGATAAAATGTATCTATTTTCCACAACAAATATCTATTTCTTAACGATCAGAAATTTCAAATGAAAAGTGTACGATCTATGTGATAGATATTCACCACAGAATTGAGTTCATTGACATGGTGGGAATTTATGCCGAAGAATAAACATTTCTTGTCTAAAATAAGATGCTTTTTTATCATTTTATAAGTGCACTTACATATATGCTATGCTAAGTGAACAGTTTCAATCAAAAGGGTCCAATATCAAAAAGGTCCAAATACATAATGTAAATGGTCCAAAGATAAAACGGCCATCATGTAAACTAGCTCAATGACAAAAAGGTCCGAAAGTACATTTGGTCTGATGCAAAAGGTCCAATACGGAAAAGCCCAATGCAAAAAGATCTAAAACAAAAATGGCCAATATATACATATATATACACACGATATATACTCACGTCATTGTGCTGCTGATGATGATATTAAAGCGCTAAAATGGAATATATTTCTTATCTTCACTAAAGATGCATCCGTAAGTCGATATTCGGTTGTTGGTCACTTGAGTCTTAGGATCAAAGAACCTGTGATAAAAGTCTTTTACCTGCAGATTGCCCGAATATAGGGATAGGGAAAAATTATATTATGTTGATAGCAGTTTCATTCTCTTGGGCTTTTTCACATAAAAAATCTCTGTAGATTGTTCATTTGAAAGGAACAAAGAATTTGTCTATTATTTTTCTATGTTAGCTTATGTATAGAAAGGCTTGTCAAACAATTTATATGCTGATTATCAAAAGCTGAATTTCTTCTATGTGGTCAAGACTAAGATATCATCACAGAATAGATACATTCTGGACCAGTAAAGTCACTACTACCCGTTTGGGTCTTTGGTTTTGATGTGGCCCGGCCCCCAGTGGGATGAAAGGGCAGGATAAATGATTACCGGCACGGCCCTAATGAAAAGGTCCGCTGGAAGACCCACTCATAAGTCTTACTTTCTTTCTTAAATTCATACCTACCCTATTTTAATAACTTGTAGATTTCACAATACATCATCAGAACTGTGCGGCAACAGGTCATGTGTACGTTGCGTGACCTTCTCAAACATCATGTGAGCCAATTTGCTACATCCAAGATTTGTTTCCCTAATTACTTCGATTCCAATATTATTTTAGGATATTGTTTATGATTTAACGTGATCAAAAGGGCGACTAAAAGTAAAGAATATCATTTGTTTATACTTGTAAATTTTTATTTTTTGCTTCACAATTTCGCTTCACAATTTCGTTTCACAATTTCGCTTCACAATTTCGTTTCACAATTTCGCTTCACTATTTCGCGTCACAATTTTGTTTCACAATTTTGCTCCACAATGTCTCTTCACGATTTTGTTTCACAATTTCGTTTCACAATTTCGTTTCAGAATATCGCTTCACAATTTTGTTTCACAATTTCGCTTCACAATTTCGCTTCGCAATTTTGTTTCACAATTTCGGTTCACAATTTCGCTTCACAATTTCGTTTCACAATATCGCTTCACAATTTTGTTTCACAATTTCGCTTCACAATTTCGCTTCACAATTTTGTTTCACAATTTCGGTTCACAATTTCGCTTCACAATTTCGGTTCACGATTTCGTTTCACAATTTCGTTTCACAATATCGCTTCACAATTTTGTTTCACAATTTTTGCTTCACGATTTCACTTCGCAATTTCGTTTCACGATTTCGCTTTACAATTTCGCTTCACGATTCCGTTTCAAAATTTCGCTTCACAATTTCGTTTCACAATTCTTCACGCAGTATGATTTTTAACTATACACGCATGATATATCTTTTTAATTCAATAATGATTGGTTTACTTAATCAGTTAAGAAATAGTTTTCTCTTTGTTGTTCTACCTATCCTTTATTTTTTATTTATCTCTCCTAAGGAGTACTATGAAAATAAGTTGATCAAAAGAACAACTCCTACATTGAAAGAAAAATATGATAATAAAACAACCTGTCAGTATGTATACTTTGGCAAGGTTGATATATTTCACTTATCAGGATTTTCTTTGGTTTTTCTCCAAAAAAATCTCTAGTTTCCCCCTGCTTACCTTTTAGAAGTTGAAGAAAAGTTCAGTACATCATCACCTTTGTACAGGCAAGAAAATGGGGCTATGAAGACAGGAATTGAATTAGAGGCAGACCAGTGTGTATAAACTAAGGGTCACTGTGTTAAGGGACTTACACGCGCACACACATGCACATAAGCAAACGTTTACTCATACACAGGTTTTAAATGCAAACATGTGCCACACAATACTACATACTTGCATGCACATACCAATTATTATACACACGCCACAAACCTACACATATAGTCGTATGAGACATACGCACACACATAGACATATACATATACGCATGAATATGCCTACATATTGTATGGACACATACCAAATACACACATGCTACATACTCACATTTAAACCTGTATACGCTTGCTAAATATGCACACACATGAATTCATGCCATATACACACATACATACACACATTCAACATACGCATATAACACATACATACGTACTACATGCCATACTATACAAACCATACTGCGTACACACATGCAAAGAATTAATGATGATTTATAATGGGTTACAATACTTGAAAATAATTGCCTTACTCGTACCACTTGTGAATAAACCATATATAGAAAGATATACACTTCACACAGACATATGCCACACACATACCTGCACACCACATCCTTACATACACACATTCACACACATACGCCTTACACACGTACAATATATGCACACACATTCAAACGTACACAGAGGTAGGCATGAACGGCTTGAGACTTTTTCAGGACCTGTTCGTACACACTGTTTACACTCAAGCCATACATGAACACGCGCATATAAAAGTTGCATACGCATATATATATATATATATATATATATATATATATATATATATATATATATATATATATATATATGCATCAAATGCAGACCCACATGCCAAACACCAACTGTATAAGCTCATAAAGACGTGGCGAATATGCACATACTCACATATCATAGACACTCGTGCGAAACACGCTCACACATACACGTGCCACACACACATAAATGCATACAAATATACTCAATATTTATGAACACATACCATGTACACCGGCTAAATACATATGTGTATACTTACACTCATAAGCACACACGTACATGCTTGCCAAATATGCATTCATATATACACATACATTTGGTCCAAGGCAAAAATGTCCAAAGCAAAAATGAGATTACGGAACTTCATAGTCAGCAATTCCCAACAAATGATGCAAAAATATTGTCATGATTTTATGCAGCTATGAATTGTAACGGCTATGAAAAATTGCCTTTGAAATGTATTCAGCCAGCAATTGTTCACTATGAATCGTTTGCTACGGACTGCTGACAACTCGCAGAAATATCCTGCAAAAATGTCCAATGCAAAACAGTCCAATGTAAAACAGTCCAATGCAAAACGGTCCAATGCAAAACGGTCCAATGCAGATAGGTGCAATACAAAAGAGCTAATTTGTACGTATATACACACATTACATACTCGAACGTATATGTTCACACATATACACACGTGACACATATGTACGTACGTACACATATGTCTAGATGCATGTGTGCATACACATACATACCCTCTACATGCACTCACATGCCACATACATACCAAATAAGCAAATACACACATTTTGCATATGTGTATGTAACATGTGTGTATTTGCACACGCACACATCACATACATATACGTATACACATACTATCTATATACATCTACCACATACACGCATACACCACAGATACATAGAAATACTCATGCACAGGTGGCATGTGTCTGACTGCAGTGTGCGTATGAGTGTATGTGTGTATGCATAAATATGTGTTTCTGTGGTATGCATGTGGATGTCATATGTGTAAATCTGTGTGCGTATATGACATGTGTCTACATGAGGAGTGTGAATATGTATGAGCAAATGCTATGTGTGCATATTTTTTGTACGTATACGTGTGCTTATGGCATGTATGTATATATTACATGTGTGCACAAGGGTATGTGCATGTAGTTTTTGAATATGTTTATATATGTATATATATTACATACATGTACCTGTGTGCATATGTGTCTGATGTGGGTGAGTATACACGTGAGTACTCAGAATGTTACTATGTGATATGCATGGGTGCATATTTTCTGCGTGTTTATATGTGTGCATATATACATGTGTGTACATGGTGTAAGTGTGAGAATACGTAGCATATATATTTAGGTGAATAGTACATGCAGCATATCTGTATGTAAATAGTAAGTGCGTATGCGTGTGAGTATATGTCATGTTCATGTAGTATGTATGCTGCATGTGTGTACACGCTCATGTAGTACATGCATTTCCTGAATCTGTATGGCGAGCGTGTCCATGTGCATGTGTTTACTGTGTCCATATATTACATGTATATGTGAATGCGTGTATTTATATATGCAACATGTGTGTGTATATGTATAAATTGTCCCGTCTGTACATTGGACCTTTTTGTATCGGTCACTTTTTTGCATTGGAACACTTTGAATTGGACAGTTTTGCATTGGATCTTTTGTTCATTGGATTTTTATAAATTGGTCCTTTTTGTATTTTAACGTTTTGACCTGTGTTGCATACACACACACACACACGCACGCACGCACGCACGCACGCACACACACACACACACATATAACGGGAACTCAATAAAATTAAGTTGAGTAGATATAACCAGCAATTCATATGATTAAGCTAAGGTTTTATACGTGTGAGTTTGCGTGTGGACTTACGTATGTGCTTGCAAGCATGTGCATATTTATGCACTCAATATTATTGGAGAACAGCACGTCCACATGAACACACAAATGTACACACACATGCACGCACATACACACATATATTTATATACATACTGTGGACTTCATAAAGACATACTCATCACATCAATCGTATCAAAACACAATCCGCTGTTTATATCGTGTTTATACAAACATTTATCTTTCGATGTAACCACT
Source organism: Thysanoteuthis rhombus (assembly GCA_963457665.1). Taxonomy (NCBI): domain Eukaryota; kingdom Metazoa; phylum Mollusca; class Cephalopoda; order Oegopsida; family Thysanoteuthidae; genus Thysanoteuthis; species Thysanoteuthis major. The sequence goes on along the minus strand of OY735234.1, from coordinate 10,122,836 downwards.
CATTTCCTTGACCATCGGGGTTGATGTCTGGGCTTGAAGGAGGCCACATGTCAATGTACTAGAATCCATTGTAACGCTCTTTGAGCTATGGCTATTTTCGTACATACTAACGCGCACACACATCGACATCCATACATACACACAGTCATGTCGATCCCATCAGCCGCAAGCGTTGGCCATAAATCCACTACCAGATCATGTTTAACATTATAGTTACATTGTAAATATAACCTCTTCCTAAAAGCTTGAAAATCAATCGTTCTGAAAACTGACAATCTTCCGAGAAATCTTATGCATTGAAAACACAAAGAATTACGTGCGAAAATGATTTTTTTCCAATTTTTTCGAATTTTCGACTGGAACAAATATTTTACACTTGGGTCTAACAGGAAGTGTGTGCGGCCCTGCACGGGGTTTGCACGACCTGAAATGAAAAAACTTGTATGAGAAAGTACTGGAATATCATCCAATATGCCCATGTATACTCTAATTTAAATCATTTTTTGGCTCAGCAGTTTGTGTGGGGTAAGAATTGATACATCGAAGAATATAATTTTTATCATCTTGTCAAATTAGAAATATTTCCCTGTGCAGCACTTGGAATCCCTGGCAGACTTTTAACAAAGAAAGAATCTTATGAAATATTTTTTTTAAAAGATACAAGATTCTAAAAAATGGATGTTATAAAAAAAAAACACCAGAAAATATTAAAACGATACTTTTCAAAAGTGAATATAAATTTGAATGTTTTGCAATGAAATGGTTAAATTTGAAATATATATATATATATATATATATATATATATATATATATATATATGTATATATATATATATATATATATATATTATTGAGTATTACATATATTTATCCATTGAATAACAAATTTCTTAAAGTTTTTTTTTCTTTTCAGTTTTTACCAATCCTTAGGGAAATCTGCGGAAATCTTCCTTAGTTGTCTCAATAAAAATCAAAAACGACCAAAATGACTTCAAATCACCTTCCAGGTCAACCGCACATCACCAATGACCTGTGCTGTGATGTACCTGTATGCCAAATCAGAGTCAGTAACTACATTAATTTTCTAAAAATGACCATGAATAACATTTGTTGACAGCAAATGAAATCCATGGTAAACCCAAAATGCTTACGTCATCTACTGTTATTAAATTTAATACTACGTCAAACTCAAGGTTCATTGACACAAAATTGTAGCCTACAGTCGGCTACAAATTACCATTTATAACCTCTGGTGACCTTGGATGACATCTGAGATCAATCTTATATAGCCTACATCCCTCACTGTACAACCATGCCAAATTTTAGCTTCCTAGGTGCAAAATTGTGGGTCAGAAACTTTTCGATGGAAGTTCAGGGTCCAGTCTAGCATTATGATAGCATTGTAAATCAAACTCAACCACATGACCTTTTTAAAATTACTCAACATATGTCCACTGTTGTCAAAATATGTACCTCCAGATCCCTACATGCAAAATTGCGGCTTACAAAGTGGAACGGACAGACGGGCATCGAATTTTATACATAGAGATAGATAGATAGATAGATTCATTCTTATATGCGTAGCAAATGAATCTGCACCAACTTTAACGCACGCACACACAGAGACACACACTCATATATATATATATATATATATATATATATATATATATATATATATATATATATATATATATATATATATATATATATAAATACGCAAACAGTTTATATATATATATATATATATATATATATATATATATATATATATATATATAAACTGTTTATATATATATAAACTGTTTATATATATATAAACTGTTTGCGTATACATATATGTATATGTGTGTATACATATATGTATATATGCGTTTATTTATATGTATATATATGTGTGTGTGTGTGTGTGTGTAAACTGCTTGCGTATTTATCGAAGTCTACTTTCTTTACAGAAAAAAAGATTATATCTATATCGGTACACGCACGTACATACGGACATATACACACACACACATACATACATACATACATACATACATACATACATACATATATGCGTGTACATGTGTATACATCCATAAATTCACCCGAGGAGGTAAAAGGAGCAAACAGAACATAATATCCCACAAGAAGAAAAAAAAGGAGAAACATTCAAAGATATTGTTGCTTTTATATATTTTCATATCCATCCCCCTCTTTTTTCTGCCTCCTCCGTTCGATATATTCCCACCGAAAATTCTGCCAAAGGCTGAAAATATACCTTTCGCAAATTGGATCAGACCAGAAATAAAAGAAATAAAAATAAAAAAAATGAAACGAAATTCTAAAAGAAAAAGAAATGAAAAAAAAAAAAATGAAACGAAATTCTAAAAGAAAAAGAAATGAAAAAAAAAATACTGTTTGATGTAAAAAAAAAAAAAACGAAGAACGAAAGAAAGAAAGGGGGGTGAAAAGCGAAAGAAAAAACGAGGGAAATGAGAGAAGGAAAAAATAAAGATAAAAGAGACTGAATGAACAAAAAATAAACAAACAAACAGAAAAAAAAATGGCCGGTTGTTGAATTAATTTGGTAACAGTGTTGATCATCCTCTGACCTTCTGACTGGCCTTATGCTACTGTTTATACGCATCCTTCCCTTAATTATTTCTGCAAGCGACCTCATCCAATACGATCATCAGCATCAATAATAATAATAATAATAATAATAATAATAATAATAATAATAATAATAATAATAATAATAATAATAATGATGATTTCAGTTTCCATTGCTGAACGCACCATTTGGGTTTTGAAAGTTTTCTTACGTTTGAATTTTGACAGAAGAAAATGTACAACGTATCGAAAATTTTCAGTATTGTTATATTATATTATGTTTTAAAAATATAAAACAGGCTTGTTTTGTCATTCTTTTAATAATGATAATACTAGTATCAATAATAAGTGAGATTAACCCTCACCAGTCGTCAGCAACAAAGGAAATAAATGGCACTAACACAAACCAGAGACTATAGCACTACTGGAGTCTAATGATAATAAGGGCACCGGGAATATGAGATCCATGACCCACAGTCGTGAGCCATGTCCTAACAGCTAGATTGAACATGGCAAGTGTTAGAAACGTAGAGGAAGATCTACAAAGTACAAACCACAACACTACTGTGATATGTGTGGATGCTGGAAGTGGGGCTGGGAACTGAGGAGGCCTATTGTCACTCAGCTTTTAGCGATGATCACCAGACATATTGTTAGAAAGCATAAATTAAAGCACTACTGTAGACTGTGAGGACAACTGGAGACTTGATAGCACTACCCCCTGCAAGGACTACCAGGTATATGTTGAGAACGTGGTGGTGCATTTACAGTACCTTCCTTGGCATTCTTGCAGACCCCAGTAGTGCTGTTTAATCATTCCTCTTATCTCCAACTCCAATCTTGAATGATTTCAATGCCTTTGGCAGTGTTCAAAGTGCAAATAACATTATTTGCACTATCCTGACCTTCATGTTTCTCACTATTTTCAGCTCCTGGGCCAAGTCCTGGTACCTTTCCAGTTTTTCACTCTCTTTTGTATTCACTCCGTAGTCTGCATGTACAGCCATGTCCATGTTTTGGCAGGGTTTTTTTCTTGTGCCCAACTATCATACCTGGCCTTCTTGCTTGGATTGGGTGGTAGGTTCAGGCGTTGAAGAATAATTTATGGCTTCTACTTTCTAGGACAGACACTGGTTTGTACCGGTACCATTTGTCTACATGGCAAAATTTTAGCCATTTGCATAGTTCCCATTGTATGACTGTTCCTTCTCTGTCGTGTTTGTTTTTGTACTCTGTCTGGGCTAGTTTGCTACATTCGATGTTTATGTAGTTAATAGCCTCATCCCTTTCTCTATAGGTGTTGTTTTACTAGGTTCTGTCGATCTTCGCCGCGGCATAGTTCGTCCTGACGCATTTGTTTTTGGTTGTCATGATGTGGGATTCTGTTTCTCTCTTTAGGTGCCTTTTAGATAGCCATGTCCATGATATTTCGTCTATGATAGTTTCTGTCTTTTGAATACTCCATTGTCTTTTTTGTTCACATTTTTCTTTCCTTATATTCATTACTACCTCGTTTGCCACCATTTTATTGTTTTTTGCATTGCTTCGAGAACTTTTCATAATGTCTTCACTGCATGCTTGCACATGCTTTCCTAACCCTGTTTTGGTCTTTTGGACACAGCTGTGTATGCTGATAAGTCATCTGTCACCTTCTTGCCTTTACTCTGATCGTGTCATCTCTGGAGTGTAAGGCCTTATGCATCGTAATGAGTCACCTAGTTCGCTGGCCCACTGCTAGGAGTTCATCTTTTGTCCATCCAAGAAATTGTCCTGTGTATCGTACTGCCGGTGTGTTCATCCCTCTTATCAACATTTTGCTACTTAGTTTTGTTCCTAATATGTTTCTTATTCTCTTTTGTTTCTTCTTGATTAAGTTCTGAACGGCGATGCAAAATATAATAATAAATAAGGTGGGGGAAGTATCAGACAGCTGGCCAAAACAATTATAAAAATTCAACGTTGTCTGCCATCTTCCTAGAAGTTTGTACAGCTTATGTTTTGTTTACGACTCTGTCTGTTACAACTAAAGCAACCGATAGATCCTTTTCAAAGCTGAAGTTGATTAAAAACAATTTTAGAACCTCCATGTCACAAGAATGACTTTTCAGTGTAGAAAATAAGACAGCTCATAAAATTGATTTCAACTAGATAATCTATTCGTTCGTTGCTGCAAAGTCCCGAAAGAGAGGTTTTCATGTTGCAATAGCGAATAGCAACTCCACTATGTACCTTTTAACGCTCTATTGCAAATTTTAGATATCTTTTGGGGGTGTTTAATTTTGGTGATAATTGTAAGTAAATAGCATTAAGTTAGTTGTAAACAAAATACTTTGGGGGCTCACACAGGATTTTTGAGCGAAGTCGACTAAAAAATTATTTGCAGAAGATTTTCTGACAAAATAATTTTGGGGGAAAAAAATTCGTTGAAAATAGGATACGTGCAGAAATCTTATTAAAATTTGCCTATTATTATTTGATGAAAAATGGAACTAAATTTCGAATTCTCACACTCCACCGGTCCACGAGAGTAAACAGTTTTTCAATCACAATTATACCTGGGTATATATTGTCTAAACAAATATTTTAGTCGATAATCTTCCATAATCTTTATTAAAAGAATAAGTTTGAATGTAAGAGCATTTTATTTTAAAAAGTCAAATCTAAATCGGAATAAAGGCCTCAGAATATCCATTTGAATCTTTTTCGCGAGGGGCACACATTGAAGAATTTGCAGGAGGAGCACAGTCGGGTGTAGTGCTGATACTACTGCAGCTCAATCTCTGATTGTTTTTTTTGGGGGGGGTCAATTTGTTATGCTCTTCAATTTTTCTTGACCGACAATCCCTTGGTAAAGACTGTCTCTCACATAGGCTATCAAGGAAACACAAGCTAGAATTTTGGCCTGCAGCCGTAAGGGAACCCCTACCGATTCATCATCATCAATCTTCTAGAATCCATCGTTAGATATAGACCTTCCCCAGGATTCGACACACTTCTCTATCGTGAGTGTCGCAGAGCCAATACTTTTCTTATTTGTCTAGATCGTCTCTCCATCTTGTATTCTGCCCGCCTCAGTTGTGCATGTGATCTCTGGAGATCCATGTTGTGAGTCGTTATGTCCATCGGTTGTCTTCCATTCTTGCAAGATGACCAGCCCATGACCATTTTTTCCAGTTGATTCTATGATGTCTCGGACTCCTATTTTCCCTTGCTATTTATTGTGCTGTCTTGTGATTCTCTATGAGAAATTGAGCATGATTATTTCATGTTTAAGCTCCATAGGTGACTATCGGGAAGATGCATTGATTGTGTATCTTTTTTGGGGGGGGGACTAATGGGATCTTCTTGTTTTTGAAGGTTGACCCTGCTCTGCTGAAGGCTTGCCATCCGTGAATGATTTTCGCTTGATTTATCCTTCTTTTGGGGATTTTATGGAGCTAAGTCTACTTTCTTCAGTTTTGTGTCTTCGATTTTGATCGCTGTGTTCTTATTTCCGACATGATTGTTACACATGACCTTCGTTTTATTGAAGTTCATGTGTGGGCCGACTTTTTTGCTCACTTCATTTAGTTCATATATCATCAGTTGAAGGTTGAGTAGGTCCTCTGCAAAAAGAACGATGTCGTCTGCAAATCCGAGGTTGCTCAGATATTCGCTATCTATTCCGATTCCTTCATTTTCCAAGTCTAGTCTTCTGAAAATCATCTCAAAGCTGGCTGTGAAGATTTTGGGTGAGCTGGTATCACCTTGTCTTACCCCTTTTTGGAGCTGAAATGGCTCCGTGTTTTTGTAGCCTGATGAAGGAGCTGCTGTGACTGTGTATATGTTGCAGTACTCTGACGTATACAGGGACTTTATCTGGTAGAATAATGGCCTCCATGACCATAGGAATTTCCACAGAGTCGAAGGCTTTTTTGAAATCGATAAATGTTAGAGGGTGGCATTTTGTATTCTGATGCTTTTTCTTTCAGCTGTTTTGTATTGAATGGAGATGGTCCATGATCGAGTCATCATCATCATCATCATCATCATCATCATCATCAGTCGTTTAACGTCCGTTGTTAACCCACTGCCATTTGAGATTTTTAATGGATTATATGATGTCCCTGACTCTAGTCTTTTCTTGGATATACTGTGCTGACTTGTGGTCTCTCCATGTTAGACCCAGCATAATTCTTTCATGTGCACGTTGCATGGTTCTCAATTTGCGGACATGTCTCTTGGTTAGGTTCCATGTTTCAGCTCCATAGGTGACTATTGAGGGGATGCATTGGTTATACACCCTTCTTTTTAAGATTAATGGGATCTTCTTATTTTTAAAGGTTGAGCTTGCTCTGCCAAAGGCTTGACATCCTAGTGTGATTCTTCGCTTGATTTCTTCTGAGGGTCTCATGGAGATTCGTTGTCCTAGGTAGATGTAGTGATCCACTTCCTCAAGTTCTGTATCCTCGATTTTGATCTTAATGTTTTTATCTCCGATGTGGTTGTTGCACATGTTCTTCGTCTTGCTGAAGTTCATGTGTAGGCCGACTTTCTTGCTCTCTTCATTTTGTTCATCTATCACTAGTTGGGGGTCATGTAGGTTCTCTGCGAAAAGGGCTATGTCGTCCGCAAACCTGAGGTTGCTCAGATACTCACCGTCTGTTTTAATTCCTTTACTCTCCTAGTCTAGTCTTCTGAAGATCATCCCGAGGCATGCTGTGAAGAGTTTAGGTGAGCTCTTATCACCTTATCTTACTCCTTTCTGGAGCTGAAAGGGGTCTGAGTCTTTATGTAGCCTGGTAAAGGAGCTGCTGTGATTGTATATATGTTTCAGCACTTCAACATATACTAGATCTACACCTTGTCGAGTGATGGCCTCCATGACTTTCGAGTAGCTTCTTCTAAAGCCAGCTTGCTCCCATGGTTGGTTTTCATCTATTGCTTTTGTGATTCGGTTGGTGATGATTTTTTCTTAAATCTATGCCCAATTATTTTGTCTATATTACTGTAAATTTTCATGATGTTTCGATTTGTGTTGCCGTAAAGTGGCACCAATCTCTGGTGGTTGGGTTAAAATTTATTTCAGTCAGAGTAACCTCAAAGCTCCAATGGCCCTTTGCGCACATAGTATATAATCTTCATGGTGCCGGACATAATTGTTCGCAGCGTCGTAAGAGGGGGAATTCCACATATTACTTGCAGTCATACATCATCACATTTTTAATGAATAGCGATGTTTCAACCCTACCTAACCAACTTGTTCGCGAATTATAGTACTGAAACAATAAGTAAAAAGTTAGATACGAAATGAAAATCTATCAAAAGAAAACATTACCAGAATCGATTCTTTTCTCATATGGTTGATTGGTAGAGATTTTTTGTCCCAGTTCCAGAGACTCAATTTTCTGTTCTTCTCCGGTTGACACATATTTATTACAAAATTAGAACAGAGTAAAACTGAATAAATAATCAGATAGAGAGTCTTGCTACTTACAGGGTCCGTTCACTCGAATGGTTGGCACACAGAGACTTGTTTGTTTTTCTCCAGGCATTTGGTCGTATATATCCTTTGTTACACGGCTGTGAAGATATATCATACAAAACAGAGGCTAGACAAAGTAAGAATTCTGTAATTTTTTTATGTCATTTTCCCCTCTGTATTCAAAGTATATACAGCCTGGTGTTTCCCTTTCCATTGAGTCGTGGTCGAATATCAAACGGATATTTACAATATAAAACTATTACAGAGCTGAGAATCAGTTAATAACATCACTGCATCCAGCTTCATCACGTTTTACCTTAGGCTGAGTTATTGTCGGACTATTTGTGTCGAAAAATTATGCTATCACTCGGCTCCTAGCATTCACAAGTAGTTGTAAGTGATATTGGTCTGTCCTTACCTCTCCTTCATTTTGACTTCCTTTAAGTCTACAGAAATTTCAGTTAACTAAAAAGACAAATCGATTCGTGAGAACCAATTAAAAAGAAACAGCATCTTTAGGTAGATAAATAAACAGACGAGTAAGAGAGGAATGAACCAGGTAAATCATAATCTCGGTGACTAGTTTATGAATACATTTAAAAGATTTAGCTGAAACTACATAGAGATTTTCACAAGAACAATCAAAACAGATCCACTTGAAAAAAGTTGGGCTATCGTACCTCTAGCAACTGGCTTTAGGGCAAACATTCTCATATTATTATTATTATTATTATTATTATTATTATTATTATTATTATTATTATTATCATCCAAGCGTCTGCATGTTCACGCCAGATGTCTGGATGACATCAAATCTCCTCAAGTCTCCATCCCACCTCTCAGCATTCCTGCATTCCACAGCAGTGCAGTGGTTTGCACTTTCTCAACAGAGGTCTGGCAGTCATTGCTGAAGACTTGGTGACAGTGATTCTCCTCGGGTCTCAAGTCCTCCTCCAAGCGTCTTCACATATCACAGCTGCGCTGTAGTTTTTACTGTCCCAACCGTTCCTCATTTTTCTGCTACTTATGCTATGTTCATTCTGGCTGTTAGGCCAATGCTGACGACTGGAAGTCTTTAGTTTCATGCTTATAGCACCTTCCTCGGTATTCTTGCAGACCCCCGTAGCGCTGTGGTATTTAGTTTGTGCTAATACTACTTATTCCCTTTGTTGCTTAATAATCACTTTTTATCTTAGTTCTGGTTGGGATACCGCCTATCAAGTGACAACAAGGACTCCAGATAGACAGAACTTCTCTGTGTATGCGTGCCATACCCGAAATAGCAGACTTTTTCTAAATGTCTAGATCGTATTCGATTTTCAACTAGTCTAAAAAGGCCTTCAGTCTCACGTACGAGGTGATATACAATCGAAATTCTACACTTGGTTAAATGTATTCATCATTTCTTTATTGCATTCAAAATACTCGTTCCCAAGCTTTAAAAGATCTTATTCAGCTTTTGATTCATTGATTCTCTAAGGTCTTTAAGAATCTGAAATATTTTCTTACAATTAATGAGGTATAGTATATGCATATTGTTTTGTAGTACTCGGCGTATACTGGTTGAAATATCAGTATCTGTGTTGATTGATATGACCACGAATTACACATAATATCACTAATAATGCTTGTCTTCAAAAAGCCTCTATAAATTTATATGAATTTTCTTGTCCTTTGAGATTCTCTATGATGTGCAAACATGAAATTTGTATGTTGGTCATACAACTGCCACCTTATCCCATTTTTCTGGTCAAAGTGCTATTCGACTTTAATCATACATACATGTAGAAGTGGTTATATTTGATTATGTTTATGCATTTGTGTTTTTATGTACTGAGATAAAATTTCATGCAACGGTCGATGATCTTTTGTTGGAGTGGTAGTGGAAGAGAATCAAAATACAACCCACTGATTTGTATCTAAGAAGTCTTGCTTTATTTGGACTTAATATAGAGTGAGAAAGAGAGGTCAGACAAGGGATGGAGTTTCCTTATATCAAATGTATACATATATATATATACTGTGAGGAGTTTCAGCGTAAATGAATATATCGCTGAAATTCAGCTTTACTGACCACCCAGTTTCGTTGTCCAGAGGTAGGATATCGGCCTCTGGGTCGGATGTGAGGGTACTGGATGGGTTAAAGTCTATAGCCACACTGAAGAGATGTAATACATCGAAACAGCTGTCTGTGGATGACAACATATATATATATATATATATATATATATATATATATATATCATTATTATAATTAACACGCCCTTCTTCAGGGTTGAGCACTCTTTAAGTAGGTTAACTCATTATAAGCTATATCAAAATGCTCTTCCAACTCTGGAATGGACCACTCTGGTTGATGGGGAATTGCGCTTGAAGTAAATATATCGCTTAAATTCGGCGAAACAGCTGTCTGTGGATGACTCAATTATATACATATATATATATGTATGTATACTAACTATGCTGGTTACTCTGCACTCATTTTGGTGAATTTAATCATAAAAATATTCATAGAAATGTTTTTCTTTTGGATGTTATTAAAAATAGACGTTCCTTTCTCTCCCTCTCTCTCTCTATCTCACACACACACACACACTCTGTCTTTCTCTCACACTATCTCTATACATTTCTTCACACGCATATACATATATGCAAATGTGTATTTATCATTCAATAATTCTAACTATCTATATGCACTTTTCTTCCCCCCCTCTCTCCCACTCTCTCTCTCTCTCTATATATATATATATATGTGTGTGTGTGTGTGTGTGTGTGTGTGTGTGTATGTGTTTGCAATTCATTTCTTTTATTGGGATGTATCGAGAGAGGACGGGTGGATCTCTCATCCTTGTGTGGCGTTGGTAGCGGATATCAGAGAGTTTTTTTTCCCGAGTGAAATGTCAAAGTGTCGATATTTCTTTTTGGTTCGTTGCATCTCCTCACACGATGCGTTTGGTAGCGAAATGGAATCGAGAAATTGAATTCATTTTCTCTTTTTTTCATGTGGTTGATTAAATATTGGCTCAAATAGACCAATCAGTTGGTTCTAAAAGAGAAAGTGTTTTCGAGTGGATGAGGAATCTCAAAATACGTGCGCTTGTGTTACAGAGCGTGTTCGTGTACAGACTCAAATAGACTGATCACTTGCTTTGGGAGAAGATACGCCTGTGTTACTGAGCAGGTTTATGAATTGACTCAAATAGGCTGGTCAGTTAGTTAAAGAGAGAAAGTATTCTTGAGTGGTTAAGGGATCTTGATGTATATGTGTTAGTATTACGTGGCGTGTTTGTGTATTGGCTCAAATAGACCGAACTAGTGGTTCGATAGAGAGGGTGCGTTTCTGATTTGATAAGGAATCTGAAAATATGTGCGCTTGTGTTACTGAGCGTGTTTGTGTATTGGCTCAAATAAACGGATCAGTTGGTTCGAGAAAGAGAGAGTGTGTTTTTGAGTGGTTTATGAATCTGGGTGTATGTGTAATTGCATTATGGGGTATGTTTGAGTATTGGCTCCAATAGACCGATCAGCTGGTTTGAGAGAGAATGTTTTCTGAATGCTTAAGGAATCTGAATATGTATCGTTTATGTTATCGAGTGTATTTGTGTATTGGCTCAAATAGGCCGGTCAGTTGATTCTAGGGTGAAAAATTGTTCTTGGGTGCTTAAAGAATCTGAATGTATGTGTGCTTGGGTGTTTTTGGTATTGGGCGTTTTTGAGCATTGGCTCAAATAGACCAATCGTTCGATTCGAGAGAGAAAGTGCTTAGGAGTGGATTGGGAATCTGAATATATGTACGTTTGAGTTGATGAGGGTTTGCTCATTGGCTCAAACAGGCCAATCAGTTGGTTCGTGAGAGGAAGTGGTTAATGAGTCTGAATGTATGTGTGTTTATGCCATTGAGTTTTTCTGCATTGGCTCTTATAGTTCGATCAGCTGGTTCCATTATTCGTATGTATATATTCTGTGAGCTCCAAAAGACTTCATGTGGATATTTCTTGTCTATTTGTCAGGATGTATTGATAAATGTATGTGGTCTGGTCGGGCTAATTTACTCGTCTTTGTTTTTTTTAAATGTTTCGGCAAGGCATCCTCCGAACTTTCATGAATGTCTGTTATGTTCTGAAATGTCACCTAATCTTGTTCCGAGCAAGAATACGCATCCCTACGCATACACGTCATGTCCTGTTTTTACGTCTCTGTGTTCTTGGGATGGGTCTCTTCCGGACCTCGGCACTGACGTTGAAGTTAGCACGCGTTCTAATCTCTCGTTCCATACATATGGAATCTCTCAACTTCATTGCTTGCTCCTTACTGATTAGTGGTACCCACAAGCTGATAATGTCAATGCTCGGTCAGCAGATTTTATCATCTGAGTATGGCATGTGGGTAGTTTTTTTTTCACATTATAGCATTCGAGGTAAACTTATATTCTATTGCCAAGTGTAAATTGATACTTTGCTAATTTGACCTGTTTATTTTTAGATCTATTTGTTCATTCTGATAGCATAGAACCTAATCTCCCCTAACAATAGCCAGTCCTTGCACGGTTCTAGCAATTATCGGAGAAGAAAGTATTGAACCACCGTAGACACCAAGGGTGGCGAAGGATTCTAACCCTTTACACACACACACATATATATGTATATATATATATATATATATATATATATATATATATATATATATATATATATGTGTGTGTGTGTGTGTGTGTGTGTGTGTGGGTGTGTATTCTAGTGATCCTGACCATACTGTTTCGTCAATCGATTTGAAAATTATCATCAGTACTCCACTAAATAACTTCTGAAAATGCTTTTTTTTTAAATTTTTGGAAAAGAAGCTTTTTCAACATTTTGAGGATCTTATTTAAATGTTTTAGATGTTTTCTTCCATTTTGTTTTGGGTGATTTTCAGTCGAAAACTCCAGTGATGTCATGATTAGAATTTCTGACAATACTTTTTTTTTTATCTGACTTCAAAATCTGACGCTACAGTTTTTCAATTATTGACCGTGGTAGCGAGTAATCAAAACTTTCATATTATTGAGGCCATGATCATCAAAAACATGCTTCTTTTTCTCTTTTCTAACTAGGTTTTTTTCATTCAAGACGATAACAGAGAAAAAATGGAATATAAGGAGGACAAGAACAACAACAAAAATGATGTGATATCAGTTGAAATTATTCTGGTGGGTTGGAATGAAGGTCTCTGAGCTAGGGAGATAACTCTCTTATTTCTAATTGCTAAGAAGTATCTTTCCTCCGATTCAATTTCATTGTCTTTCACTCTTCCATTTTGTCTCATGCTTTTTCTTTTTCACACTTCTGTCTCTGTCTCTGTCTCTCTCTCTCTCTCTCTCTCTCTCTCTCTCTCTCTCTCTCTCTCTATCTATCTATCTATCTAACTATATATATATATATATATTTATCTTTTTAATCCCATTTTTATTGTAATTACCTTTCTTTCTTTTTTGATCTGAGTTCATTCTCACTTCTAATATCCACCCCCGCCTTTTTTTTTAGATCCCACACGTTTTCTCTTCTTAGACGCCATTTTCCTTTTCAACGTCCTTCACTCATTCTCTTTGTCCTTTCTCTCTTTCTCTATCTTCAAGGCTCTCTGTTGCTCAGCATAGACTTTCCTATTCAGCTCTCCCTCTCGCTCCCCCTTTTTCACTTTCCTCTCCTTCTTTCAACTAACGATCGCTATCAGATGGGCGAAATACACACGCACAAGACAACCTCTGAAGAAAATATCATTAAACATGAAAAGTAATCCCATGTTTGCGTCTTTCACTTCAAGGTCGGCGTTGAAATATCACTCCGACGATGGCCGTGCGTCGCCAAATCACTTTATGACGTCATTTAAACAAGCGTAGCAATGGCCGGTGATTGGTCAAAGTACTTCTGCCGGTTGAACAACGCTGACAAACAAGGGGAACAAAGGCGCGTGATTGACAAATAACACCGGCTCCTAATATCTTGGCGAACAAGATGGAAAATGGAACGTCTTTCAAGCTTTCAAGCGAGGAGGTGTTTTTAAGAAAAATAACGATGAGATGAGTGAAGGCAAAAGGACAAAGACAAAAGAAATGATCAAAAAAGTAATTAAAAGGGGGAGAGGAATTAAAAAAATTACAAAAAGAAAATGAATCGAATCCTTTTTTTTAATTCGGTGGCAAATGTATTAATTTTTGAGTGTGGGACAATATACCAGGTTAATGAAACATTTTGGACGATTTCTCCAATTCATATCATCATAATGAAGTCATCAAAATATTTTGTCTAGCTTTCTAACATCTCATCACAACCTTTCAGCTAAATTGTGTCTTCCATCACAAAAGAACGATTCTGCTTCTCATTCAATCAATTATTCGAGCAATATTTCAATTCTTGAACTCCTTAGAACCGCTAAACAGACAAACTTTTTTACATGGATCGAAAAAAATGCTAGTCTGAAGATGACAAGTCTGGAGAATACAAGACAGATAGATAAATACCCTATCCCATCCCAGATATGCTCTGTTGCATTTGAAACTTGATGACAGACGTTGTCGTAGGAAAAAAATCTCTGGTTGACCTCCTCCAAAAGACTTTTCTTCTTCAATGCGTTATTCAAACGAGTCAATTGCTCACTGCAGTGTTGACCATCTGTGCAGGTTCTAGTAATTTGTACAATATGTTATTCTGAATCTCACCGAACCTAAATATTATTTTACTCCAGTATATTCTGTTCAGGTTACGATGATGAAAAAGGCTATCCTGCATCTAGTCAGGTTTGTGATTCTCGTGATAAGTTCATTTTTCATCGCTTCAAGTTTGACATCTTTGCGCCTGACGAGAAGAGAAGACAAAGCGTCTAACTGCTTTTTAGATGTTCGTTTCATTAAATTAATGATGGACCATTTTTTGGAGCTTCTGAATATTTACTTAAGTCTTGTAAATGGTGTACTGTAGTTGATTGGACAAGCAATGTCAGTAGAATTTAAAAACAAAATTTTTCAGATTCACTGATCTCCAAAATTTCTGGGGCTACGAACGGGTATGAAATATAAAAAAGATGTCCCCCGTGTCATGCTTGATTATACGCCAATAGATTCGGAATTACGAAGTTACTTGTTCAAAACTGTGTACTGCTCTGAAAGTGCAAGAGATAAACACCGAAATGTTAATGAAAAGCGATGACAGGAGTTCATCGTATAAAACAGTGATTAGCTATATGTATAATTTTCGACGTTACTCTTATTCTTTCTAAGTTTATATACAGGTCCGACATATAGATATTCACGAGTGGAGCTCAAAGCCACGGGCATTCAGTAAAGATCCAACTTACTAGTTAATAGGAATGGTATGCTAGAGTATTTAGTTAACCATTACCGTAGCGATGAGCGTTGTTTCAATATATACTAGACTTATCTTAGCTGGCACAAGGCCACAATCATGGCCCACTTACTGGGGATCAGATTCACTGTATAGTCGTTTGATTGACTAGCTCGTTAACTATTACCTTGCAGCGAAACACCCAGGAGCAGTACATAGATATTTAAAAAAAACTTATCTAATTCCTGCAAACTCGACACTTGTCAACAATTACCATGATGTTACTAATTCCCTATGTATTTATGAATAGGTGAATACTCTCGTGTGAGTTTGTGCATGTGTCTTTGCGTATTCACGTAAGCACACTGCGAGAGAAAGAGAATGAGAGAGAGAGATAGATAGAAAGAGAGAGAGAGAGACTGTCGATGCCAAGGCACGAGATGAATTGGAAAAAACGAAGCCAAGAAATATTTTTTTATTGAACTTTGAAGAGGAGCGCAAATTCGATATTATTTGACAAAGTATTCCGTTGATGGACCGACTCAATTCGAAAGCGACCAGGCGTGTGAGAAAATATGTCAGAATAATGCAGATAGGTATTGCGTTTGATAGATTCTAAATATGGACGCCTCGAGCTGTTTATTCGACAGACTTTCAGGGTTTATTCTTTTGCAAGAAATACTTTATATAATTTCTTTTCTTTCTTTCTAATTTATTTTCCCCTTCTATCTTTGAGTCGTTGTACTTTTCCTACCCTTTTCTTTCTTCTTTCTTTATACTTCTATTTTTAAAGTTACTTTCTTTCTTTGATTCTTTTTTTTCATTTTCCCCTTCTATCTTTGAGTCGTTGTATCTTTCCTACCTTTTTCTTTCTTCTTTCTTTATACTTCTATTTTTAAAGTCACTTTCTTTCTTTGATTCTTTTTTTTTTTCATTTTCTCCTTCTATCTTCAAGTCTCTGTTCCTTTCCTTCCTTTTTTCTTTCCTGCTCCATTTTAATTTCAGTTCTAAGGTTTCACTCTTTCCTTCTTTTTTCTTTGGTCTTCATTCTTTGCAGCTTTATTTCTTCCGTTTTCCATTGTTGGGTTTTTTTTTTTATCCTTTCCTTCTCTTTCTTTTTTCTTTATTCATTTTCCTTTCATCTTCAAAGCATTTTCCCTCCTTTCTCTCTTTCTTTTTCGTTTTGCTCTTCTGTTAATTTTTGTGACTTTTTTCTTGCTTTCCTTTCATTATTTTTGTTTGCTTTGATTTTTCTCCCTTCCTTTATTCTTTTCTTTCTTTCTTTCATTCTTTCTTCCGTTCATTCTCTCTTTCTTTCTCTCATTCTTTCTTTCCTACTTCCATTTTTACTTTCATTCTTTCTTTCTTCCTTTCTTTCTTTCATTCAGTCTTTCTTTGTTCATTCCTTTCTTTCATTCTTTCTCTATTTCAGTCCTTCCTCCATTCTTTGTTCCTCTCATTCTCTATTCATTTCTCCAATTTTTTCTTTCATTCTTTATTCCTCTCTTCTTTTCTTTTTGTCTTTCTTTCATTCATTCTATCTCTCAATCCTTCTTTCAATCTTTCTTGTTCCTTTCTTTCTTCCATTCATTCTTTCTCCCTTTATAACTTTCTTTCTTTCTTTCATCGTTTTTCATCGTTTCTTTCTTTCTATCATTTCTACTTTCTTTCTCCAAATATATATTTCTTCATTTAATGACGAATTGCAATTTTACGTTGATTAATTTTTTTCACGTTTTATCCCTGTTTCTCTCCTTGTTCTTTCTTCTCTTTCTCTGTCTCTCTCGCTTGCTTCTCTGCCTTTCCCTTCTTTCACTTTCAATTATTCTTTCCTTGCCTTTTTGTTATGCTTTCTTTTTACTTCTTACTATTTTCTTTCATTTTTGCTTGTTATTAGTTTTCATTCTTTCTCCTTCGATACATACAAACATATACATATATGCACATGTTTACTCCTACAAGAATATGAAGAAATCCATACAATACTTTGGTACATTTGAGTTGTAGCCTTGGCATTTATTTCCCTAGTTACGTACGAAGACACATATAACCTGGTGAGCCAAGATATCATGACCAGCGATATGTGATACAGCCGCAGTCTTGTAACAATGAGGAATATAAGCAATTAAGCTAGCCTTGAGTACTTCATTTTGATCTATTGAAGGCAGCAATTATTGTCAAGAAGAATTATTTGATTGGCTTTGATAAAGTCAAATTGTAGTAGCCAAAATTTGAAGTTATAGCGCACCTGAAACGGCAGGTCTTGTGGGCTGCACATTTTTAGTTATGGTAGGTAATGGAGTCATTTGTTGATGGTTTTCAGTCATTTTTGTCACATGGCTAAGTCACATGATTCCCAGCCTTATTGCACTGGAAACCTAGCGAATACGTGTTTTAGACTGTCGGGATGAATAGTACAAAAGTAAATTTGTTAAAGATTCGTTCGGGTCAGGTTTCAGAGTTGGTGAATCGTATCAGACAGGCATGAACAGCTGTGAGCAAAACCTGTACATCAAAGGTATCGTTTGGGGGTAAGAGTTTTGCTCTATCCGTCGACAGTGGTAAATGTCACCCTCCAAAATAAACAGGTCCGTGTTAGGGTACGTTGGAAGTTTACTATGGAGCAAGTTGTTGTCTGTTCCTTCTAATCCTGCAGGACCATACACGTGCCTATGTTTTGTTTTATTTGATGGATTAAAAAAGAAAAAAACAGGAAAATAATAAATCTAGGATGGCAAGTCTTCGATAGAGCAAGCGCAACCTTCAAGAACAAGAAAGTCCTGAGAGTCTTTAAAAAGGGGGTATACATCTAATGCATCCTCCCGATAGTCATCTATGGAGCTGAAACATGGAACCTAACCAAGAGACTGACAATCATATGTAACATGCACATGAAAGAATCATGCTCAACATCACATGGACAGGTAAGAAGACAATACAGTATATTATGGGGGGCGGAGACAGGAGTCGGAGACATCATAAAAACCATTAGGAAACTCTAATGGCAACGGGCAGGTCATGTTGCGAGAATGGTAGACAACAGATGTACATCACAACTTACAACAAGAGATTAAGTGTGGAACCGAGGCTAGCAGAATATGAGCTTGCGAGACGAACTGTACAGGTTCAGATAATATAAGCTCCGTGATGCCCACGATAGAGATATGTGGCGAATCCTTGGGAAGGTCTATGGGTACTATGGACAATAAAAGACCGATGATGATGATGATGATGATGATGATGATGATGATGATGATGATGATGATGATGATGATGATGATGAAAAAAGGTGTTTTACTGAGCAATGATAAGTATATCTTTTTCCTGTTTTTCCTTGCCATACAGTACCAAATTAATGCCAAAGTGATGTTTTTTTGTGGGCTTTGATTGTTTGATTACGTATCCTGCCCACAAGGAAATAACGCAGGTCTGTTATTCCCAAGTCATAGTCCAAACGAATTTAGTGAAATCCTTTTATTTAATTTTTTCTTTAAATTCGTTACTGTGCTTATTTAAGAAGCACCAAATATCATTATACTCTGTACAAAGATCCTGATGCTATTAGCATCACAACTGGATGTTTCTTATTTTTAAGTTACAATAGAACTGCCATTTATTGATCTCAAATTTAGGCAGGATATTGACGCTCAGTTTGAACCTCTCACTCTTGTAAAATATTCTACACAGTGCTTTGAGTGTAAATAGGAGCTGAGCAGCCCTGGTTTCCCCTATCTATCCGAGGAGGGAAAATCAATAACTGCCGACAAGGCATTGGGCGGCTAAGACTTATCGATTTAGGGACTTTCCCGCCAAGAACAGAAGGGCTACAATGAAACAAATTGCGGATAGCTTAATGAAAGTGAAGAAAGGAATGTGTCACCATAAGCAGTACGTTGATCCTTCTTGCATGTAGTCACCGGCAAGTCTGAATAACAATACTGACTATCACTGGAAGAGTCTTCATAGCAACAAACCTCCACAAAGCCAGTAGCATCTTTCTGCATGATAATTGACCCTGACTCACTGCAAAAGCTGGAGAGGAATGGTTCCAGGAATATGAAGAATACTTCGTCGCATTGTCTTGACCACTAAACCCCCTAAATCCCAGATACGAATTCGCACTGCAAAACCTCCATCTGTACCGATCATCATCATTATCATTCTCTGAATTCCGTCGTTGGACATAGACCTTCCCCTGAATTCACCACACTTCTCAATCGTAGGCATTGCGGAGCCAGTATTCAGAATTTGTCAAGCTCGTCTAATACTCTGCCAGCCTCGGTCGCGCATGTGATCTCTAGGGATCCATGTCGTGATTCACAATGTCCATCGGTTGTCTGACATTCTTGCAACGTGGCCGGCCCATTTAAAATTAGTGTAACCAGTTTTTTGTAACTTAAAGATGTAGTTCGTAGTCTATATTGTATTTAGTTTATATCAGAACATTATATAAACTGAATATTTTGGATGTTATAATTATATATTTTAAAATAAATTTTACGGTATATTGTAATTTTATTCATGGAAATGTCGTTCGTTTTTCTTTTTCTTTTTTAGTTGAGGATCGAGGTTTTTGTTGTTAATTGACCAAGTTCTCGTGATCTTATTTTTTAATCATAAATTTTAATTATATTTATTGTTTTTCTGCACTCAGAGGATTCCGTTTTTTCATATACATTCTAGAGCAGTTTATTTAATTATACTTGGAGATTCTGACAAATTGAAATGTGATGGTCTTCAAGTATTTGACAATTCATAAGTCAAAATCAATTTTATTTCACCGCTTTTTTGCCTTTGTTTACGGTAATCAACGTAGTTATACAAACTTAGGCGAATACACCTCTTTAATTAATTCTATCTAATATCTTTTTAAATAAATTTCTGTTCCAACTTGATTAAGATTAAACTACGAGTCTACTTATCAACTTAAATTATATTCTCTTCTTCTAACAATCGTTATAATTGAAATAACTTGACATGAAATTAAAAAAAAGGACCTGCGTTTATGTAGCTTGTTTTACAATTATCCTTCCTTCTTCTCCGCTCTTTTCTCCTTTGGGTTTACATGATATAATAATAATTAGGAAATCATTTTGACTTTTTTGAATTTTGAAATTGGTATTTCAGTTTAATGTAAGGGTGTTTCTAAATAAATTATCGCAAATTACATTATGATTGAATAGTGATTAATATTACGGATATAAAATTTTTTGATTATTATGAAATCATAGTACAGAGGGTTTGGGTGTTAATTTATTTTCTTTCAAACTTTTAGATTATTACTTATCTGCTAATATATCAGTGATTAATTGGTTTAATTTTTTCATAGTTTTTCAATTGTTATACTGTTGTGGTCGGTAGTTAAGTCAATTATTACGAGTTATTTGTATATAATATTGTTATTGATATTACATTAGTTTTATTTTTGACATGAGTTTTTTTAACAATGGATTTTTTATGAATGGATTTTTCAAGAAAGTAAGAGTTTGATTTATGTTGATTATCTCATGTAGTTATTTCGTTTTATATGTTTTATAAGTAGACTTGTGGTGATGTACATCTTTGTCTATGCCAGAGATGTTCTTATTCACAAGTTTTTGTAAATTGTATCTTTAAATTTTATCTTATTTTTTACTTTAGTGGCTGTTTCATTATAAGATTTATTTGTTTATTCAACTCTTAGTTTGAACTTTTCTTTGGATTGACATTTAGCTCAGATCTCAATCCCTTGATCCAATGAATTTGATCTATTCTTACAATTCAAAATTCTGAATTATTGCATATCAAAATTCTGATAATTTTTTCTTTCAATAACCATGCATATTTTACTAAAACAATTCTTTCTTTACGTTCTAATTGGTAGATGGATTTTTTGTGGTTTTTAAACGTCAATTCTCAGTTTGCCATTGATGGGCCGATGTAGAATTTTGTTACACTTGGATTTCCTTGGATGATACAATATACGATAAGTATATGATATTTTTTGCTAAGTAGTCATTGTTCGAAGGGGATTCATTTTTGTTTCTACAACTGCTTTCGCCCACTGGTTCTTGGTTCGTATTGTTACTTTTATGTAGATTTTTTATGGTGATTTCTAATTAATTTCGCTATATTGCTTATGAAGCTGTAAGTAAACTTTACAGTAATTTTTATCTAGTTGATTATCTCTCGGCAAATGCTTTTCAATTAAGTCTCAGAATAATTTACCAATACTATATCAAACGAATTTACAAAAAGGTGGATTAAACCATAAGATTTTCCTCTTTCAATTTTTTTTTTGGGGGGGGGGGAGATGGTCATCGTTATTTGTGAGATTTATTGCGGTATTAAAGCCACCCATTTTAAGTACAATATGGTATACATTTTTGCATCATTGAACACATCAATGTTAGAAGAATTTTACGTGATTCTAGTATTAATGGACTTTCATAATTGTTCGATTATAGCTAGTGGATGATTGAATGTGATATTAATACGTGCTGAATATTGTTTGTTTTGTTGTTTTTTTTTCATAAATGGTTTATGAATGTTATCATTCAGGTTCAGTATGACTTCCAGTAACTTAAATATTATACTCTTTCAGTCAATCTCGATTTTAAAGCCCAAGTATTTTAGCGCTGATGTTATCATTTTACGAAATATGTTGGTTTCTGGGCCACAACTTTCTCTAAATATCATTAAGCCATCATTTTACATCTTCTTTAAGAAAGATTCTGTCAAAATATTTGTGCTGAGACAAAAGGAGGCCTCTTTTTTTATATTTTACCTGATTTTGTTGGATTAATCTGTCTTATTTGTACCTAATTTTAAAAATTTGGTTTATGGCCCTTCGTGAATGGGTTTGCTTATTTGATGTTTGTAATGTTAAGTACTTTTTTAATTGTGTATGCCTCGTTGTTGATCGTTGTTCTTGTGTCTTGAGTGTCTAATTTGTAATCTTTGTTGATGTTTTCTTTCAATAGTTTTTTTTTTTTTGTAAGTGTCAGTTGTAATTTTGTAGATGTTTCTGGGTGTATCTGGTTGTATGACAATTATGTTCTTTAAATCTTTTTTCAATGTATTTTGAAAATTGTACAAATTATTTTGAAAAAAAAAATTGATAATGTCCAGAAGATCATCCTCAAATTTGGTTTTAAATTTTTTTCGTTGCTACTTCTGCCTTGACCTCTTGATATAATCTTCAATATTGGCTGTAAGTTATATGAGGTTGGTGTGTGAATCTTAGAAAGGTATATATAAATATATATATATATATATAGAGAGAGAGAGAGAGAGAGAGAGGGAGGGAGGGGGAGAAGAGAGGAGGAGGATATTTACAATTTTGTTGTATAAATAATGGTTGAATGACAACCAAACAGATCTTTGACAACCTGTGTTGAGTATCAGGGGAGATAACCGCATCCCACAACTTCCTCTGTGCTCTTTCCCGGCACACAAGTAGTGTGACTACCCTTCCTCTCTCTCTTCTCCCCTCTCCCCCCTCTCTCTCTCTCTCTCTCTCTATATATATATATATATATATATATATATATATATATATGTATATATATATATATGTGTGTGTGTGTGTGTGTGTGTGTGTGAGAGAGATAAAGAGGGGAGTGTTTGTGTACATGTGTGGATGTATATAGAGAAAGAGAAAGTAAAGATATGCATTGAAGTGTCACAGACAAACATAAACACATACACACACACAAATACATGTACGTATACATATTATTTTTATATTGATGTTTACTAAGCTCAGCACAATCTGACACAAGGCCACAGCAAAGGAGCACTCATTGAAGATCGAATTCACTTAACGAGCGAAATTGATGTGCGAGACAAACTTGCAAAATCATCATACCACGAGAGGCTCCTTATGTATGCGTATGCGTGTGAGTGTGCGTGCGAATAGATGTATGTGTACGCACGTGGCTCCTTAATTGCATTTTTTGTATATGTGTACGTTGTGTGTGCGTGCGCGCACGCACGCATGCGGGTGTGTGCATGTTTGTAAATGGGTATACATACATTGTTTAGCAGTACTAATTTTTTTTAAAAATCTTTTTGTCCATATCTTCTCAGTCCATTTCAGTGCCGTCTCTTTTTTTTCTCTTCTAACATTTTTTCTCTTCTAACATTTTTTCTCAGAAGAAAGTGGGTGTGTATTTTCTCTTAAATGAAAGTGGGTGTATATCTTTTCTTAGATCAAAATGGGTGTGTATTTCCTTTCAGATAAAAGTGGGTGTATATCTTCTCTTGGATAAAAGTGGGTGTATATCTTCTCTCAAATAAAAGTGGGTGTGTTGACACGAGCACACCACAATGTATGTTCACGTATGTATGCTTATGCCTGCATACGAGCACATATTTGCACAGATGAATTTGGAGTGTACCATTTACACACACAAAAAAAAATAATCGCATGAAAATGAAAGGAAGGTGACGAAGTTTTTAAAAAAATGAAACAAAAAAAAAACCCTGAGGAAGAAAAAAGAAAGAAAGAATGAATGAAAGAAGAACAGAAAGAGAGAGAGAGAGAGAGAAAAAGGAAAATAAGAAATCGAACGAGTAACAGTCATGAAAGAGATAGAATGAAAGAAAGGAAGCACTACTGAAGAACGAGATTTCGAACGAGAAAAGAAGAGAATCGACGAGAAAAGAAGAGAAGCGGCGAGAACTGGCCGGTTTCGGGAAGCAATATAGACTTTAGCAGTAAGGTGCTGACCTCCATGCTTCTTGTTTATGTCGGTAGGCCGATGGACGCGTCCTGTTTACCACAGACCACGTCGGTTCGGCCCTACCCAATCACCAGGCCGCAGCCAACCTCAATCAGAGAGATCACTAGCCCAGGAGCCAATGGTGCGACCCACACGACCTGAGTCGACGTGGGCTAATTGTGCTCCGGCCAAAATCTCCACTAGACGGCGCTGTCGGCTGCGATGGCGCGAATGCAATACTTGAAGAAGAAACGCCAACGAGGCTGGATGAAGAAACATTCTTTTCAGGCCGACCGATTCTTTCTTATATCAAATGCACAGAAGTGCACACAACCATAGGTGTGGGGGAAGGGTTGTATGCGTGTGAGGTACTGAATGTAGATGAATGTTTGCTTATTGATATATATATATATATATATATATATATATATATATATATATATATATATATATATATATAATGGGGGGCTTGTGTGTGTGCGTAATTGTGTGTGTGTACTTGTGTATGTATGGTGAGCAAGTTCTGCTTGAATGCAGATGTGTTCATAAGGTTTCTACATGCATATACACGTATATACACCTATATGTGTGTGTGTGTGTATATATATATATATATATATATATATATATATATATATATATATATATGTATATATATATATATAATTTCGTAAAGATTATATACATATACGTATGTTTTTATTGTGGATGTGAAGTGATCCGATAGAATGAATGACAATATTAGAAGTCTTGTTGAAATAAATTAAATGTTTTATTCCGACATTTCGTCCATTTCTGAACTTTCTCCTAGCAATTGAGAGGAGAAAATAAGGGACGCTGCTGTTTTTAAGTGAATTTCAAATTGTTGGTTGGTAACGTTTGTAGGTGAATGTGAATTTGTGAAACGGTTGTGTGTTTTTCACCTATGCCGTATGTTAATAGGTATATAAGTAGGTAGGAGAGGGCATGTAGAAATGTTAATATGATGAAATTGTGTGTAGTGTTTTCCTTGTTTTCTTCCTTCATTTGCCGCGAGAAAGTTCAGAAATGAACAAAACGTTGGAATGAAATATTTAATTTATTTTAGCAAGACTTCCAATATTGGCATTCATTTCTCATACTGTTTTATCAACCACGATCTAGACCAATATTTTATCATACATATGTGTGTGTGTGTGTGTGTGTGTGTGTGTGTCTGTCTGTCTGTCTGTCTGCGTAAATGTATTCTACGTTTTCTCAAATGGACATGGTATATACATATACACATGTATATACGTGGGAGCACACACACACACACACACACACACACATATGTATATATATATATATATATATATATATATATATATATATATGCGTATGTGTGTTTGTATATACATGAAGAAATAATGGAAGCATGAGTATTTTACTAGATTAATTGTACGTAATAATATTTTCAATGAATCTTTGTACGTATGAGAATGGAAACGTTTCTAAGCCATGTATATGTGAATGTGTTTTGGCATGGTTTGCACACGAATATAAATTACTTGCCCTAACACCTGGCTTTCCACCGGCTTCTTCAAAGCAGTCCACTTTGCTATGTACGTAGATAGAACAATAAGTCTGCAGACTAATGATGAAAAAAAATTTATTTCTCACAACAAATATTTACTCTTTGACATAACCTCCTTCCTTGTCAATGGTAAATTATTATTGCATTGATCGAACATTATGCAGCATATATATATATATATATATATGTGTGTGTGTGTGTGTGTGTGTGTGTCAGGGTGTATATTCTGAGTGTGCTACGTATGCGCCACACGAAAATAAAATGCATCGTAAATATGAATTTGATATAACCAAGTTCACTGAGTAACATAATCATGGATTATGATGGGAAACCAATCTTTCTGTTTCCTATAATGAAATATTGTACCAGTTGTGCGGAGATTGCATCGCACACTCAACTCTAGAAGCTCAAGTTGTATT
>OY735234.1:10049739-10096576 GCA_963457665.1 Thysanoteuthis rhombus | reverse complement strand
TTAAAAACTTTTAAGTAACTCTGCATACTTTTGACAAAATTGCAAGTGTCGATTGGAATGCTCGATATTTGTAAAGATATTGATTTTATTGCAATGATCTTGAGCCATTCATAAGGATAATATTTGGAGAAATTTTTGCATTAAAATTATTTGTATCTCATGTATGGAACCAGATAATTTTGTCTTTGGAAAGTTGTTTACATAATGTAATAATAGTAGGCTCAATGGTAAGAGTAACACTACGTTAAAGCATCTACCCTGAAACCACAGGTTCGTTTCCTGCAGCAGCCCCATTTTCTTTGATTGTTTTTTCTATTTACGTTGCGAGACAGGTTGATGCATTCACCATGTTATAACAGGAGATCATTTCCAATATATATCGCAATTTATAATCATATCCATTTATTGACAAAAGTATGTAATAAGAAGACAATGAGACGAAATGATTTGTAAAAGGAGAATTTTAGACAAATAACACCAAGATTTGAACGATAAAATATCTTTTCCTCGTACTTGCTTAAAAAAAACAATAAATTTTATTAAATATATTGCAGACTTGTGGTCGTGTGAAAAAGACATTTGCTGATGTACACCTGGATTGAATAAATAGAATTATCTGGACAAACGAACGAAATAACACGACCTTTATTTGAGATTTTAAAAATGAATTATTTTGTACTTTTTTTCTTAGATTTGCGTGAGATAAAATTCGATTCTTATTCTGCCATTAATTCAGTTCATAGAATATATAGGATTCAATTCATTTATTTATAGGTGACAATAATATCTGTGGCAATTTTCAATCCGTCCTGTGTATGAATAGTCTAAAGCTGAACAACTGTAGCCATCAAAGATGGCGATGAAGAGTCCTATCCTTTTATATGTGCGTAGGTTTGTTTACTTGCTTGTTTGTTCCAGCGCTCCTGGATATATCGCTTTGTCTACAGATTTGAAAATTGGTATCAGTATTCCATTGAACCCTTTCTACTTTAACTTTGGGGAAAATATGCTTTTTTGACCTTTTACGGACCTTATTCGGACAGGTTTATTAAAACCATCTATATTCTCTAGCATCTAGATGTTTCTAGATATCACACTATTTCAGATGTTTTCCAGTGGAAATGACATTGATGTCATAAATAGAATCTATTCTGGCCATACTTATTCTTCCATGTATTTTTTTATATGAAGTCAAGTGTCAAATGTTAACACTGCGGTTGTTCAATTTTTTACTGTGATATCCAGTTTCTGTTTATTTTTATGTATTTTTGAAGATTTTGGGAGTTCAGATCGGGATGGCTCTTCAAACAAAATGCAGTAGATGAACTATAATTAATAAAGGTTTGCCTTCACCGCTTCCATTGGATATACCCTTCGATTAGGGATACATACAGCCTTAAGTCAAAAGTAATGGGAGACTGTTTTCCTCTTTAAGGTGTTAAAAGTGAAGGAAGACTTATTTTACTCTCTTTATGGACTCTAAAATGAAGGGGGACTTTTCCGTCCTTTAAGGGATCAAAAAATGTTTTCTTCTCTCCTATGAGGGTCGGAAATGAAAAGAGATTTTTTCTGCCTCCAACAGTCCAAAACTATAGAGAAATTTTCCCTCCTTTAAGCAGTGAAATGTAAAGAGTGACTTCCCCTCTTTAATGGGTCTATAGTAATGACAGATCGCCTCCCTTCATGGAGTCATGTGAGGGTAAACCTTTTCATTTTTAAGGGGTGGGAAGAAAAGAGAAGCTTCCCT
The DNA here is from genome assembly GCA_963457665.1 of Thysanoteuthis rhombus. Taxonomy (NCBI): domain Eukaryota; kingdom Metazoa; phylum Mollusca; class Cephalopoda; order Oegopsida; family Thysanoteuthidae; genus Thysanoteuthis; species Thysanoteuthis major. Next base: position 10,094,829 of record OY735234.1, on the reverse strand, counting down.
CTCCCTACTTTATGTGCTCCTAAGTGAAGGGAGATATTTCCTCCCTGTAATTGGTCAAATGTGGCGGGAAATTTTTCCCTTTTAAAGTATCAAAAGTGATGGGAGACTTTTTACCCATTTTAAGGTGTCAAAATTGAACAGAAATTTTCCCTTGAAGGGATCAAAAAGGATCGAGAGTAAAGGGAGAGGTTTTTTTTCACATTCAAGCATAGGAAACCTCCTCTACAAGGGTAAAAGTGTAAGGAGACTCTCCTTCATTCCTTTAAAGGATCGAAAGTGAAAGTAAACATTTTTGCCGTTTAAGAGTAAGAAGAGACAGGAAGCGTTTCCCCGCTGCGAGGGTTTAGAGTAGCGAAGCAATTTTTTACTTCCTGTAAAAGGTCAAGAGTAGCTGGAGACATTTCCACCTTCAATATGTCAAAAATGAAGGGATATCAAAGGTGAATAGAAAACTTTCCCACCACCCGAGGTGTCAAAAGTTCAGAGGAGGTCGAATGTAAAAGGTGAACTTTTTCCACTTTTAGGGGGCAAAAGCGTTGCGAAACCTCCTCCCCACTCAACATTTGAGTGGTCAAAAGTGAAGGGAGACATTCATCCCTTAAACGGGTCAATAGAAATGATTGACTTCTACCCCTTCTTTCCAACCTTTAAGGGGTCAAAAGTGAAGGTAAACCTTTCCTTTTAATTGATTTGAAATGGTGGTAAACTGTTTTCCACGTTCTAGGGGTTAGAAGTGAAGGGGAACTTTTTTCCTCAAAAAGAGTTCAAAACTGATGGGAAACTTTTACGTATTTGAGAGCTCGTCTAGCATACATTGGTATTCAAACTAGTAAATATATTTATAATAACCAGATGCCAGTCGTGCACTGTTTATTTTCGCCCCCCTCCCCCATTTATTCAAATGGACTCAGCTGTATATCATATGTTTGGCGTTATAGGTAAAGGGGTAGTGTATCTATAGCCGTGTAACTGCGGAAGCTTCGCTTTTGCAGCCATTGTAGGAAAGGCCAACAGGATTTAACACCGTTTCACCGTATGATGATTGTTCGAGAACTCTATCTCCGAGGTGATAACTGTTCTAGGTTTGCTCAGACAACAGTGGCAGGGGTATATTAGGGATACATGAATTCCAGATAGATATCCACATCACCTTCAGGTGATGCAAAAACGGGCTGCCAGCGACGGACAAGAATGTTAACCACCCAAAGAAGGGGGATATGGCATCAAACTAAATCCCAATTAAATGCCAGTGTCGCTCAACTCATCAGTCTAGGCTCAGTACAGTGTATACTGCATTCTATAGGGTTTCTTAATTTTAGACCAAGAAAGGTACTATTTTTGACACCATAACATCACCTGAGCCATAGAACTTCGCCATTAGTCTGTGGATGACTGACTTTCAGGAAATGGTCGAGTTCGTGGGGGGGGGGCGACAGCATGAAGCTTTGGGTCATCTATCAGGATGTTATGAAACGTCCAGAGTCACGTGGACATCATTTTTGGCCAAGCTGTTCTACATAACGATAGCTCATTTTCCAAACTTACACACGATGAATGAGCTGTCCACTGTGACAAAAGAGGATAATTTCAAAATGGCTGAATCTGGTTAATTGCCTTCGGATATCACACGTGCGTTGAATTCGAATGATCATACTGTCCGCAGAACTATTGCAAAACATCGTGAGACCGGTACCATGCTGAATCTAAAGCGCTGTGACCGATCAAGGAAGGTTAACGAATGTTTTGACCGGATGATGAAAATCATCTCAAATGGGTGACTGCTTCAAAACAGCTTCTGAAGTCCTGAAGGAGACGTGCAATGACGAGGGACCTCCCGTTTCACATTGCAGTGCAAGGAAAAGCTTTAGAGATTGCCTTTGCCCCCGAAATACGAATTGGACTGGGGAGGATTGGAGCTATATTCGGTAATCTGACAAGTCAGAATTCAACGTGGTTGCATTTGGTAATGTTGGGTATGTAAGTGCGAAACCATCTGACGCAAGTATGTTGAATTTTGACTCATCAGACCACAGAACATAGCTTCAATACATAATATATGATAAAATATATATATACATATATATATATATATATATATATATATATATATATGTGTGTGTGTGTATGTGTGTGTGTAAGAGAACAATTATGAAATGTATAACAAAGGTGTGTATGTGTATTAATGCATCAAGTATATTTATACCATCAGTAGAACGATTATAAAATGAGTGAGATTTTTTTCCAACGGCTCATTGCAGACAATACATTTAGTTTCACTTTTGAAAAATGTGAAGGGAACCCCCCCCCCCATTAAGGTGTCAAAAGTGAAGAGCCACCTTATATCTCATTTCAAATTGAGTTAAAAATAATATAACGCATTTATATAGTTATCCTGTCGGTTTATCAATCTATTTCTCAATAATATATGTGTGTGTGTGCGTTATTAAGAAATGGATATATGAGCCGGAAGAATGATTATGAATTGCATTTTATCATATTAAAACTCTTGTTTGAAATGATTTCCCGTCATTACACGATTAATGCATCACTTAGCCTAGACAACATGAATAGAATAAACAATTAAAGAAAATAGAGTTGCAGCAGAAATCGAATCTGCGACTGATTGGGTAGCTGCTTCAATGTAGCGTTGCTCTTACCATTGAGCCAAACGGCCAACGTTAATGCAAAGGCTCAAATAACTGACAGGAGATCATTTCAAATAAGAGTTTCCATATAATATACCGTAATTCATAATCATCCCGTTGTATCATATATCCATTTCTTGACACATAACTATCGCGTTGAAAGAAACGAATAGAGCAGATACGGACCTGGATGAGCAAAAATGAGAGTTTCGAAGTTGGGACATCTTGGAGGCCTTTGCATTACCGGCTGCAGCTCCATTTTTTTTAATTGTTTATTCTTTTTACGTTGTCTTGGCTAAGTGATACATTAACCATGTAATGACGGGAGATCATTTCAAATAAGAGTTTCAATATAATATAATGCAATATATCACAAGTCGTATATATTATTCCGAAAATGTTTATTCCGACAATGCTCAATACTTATTGTAGAGACAATGTATTGATTTTTCTTTACAGTTTTTTTTAGCAAATCTATCATTTATTTGGTTTATTTTGCTTTAATTGCCATCGATAATCATTCTTTCTTCCCTTTTTTTAATATTGTCTCTTTTTTATGTTTTTTATTGTTTAACAGGATTTTTTATGATTTGTACTGGGGTATTTAAAACATTTTCATTTTCTTATTCTTTATGTTTTTCGAGTGTAATTTTTTCCTCAAAAACGGCGAAAAAACCTTGAGAGCAGATTAAGATGAAATAAAATAATATAATGAGGTAACAAACCTTGATAAAGCCAGAAAAACCAAAAAGCAAATTAGTGAAAGAATTTTCTTTTTGTAAAAAAAAGCGAAATGATGGAAATCAAGACCATGCTTTAAAACAGGTAAATATTGTGCATTGAAGATGAAAATTACTTTAAGAAATAATAGCTTTTATTTTAACAGACAAGTAATACTAAGAATCAACAAAAATAAAATTAAAAAAAACACCAAAGAACAACTGAAAGCAAAGGCAACTAACAGTAATGTAACGTGGGTAAAGTAATATCATAAATTTCTTGCAAGATAATTAATCACAACTCACTCCAACTATCACATTTCAAAACATATTGGAAATAATGTTCTGGGTATACATACATTTTAGGATTATTGGGATCGTCTTGTTTTTGAAGGGCAGATCCTGGGGAAGGTCTATGTCTAACGACGGACGTTGAAAGACTGATGATGATGATGGTCCTTTATGTCAACGTTTCGCTCCTTACGACGACATATATATATATATATATATATATATATATATATATATATATATATATAAAGAGAGAGAGAGAGAGAGAGAGAGAGAGAAAGAGAGGGGCCCAGTCACATTGTCTACCTGAGGGGCTGAATAAGGCGAAACGAGGGTATACCATTGTCATACACAAAACTGCGATATATATATATATATATACACACATATATATATATATAAAAATATATATATAAATATATAAATATATATATATATATATATATATATTTATATATATATATATATATATATATATATATATATATATGTGTGTGTGTGTAAAATAAATATATCGCTCAAATTCAGCTTTACTGACTGACCAGTTCTGTTGCTCAGAGGTAGGATATCAGTCTTCAGATCTGAAGCGACGGTTTCAGTCCTGCCTCGCAGTACTGGATGGGTTAATGGAAAATCTATAGTCACACTGAAGAGATGTAATATATCGAAACAGCTGTCTGTGGATTACACTATATATATATATATATATATATATATATATATATGAGTGGCTGTGCATTATAAACGACCACTTTTTGGAGACTGCTTTCATTTTGAATAACGCTATTTAAATCCTTCCCCCATCATTTGCGGTCAAAATCGAGTCAGTTCCCACACTAGAAATCGGTTTTATAGTCGCGAAAAAAAGGAGTCAAATGTGTTTAATCGCTGACCAAACAGCCGTTCGATCTATTGCCAGAGTATAGTAACTGCTTGTACATTCTGTTTAGTCAGCGAAACTCTAGGAACGTTATTATTACCTGGTGAAGTGCTTCTCGACTAAACAGCACATGATAAGTGCCCAGCGCACAATTTTTCAAAAGTTGAAAAACCCACACACAGACGTATAAACATGCATGAGACAGCTTTCAAAAAATACATCAGTATTGATAAGACGAGACTGGGAGAATCCTTATGGATGTACACGTGTGCATAAAGTTGCTCTCCCTTCATTGTGTAAAGGTTTGACAAGGATTAGATAGTGTGTGGAAAAGAAAGACCAAGTGAGACGCTACACAAGTAAATTGGGCAAAGTCATACTTCAATGTACTATAAAGACTTCCTTCAATAAATATGTATTATTTACATACTTATATACAAGCTTATGTATACATTACTTTTTTCTTGTTTGCGATTTTTTCGCTGGGTCCGGAAAATAGACGAAATGTCCCAGTTCGTAATATTGTAATTCTTTGAGCGATTTCGACCGTCTTCGACCATTTTCAGGAAGGTTTTCAAAGTCCACTAGTCATTGTCGACTTATCGTAGTGAACGTTGTCATCGGAAATAACGTTGTCAAATGCATTTTCAAAAGAAACTCTATTACTCAATCCTTTTTAACTGCAAGACAACATAACACATCACTAGTATTATTAAAATATTTAATAATGAAAATAAAGTTGAATCAACAAAGATTATCTTTGGGGTTTAACAAAACTTGCTTAAAAGAAAAATTGCTGCCCTAACCCTAAGAAGTGTCAACTTCTCGCAGTGAACGTTGTCATGTGAAATAACGTTGTCAGATACACTTTCAAAAGAAACGATGTTACTGTGAATCACCCGATCCTTTTTTTATCTGCAAGACAATAAAACACATTAGTATAATTAAAATGATTAATGAAAAATGAAAAAAGATTATCGGTTGGGTTTAATGAAACTTGCTTAAAAGGAAAATTGCAGTCAAAATACACATTATTTGAAAAAAAAGATGAAAAACTCAGGAAAACATATATTTTATCGAGGTTTCATAAGAGGGAAGAAATATTACCCCTTGATTTTGACTGAAAAAAAAAAACGAAAATTTTTCCCCTTATTCTGATCCTAAAAATAAACCATCTATTTTGACCCCGAAAAGACTAGAAAAACATTCCTATGCTTTTGTACCCCAAAATGAGACCCCCGATTTTGACCCTTAAACAGTGGAAAACTCTTCTGCCACCTCCGATTATTTTTTTCTCTATCGCACATTTAGTCATTCTCCCACTCTCTCTCTTTCTTTCGTTCTCTTTTATACATCTTCTTTTTTTTTTCAAACACTAAAAAAAAAATTGTATGTGAGAAAACACTGAATCGACAAAGATTATCTTTTGGGTTTTATGAAACTTGCTTAAAACAAAAATTGCTGCCAAAATTTAAATAATTTTTTTAAAAAGAAACTCAGGAAAACAACCCCGAAAGAGAAAAAAAGGCTTCCCTCGCTTTTGACTTTCAAACATAGCAAGATTATCTTGCTCTCTGTCGTACATTCAATCTCTTTCGTATATAAACGTTCTTATATTCTCGTACATAAAAACGTCATCTCTCTCTCTCTCTCTCTCTCTCTATATATATATATATATATGTATATATATGTATATATATGTATATATATATATATATATATATATATATATATATATATATATATATATATCCTTTATGTCGATGTTTCGTTCTTTACGACGATATGGGGCAGAGGTAAGATGCCAGCCTCTGAAGCGAAGGTTTCGATCCTACTTCGTGGTATTGGATGGGATAATGGATAGTCTATAGCCACACTGCAAGGTTGTAATACAACGAAACAGCTGTCTGTGGATGACAATAATTAACGCTCCCTTATTCAGGGTTGAGCACTCTTTAATCGAGGCTAATCGTTCATTATGAGCTTATGTAATAATATTCTAACGTAGGAATAGAACACTCTGTGGATGGGGAATATATGTGTGAGTAAATATATCCCTTAGGTTCAACCTCACTGACCGACTTGTTCCGTGGGGCAGAGGTAAGATGCCAGCCTCTGAAGCGAAAGTTTCGATCCTACTTCGTGGTATTGGATGGGATAATGGATAGTCTATAGCCACACTGCAGGGTTGTAATACAACGAAATAGCTGTCTGTGGATGACACAACAATATATATATATATATAGAGAGAGAGGGGGATAAAGAGAGATAGATTGATAGACAGAGATGCTTATTATCAAATAACGTCTTTTCTCCGTTGAAAATTGTCGCTGATTTTTGAATAACGTCTTTTCTCCATCGAAAATTGTCGCTGATATTTATCGTAAGAAATTTGAATTTACAAAAGAAAAAAAAACACTCACATTTTCACATGCTACTCAGATCACACACACACATTGCAGCCACGTTTCTTCAATCAATTTTTTAATTAAATGCAGAGATTAGAATTAAGTTGAATCGTAAGCCCGTCTGAATAATTTTGTTTTAAATGTTGTATTGCACTCCAGTTTTCAAGATGTTAGATAAAATGTACGTACACTTGTTGGGACACTCTGCACAAATATTTCTCATATATATATATATATATATATATATATATATATATATATATATATATATATATATATATATATATATATATATATATATGTATATATATAAAATAAATAAGGGATGCAATATAATATAATGTAATATCCGATGAATGATGGGTTTTATTTCATCCATTAGACACACACACACATATGTATCATTATACGTCTTTACATTATATCATTTCTCTGCAATTATCACACACACACGCGTATTGATAGATAGACGCACACGCATATATATGTGTGTGTGTGTAATTCGCAGAAATATATATCTATATTTTTGCATATATATATATATATATATATATATCTATATATATGTATATATACATATATATATATATATATATACATTTACTTACATTTTTACGTGTTTGCATAGGTTATATCAAACTAAGCTGAATAATTATCTTTGCATTTGCTCATTTGCATGCGTGTGCGAACAGACAGACAGACAGATAGATAGATAGATAGATAGATAGATAGATAGATAGATAAGCCTATGACTAAACAACGTCTTTTCTCAATTGAAAATTGGAAATTAAAAAAAGGTCAACCGATTTATCATCATAAGATTATAAATTTGAATTTACGAAAAAAAAACACTCACATTTTCACATGCTACTCAGATCACACACACACATTGCAGCCACGTTTCTTCAATCAATTTTTTAATTAAGTGCAGAGATTAGAATTAAGTTGAATCGTAAGCCCGTCTGAATAATTTTGTTTAAAATGTTGTATTGCACTCCAGTTTTCAAGATGTTAGATAAAATGTACGTACACTTGTTGGGACACTCTGCACCTCTCTCTCTCTCTCTCTCTCTCTCTCTCTCTCTCTCTCTCTCTCTATCTATCTATCTCTCTCTCTCTATCTCTCTCTAGTTGCTTGCTTTCAAAGACACATTATCTCGGAACACCGATGAATGCTTCCTTCGTCATGACTAGCTGGACATGAAATAAGTTTTTATTTTAGCATTACACATGCATCCATTGTGAATTTAACCCCGGCTGAAAAAATCGACAGTGTTGGAATTTTCAAAAAAAGTGTATGTTTGATTCCGATGTAAAAATTCATGCAAAACATCAGATCCCTTGTACTTTCTGATATTCTTCGGATTGACAGACAGGCAGACAGACAAATTAAAAACTTTCGCATAGTATTAGTAAATTAGTATATCTTAATAACATATACATAGGTGTGTGTATCTTTCTTAATTACACACACACACACACACACACACACACACACACACACACACACACACACACATATATATATATATATATATATATATATATATATATATATATATATATCCATTCCTTAATAACAAATGTATAGGTGTGTGTATACACACACATATACACATAAATAAATGCTTTTAAGAAATAGATATGTGATCCGACAGAATGATCACAGATTGTGATATATTATATTGAAAACCTCTTTGAAATGATCATTATTGTACGGTGAAAGTATCATTTGGCCCAGACAACGTGAATAGAATAAACAAAGAAAATGGAGCTACTGCAGGAATCGAATCTGCAACCGATAGGGTAGCCGCTTCAAAGTAACTTTGCACTAACCATTGAGTTAAAAGCCACTTGTAATGCAAAGGCCGAAATAACTGTTTCAACACCATATTCTCATTTTTGCTCATTCATTCTCTATATCTGCTCTGTTTGTTTCGTTTAACGCGACAATAATGTTATTAAGCGATGGATACATGATCTGACAGAATGATAATGAATTGTGTTATATTATATTGAACAATTGAAGAAAATGGGGCTGCTGCACGAATCGAACTTTGCATATTCTGTTTACTTTGTCTAGGCCTAATGATACTTCCACCGTGTAATAATGGGAGATCATTTCAAATAAGATTTTAACACAATATAACGCAATTTATAATCATATACATATTGGAAAACAATAATGAATATTCATCAAGCGTGTGCAAATGTATCAAGTAAATCTTTGTTTTGAGAAAAGAGCTCAGTACCATCGATAGTCAATGAGTCCGTAACTTAACACTCATTAGCTAAATCTCACAGTATAAAGTTCGGTTTATGTGATAAGAATTCGAACTGAATTAAATGTCTTGATAAAGAAGGATATTATGCAGAAAAATGAATATTTATTGTCTTAAATCTATATATTTCACTATCAGGTCTTGGACTTATTGATTTATCGTATACATATTTGGCACCAAGACACTATCACATATATATATAGTGTAGAGAGCGTTACAGCTTTAAACACTAAAAACTAAAAAAAAACTTTTTTGTGTCTCTTCAGTCGCCTATTTCCCAATATCTGTCAATGCAATTTATGTAATTTTCTCCAGTGTTTTTCCCTGTTCCACATATACTTTGTTATTATGGTACAATGTATAAATTGTCTCTTGTTGGGTTCATCAGTTGTTTACCATGTAACCGTTTCAGGGATTTTAAAAACAAAACAGCAAAATTAATATGGCATTCCAGCAGTGTTGATCAAACATCACCTCCCTTTTTTACTGTATGTCATACATGTGGTTTAACATCTTTTATAAGGTTTCATGTGTATCGTATATTGATATTATTTTATACTACACATCATTTATTTTATGAAAAAGGCCTCTTCGCATAGGTTACCCAAAAACGTACTTAACGATGAGGGATCAGTTAATACAACAACAGACGTGGCTTGCTGTTTGTGTCATTTCTATTGCATGTTTACACATGTGAATATCGAATCCGTTGCGTCAGTTTTTATCTCACGCGTTAGAAACGTAAAGAATTCCAATTACACAGAAAAAAACTTCTTCAAGTCAATTCTGTACCAACATATTCAACCAAAGAATTTGACAATTTTTTCATCGAGCCTAAAGCTAATTTTCTCACATCGTAAGCCATGTCGGTTCCATCAATTTGTTTTTTTGTTTTTTTTTTTTTTGAATTATCAAATAGATTATCCTTATATACATGGTTGAAACGAAACCAATATATATAGTTGTAACTGTTACCGGTGATAAAAAGTTATGTAGTTTTTAGTATTAATAATTTTGTAAAAAAAATCATATATTGGTATGGATTTTGCTAAATCCGACTATATGAAAGTGAAATGACAATATCGGAAGGCTTGCTGAGACAAATGATTCTTTATTTCGCCGTAAGGAGCGAAACGTCGACATAAAGGATCGTTTTTCTCAGCAAGCCTTCCGATATTGTTATTTCACTCTCATATATATATATATATATATATATATATATATATATATATATATATATATATATATATATCAGAAGATGTATGCATTCATAGCCAGAAAATTATTTCCTGACAGAATCTTCATTTGCATGAGTGAGAGCGTATGAAGCGGTTGAATACAGGCATGCTGAGAGATTCCTGCGTGGGTGCATCCAAGATTTCCAGTTTCTGTGAATGTGTTACATGAGTATATATGCATCGATAGATAGATAGATGAGAACACATGAATACTTTATTATAGATATATACGCGTGGAGAGTTAGGGATTTGAAAATAAACATAGTCTTAAAATGAATATATATTCGTGTGCAGCTGTTAATATAATTTCTGAAGAGACAGATAGATAGATAGACAGACAGACATACTTGGCGGAAAGTTCCTCATCGATTTACGTTCGTCAATGTTTCTCTTTAGTATACAAGCCTGATATTTTTTGTGTGTGTGTGAGTATGTTTCTAAATGATTATATACGTGCATATGCATTCTTTTGAAAGCATCTATTTTTGTAAACGTGAAAGTGTGTATGTGTGTGTGTGTATGTGTGCCTACGTGCGAGAGAGAGAGGGAGGGGTAGAGAGAGAGAGTAAATGAAAGTTTGTCTACATGCATTCGTACCTGTGCTTCGACACGTGAGTGTCCGAGGTGACCGCCTTGGCTAAAATGTATGGACGAAATCAATATTGCGCCGCACAGCCGGGCTGACCTGTCCGTTCGCCCGAAGTCCTTATAAATATTCAGTGAGCAGCTTGTACCTATGTAAGGAGATAGTTGGAGTATGGTCGGAATAATTTATTATATTGACCAAAACGGTGCGAACGCGTCGAGGAGGCAGATACGTAAAGGAAGGTCGAGGGAAGAATCGGGAGTGAAGGTGATGGGAAGCACACCAGGGGTGGGGGCAGAAGGAAAGACGAGGGGGGAGAGATAAAGAGAGAAATAAAAATGGAAGTGTGTCCAGTAAGCCACTTGTAACTTGTGGCAGGACCAAGGAAGGAAACGGCGGAAGGAAGAGAAGGGTGGTCTTTTTTTTTCTTTTTCTTTTTTTTTTCACAGAATTTGGTCAAGACGTGGTGGTTGGGGTGGTCGAAGCGGGAGGGTAGGAGCAAAAGTTTGGTCAATGCGTTAAAGAAATATGAGGAAGAAATGGAAAATAAAAGAAAGATAGAAAAGGCGGGAATAAAATGAAAAGAAAGAAAAAAAGAATCAGAAACGAAACTAATAAAGGAAAGGGAGCAAAGAAGGAAAAGGGAGAAAGAGAAGGGGATGAGAAAGAGGGAGAAGAAAAGAGAGTGAAAAGGAAAGAGAGAAAAACGGAAAGTGAGGCTAGAAAGGAAAAAGAGAGTGAGAAAGAAAAGAGTGGGTATGAAAAGATAGGGAGAGCAAGGTAAGGACAGAGAGAGAGGAATATGAGAAAGGAAAAAAGAGTGAGAAAGAAAAGAGAGAGTGGGTGAAGAAAGATAGAGTAAGGAAAGAACGACTGCGTAAGGAAGGACAAGAGAGAAAGCTACAGCGGAAACTAAGCACTAGGGTAAATAAAATATGTCCATATTCCCCGAATTTTGGGGTAGCATTTTGTGTACTAATATTTGACATGGAGGCAGTGTGGAGCGTACTCATTAAACTAATGTTTGGTCTCCGAGATAAACTTTCTAAACATTGCCTCGCAGTTGAGGCTGCTCACTTATCAACTGGTACACGAATGATGTAATGGCGACTGAAAATCTGGCACCTGTTTAATTTTGGACAAAATTACAAGCAGACTAGAATCTTTCGCAAATCTCACATTAGTTCATTGAGTAGCCGAAGGTGGCGTTGTGCGTGGATCCATCTTACTTGTTTATACTACAGTGGTTGTTACTGCTCCGTCGATATTGTAAAATTCCTAGCTCAATTCTCTTACATTTACCCCTAATAATGACTTCCAAGCACAGTGCAGGCGTTATTAGTGGTTCAAAGCATGAACACGTCCTTATCGATGCAAAGAAAGGTCGTGGTGTTTCAGTACAGAAGACGTATACTATTGGTTCATCTACGTTATATGGTGTTTACATTTGTTTAATTAATGTAGTGGCACCTTTCATGTATATGTATAAAATTATATCATATATACTATGTATTGCATCTAATTATCTAATTAATACAATTCTGGTTAGTCACTTTATAGAAAACGTCACGGGACCGACATCTTTTTGCAGCATGTCGTGTTAAGCGTAATGCATTAACAAAATTTTGAAAAAAGGGTGATCAATTAATAAGTTACTTCTCTCATCTTTTATTTGGGAAGTAATCACTAAAAAGTCTGAATCTTCAAAAAAAATAGGCGGGCACAACAGAGTGATCAATTTAGCATAAACTCACATCGTAAATTGAACCCCTACCCATACCAAAGAGATTTTGTAGACATAATAATGAGTAAATCAACAAATTTTCAGTCCGTTAGAATCACTGGTTCAGCCTGTACGCCTGATACATACATACATACGTACCTAGCTCGACCAACTTATAAACTGAAAAAAATGTTGACAGTTTTTGTTGACAGTTTCTAATATTCAACTTCATAGTTTAATGTTTAACTTCATAGCAGTCTTCTAGATTTAAAGATATGAGGTGTGTGTAACACTAATGTCGCTAAAAATGATTGAAAATCAGTTCAGAAATAGCTTCGATGCTGGGAAGGTAATTGTAAAAATTCTTTGATTCGCTCTGAAATTTTATCATTTTTCCCTTAGCTTATGGCCCTCAGAATGTCATTGAAATTCAGTGGAAACTTTTGGAGATATTGTGTAGACAAATATGAGTGAATACGTATGAAAAACGAGAACCAAAAGTTCAATGAAGTGTCCACTATAAAATTTAAACGCAATTATTGCCAGATCACATGATCCTGGTAAGAAGCATCATATCAAGGGACACCATTCTGCCAAATTACAAGTAAATCTGACTTGCAGCAGTGAAAATCGATTTTAAAGCATTAAGTGTAAACACCATTATTGCCAAGTCATTTGGCCCTGACTGGAAGATATTTCTAGTGTAGAAGCATGTTATCAATGGACACTTTTCCGCCGAGTGTCAAGTAAATATGACTTAAAACAGCTGAGAAACAACATGGGGACATACCTACTTAATTGACACACCGACTGGCAGACAGACATACCGTCTTATAGGGGGAGGGCGAAGACGCTTCTAAAAATTCCTTGAACCTACTCCATTCTTTCCTAATACTAGGTCTACCCTTCGATAAAAACCGAATTGATGTTCATCGAGAACTTTTAGAGATATTGTATGGACAAACTGACGGAAAGACGGACACTAAAGAACGAATATATATACTTATTCCAACTTTGTTAGCAATGGTGAATAATTGTTGAATTGCTTTGCCCCTCGACAAAATGGCTAAATCGATGCTTAGTGCTTGCCCATCAAGTTGAGGTCATCAGCTTCGTATCGTTTTGACGATATCTCACCTGACCAATGGACAGAAATGTCATCGAAATCAATCGACTTCTTAATCGTCCCAGCCATTACCACCACCAATCGCTTCTCAAGCCAGGCCAGGACCCAAGGGAACTGATTGGCCAACGTTATTTTTCGATGTCATCAAATCAAGAAAGAGGGACAAGGCCATGAAATCAGTTGGAGATTCGAACCTGCATTCTAGAGTTCATATATTTAAGAGCTGTTTTGCTTTTCTTGTCGCCGGAGAACGAACGAAAATTACTGTATTTCCCGTATTAGTGTTTTTACTGGAAATGTCTCCAAAATTTACCCTGCATCCTGCAGGCCGAAGGTTAATTTTTTTCATGAGCTTACTCTGACCCCAGAGGAAGGTAATCTATGCTAGACAGTTATCTGAACTTCTGTATATGACCTCTGAATGAAGCGTACAAATTATACTTGGTATAAAATAGTAGATAAACAAAACTAAGTATCGTACCTTGCATAAATGAATCACTGTAATCCGTGTATGTACTAGAACTAATTATCCAAAAGATTATCTAGAATCATCTTTTAAAAAAAGATAGATCTTTAATCTAAAATTATCCTCATTTTTAGATAAAAGATCTATTTTTTATCTAAAAAAAAACTACCGTCACAAGATTTGGTTATGATCCCCCAAATCCACTTTTTTTAGTGAATAAAAAAAAGCATTCAAGATGGCGCATAGTGGGTATGAAAAGAAAGGGAGAGCAAGGTAAGGACAGAGAGAGGGGAATATGAGAAAGGAAAAAAGAGTGAGAAAGAAAAGAGAGAGTGGGTGAAGAAAGATAGAGTAAGGAAAGAACGACTGCGTAAGGAAGGACAAGAGAGAAAGCTACAGTGGAAACTAAGCACTAGGGTAAATAAAATATGTCCATATTCCCCGAATTTTTGGGTAGCATTGTGAATATTTTCAATGTGGTAGTCCCAAAACTGTGACCAGGAGCGTCCGAACACACACACACACACGTAGACGAGCGAAGAGAGAAGAATCTGAAGCTCACTTGGCTGGTTGGTCTGTCCATTTGTAAGGTTACGTTGATTCGATAATTCTAACGTAAAAGTACCAAAATCACTATTTGATTCTTTTTTTCCCATCTAATCTCTCAAATTTTTGCGATTCAAAGTTGGGTGTGTTCTTGAGACCTAAACCTGCTATGGTATATTTGAAATCAGAAATATACCATAAAACGGTCCTTGTTGACTCGAGCTTTCTTCTTCTCTTTCGCTCATTCTTTTTTTTTTTTTTCTTTTGGTTATTCTTTTATCCACTCACTTCTTTTCTTTCTTTACTCAATCTTTTTCTTCTCATTCTTTTTAATCCCTCCTTTCCTCTCTCTCAATCCGTCTTTCTTTCTTCATTTGATCTCTAACTTTCTCATTCATTTCCCTCCTGTTTCAAATTTTCTCTTTCTCTATTTTCAATATATCTCGTTTTCATTTCTCTTTTTTTTCTTTCTTCGTCTATCCCTTTCTGTCTTTTTAAAAATGTCTTGGCACTTCCTTTCTCTTTCCTTTTCTTCCTTTACTTGGTTCTCTCTCTCTCTCTCTCTCTCTCTCTCTCTATATATATATATATATATATATATATATATATATATATATATATCTGCTTTCTTGTATTTTTTATGATCATGATCATTATGATTATTTATTTCTTTTTTCTTTTTTTCTTCCTTTCTCTCTTTCATTCTTTCTTTCTGCCTTTCTCCACTCCTCTCTCCCTCTGCATCTTACTCTCTGTTCTTTTAATGATATATTGCAATGGTTTCGAAACTGGGTCTCGCAGACCTCTGGATGCCCATCAAATAATGTTCGGGGTCTGCAGTGTTCCATCTAAACCTGACATAGCGAATCTTGCGACAGAAAAACAACGTCATCCATCTCAGAGCTACCAAAATATACAATTCATGTACACAAACGTACTACTTATGAGAATTCGAATAAATTCAATCCATTTAAATGAATAAGATTTTTAAAGGTCAAAAATGTCTTTTTATCGTAATCCATTAGTTGGTCTAAAAACTAAACACTAAATATTTCCTTTATAAGAAGGGAGTCCATGAGTTTTCAGAGTTTCGTAACTACTGATTTATTGTCATTTTCTTATAAAGTCATAATTCATTCACAAATAAGTATGAAAGATGGATACGAGCAGAGACAGAAATATAATTTGAATTATTGATTGATTGAATGACTGTTTGGTTAATACCAACATAAATAGAGATATCATTTTTATCCACACGAATGTAAATGGGAAATCGATAGATAGGTCTAGTTGGTAAGTTTATTGAAACCACCGCTAGTCAAACGTCTTTTGGTAGAATGGTGAGTTGGGGGTGATCAATTGATAAATTTGGAAAGTGAGGTGATCAATGAATAAGTTTTTTTTCTCTCACCCTTTGTTGAGTCATGGTCATAAAAAATTCTGAACTTTCAAAGAAAAAAAAACATGCATGGATGCTGCCGGACACAAAAAAAAAGGATTAATTTAGCATTAACTTACGTTGCAAATTTAACCCGCAATTAAAAACCTACTTAAGAAGTGAGGGTGTGTTAACAAAACAGGATCTAAGAAGGAGTAAACGTTCTAATTTTCAGTCCTCTAGCTCCATCAGTGCAGTTTGTACATGCATAGTTAGCCGGCCAATCAGATCAACTTAATAACTGATGAAACCTATGTTGATAGTTTTGGAGGGTAGTTTTTGTTGAATGTTTCCAATATATATATATATATATATATATTGATTGATTGATTGATTGATTGATGTGTGCCCAAACAAATAATATACGAGAATAAACATGTCAGATGACCGTCCAATCAAAATATGTAGTCTCTTTCGTTGAAATCACTTAAACCTGTCCTTCGCAATCGGAAATCATTTTGACATTGCCGCCATTGCTTCAGGGGTCCCATCAACTTGAAAGGCTGAAAGGTTCTACGTAATACTGTACACATGAAAAATCCTGGCATACACTAGGGTGCAAAATGTATGTCAATGCGTACACAGCCGTGTATATCAGTGTGAAACAAAGACAAGCAAAGATTGATTCGCATTTACACTTAATAGCAAACAGCAAATCTTATAAGTATGATAGTTGACGTCAATACGCATTTATTACAACAGAGAAATGCTCCAAAGGTAATTTACCAAATATAACAACATATCTGTATGGGCTAAAATGGGATGCTCTTGGCTCATTTACTTTCCTATTATGAAGCAACAATGAAAATTACGTATTAGAAACTCTTAAAAAATCATGTCTGATCACACATTAAAACAGGCTGAGATGAGTTGAGATTGAAAAATAAAATTAGTAAGGATATTGATCAATAATCAAATAGCTTTAGGCTCCTTAGTGTCTTCTGTCATTTTTACGGGTATATGCTTGTATCTAATAAATGCTCACACATTTATGAATTCATATGTATAGATACATTTCTACCTGTGTATATGTCTTCATATATCAACTGAAGTGAGATGTATATACTGAAGTGACAAAAAATTAGACATCCATACACAGGATGGTTTTGCCCTGCCCCACTCATAGAAATGGAATCGATCGGATGACGTATGTTTGATGTAATTGGTAAAGAGGTACTTTAGCTGTGGCAGTGTAGATGTGGCAGCTATGGTACGCAAACAGGATTCAACACTACGGAATGATTGTTGCAGCTAGAAAGACGGTCACTCAATCGCCTCGGTGGCAACTATTTTCTTAGGGCAACATTTAGAATGGTATAGCAGTGAAATGTGAATTCTGGGCAAAGGTCAGCGGCACATGAAAACTGCAAATGCCCTGGAGTGATGTAAGAATAGTACCATCAGCGATCGACGAGGATGATAACCACAAAAATAATGGAAATATTGCATTAGATCACATTCCAATTCAATGTTTATATCATTCAATCAACCAATCAACGCACTGTGCAACGCACACTGTATTCCGTGTGATTCTGTCATCAAGACTGCACGAGGCTATCGATTCAGCCTAATGGAAGGGTGTTGAGCAAGTTGGGGCGGGATCTTTGTTGGTGTTCGCAAGGATCATAAGTGAAACTGGGGTCTGTCTTGACACAAATCTTGTTGAAGACCATTTGCACCCTCTACGCTTGCAGGTGACATGAAACTGGTTCCAGGAACATTTAGCTGACTCCCAGGTACTCCATTGTACGGGATATGTCGGATGGCTCTCTAACTTCCTTGCAGCCATATCCAGCAAACATCACACAGTTATGGACAATCTTGGAACGCGCCCGATATAGATGTACCCAGGCAACAACTCCAGTATCTGGTAGAATTCATACCATGTTTCTTAGCCGCCGTTAATCAGACGAAGGGAGAGGCTACACGTTAGTGGGTAGCTGTCTATAATTCTTTGACACTTATATATAGAGATTTCAACTGTTTTGAAACGTTCTGATTAGATTAATTCAACTATTAAGTTTATATTTACATTATTAACGTAATTCGTTTAATAAAAAATATTTTTATCACCCTTGTTTAGTACAAAGTGCGTGTGTGTCCGTGTGTATGTGTGTGTGTACGTAATTCCTTAATCTTCTCATGGAGATGGAATGCAACCTAGAATGCTTCTTAACATCGTTACTCCCACCTTAAGTTTTGGGGGGATTTTTTCGATTAAAATGTTGATAACAATAGAAAATCTTTATTGTACGTACAAATATTGGGGTTTTTTTCATAACAATCAAGTGATATATATAACAGAATATGTAATAAATGCAATATACTTGAAAAATGGTGAAAAGAAAATATAATGATAACTCAAAGGACTTTGAAATATCTTGAAACATGGATCTGCACATAAGTCCACTTTACATTCAATACATTCGTGTCTACTCTCTCGCGGTTTAGCATTTTGTACACATTCATCACACTCCCTAATAGGGTTTTGCCATTATGGCAAGACGAGTTATCTCGTCTAGTGCAGCGAACAGGTTGAATATGGGAACCCACGCACATTTGTTTGTGGGTAGATGCAAAAATTGCCCAGTTCCATCAGCATGGCCGCAGGTCTCAGGCTTTACTCACTGATCTTACCCTTTTTAAGGCAATGTAGAGGTACTGCCAGGGAAACGGTGGTTTCCGTTCACTATTTATTTCGGCCCAGACAGGTACGATTAGAAGATCGTGTTCCGCCAATTTTATCTAGTCGTGATGGCCTGCCTTCTTCGGAAATCGACATTCGATATCCTAGCTTTTGTTTACACGTACACACACGCCCATACACACAAAAACATACAAACACACATATCTATTCGAGAGAAAGTGAAAGAGAGCGCTGGTACTCATACATAGGGAATTTGCAGAGCTTTGCTAAGTCTGGTATAAGGCAACAATGTGAGAATCGATCTCACAAAAGTAGTAATTAGCTTAGCTTATTTATTGGTATTTTCTGGGACAAGTTTAATGTTAAATCCTCCCTTTCAGACGCTGGTAATCACTTTAGATTTTTCATATAACTTCCGAATGTTTATTGTGGACTTGTAATTGTACAGAATCTCCTGTTTATCCTAATATTCAATCAAGTTCTTTCTTGAAAGAATTCACATATTTTGGTCACACTATTTCATCAGATAGACTAACTAAAAAAAGGGGTTTCTTATCAGATTGATACATAGGTGACAAAGATCTTGGTTCTATCTACATCAAACCTTTCTTAGCTGAGCGATATTTTCTTGAACAGATTTCATGGTAAAACCTCTTCTCCAGTAATCATTCAAAATTTTCACATGACTTTTAAATCTTTGTTGTGGACTGGTAGTTGTATCTCTTGTTTATCCCAGTATTTAATCAAATCTTTTCTTGAAAGAATTCAAATTTTTGGAACACACTATTTCATTAGAGAAACTATTCCATATCCACTTTATTTGGACATTGGAACTATATTTTTGTATATGCAGTTCCTTGGCTCTTTATTAGTACAATTTATGATTGTTCCCCCGTTCCCTGATCTCAGTGTATTTTCTTCCCACTTGTTTTCCTTGAATTAGTTTTAGTGGTTGCAGAAGATATGATAGATACTTCTGTGTTTATGTCACTTTGATCTCTATTTCTGATATTCAAAACTCATCCTTTAGGTTTAATTATTTTCTGAATTGAAATTAAAATACAAGCAAAGTCATGGAATGAACCAGAATCAATGGCATTTTTCCTCTTAGGAGCAGGAATTGAATAATGATCTGGCAATTAGCTCCAAGATATATTCAGGAATATCAAGAAAAGTGGAGATATTTACCTTGTAGATACCCACATCTGTAGGCGTAATGTGTGCAGGATTTACGATTGGGCGACGACGTTCACCTGGTCCAATGATGCCCTGCCATTGTGGTGGTAAACCCACATAGGTGCCCTGCTCACGATCAAAGCCCGTGTGAACACGATGCTCAAAGTTCTGTGGGTTTGAGATTTCTGGTTTCTTCTGTTTCTTCCTGAACATCTGGCTCATACTGTGGGAGGAAAGAAAAAGTATAATTACCATTAGCCATAATTCTATAAGAAATATTACAGCATGTATCAAATTGACTTCAAGTATTTCAAAATTTACAGACTTCTCCATTCCTCTGGATTGAAATCTATCCTGAATTAGCAAGTAACTAACTTACTTGCCTGAACAACTAATAAGTTTGAAAGGTAAAAGCAGCAAGATTTGACATTCAAAACTTACATAATTTCAAAGTCAAGTCTTTCATAGACTTATAAAGAAAAATCTTGGTTTCATCATTTAAAACTTCAATTTATCCGAATATATTGCCTCTAGTTTTGAGGTGTCTCATCAACATTGAGAGAGTTTTTCAGACTCCTTGTTGTTTGCTCAACATGTCGACAGAGGGTTTGAGTCAAACCGACAAGGCTTCCGCTATTGAATGAGGACAAGATATGGAAATCCAGACCTAACAAAGGAAGAAAAAAAATATCACCCGAATTCAGACTCATAGCTTTGCTATCTTTGAAAAAATTCTGTTCACCACCGTCACATTCAGATAGTACACCTGGAGAATGTCGTAGAATAGATTGTCTGAAATGCCATGTTAATAACCCAAACAATGAGACTGAGTTCAATTTTCCAAGGAATTCTTTGAATAATCTGAACATTACTGAAAGCTTTTAATACCGGAAATTTGATCAATATGTGAATAAATAAGGCAATGAATTCAAGAATGTAGATATACAAATAGTCAGAAACCTTCGTTGTCAGACGGTCTTTTTACTTGTATCAGATGTAAATGAATTAAAAGACAATTAGTGATGTAAATAAGATAATTACAAATACAAATAAATTAGAAAGCAATTAGAACATTGTCTCCAGGGAATTCAGTTTATAATTTGTGAGATCTAGGTATTTTTGTCCAATGAGCTACCAGCACATGGCCCAACATATAAATAGGGAAAAAAACTGTAGATAATCATTCAGAGAAGAAAAAATAGACAAAACATAAGTAAAAATTTGGTGAAGTGAAGAGAAGAGAAGTTAGAAAAGAAGTTATCAGATAAAGTTCACAACACCTTGATCAGTCATTCCTCAGGTAATATGTTACTGCCTGATTAACAGTGAGAAAAATTTCAAAGATTACAGAGTGAAACATCGTGAATTACAATTTCTTTGGATGAGTAGACTGTCCAAGACTTCAAGAAAAAGTTTCATATATCAACAGTTAATTTCCCCTTTCGGGAAAATTTCTTCCTTCCTCAAGACTTCCAAATTAACTTTATATATTCTTGATATTTCTACTGGCTAGAAAATGCCTGAAAATCTTATATCGAATAGAAAATAATTAAACCCAAAGAATGAGTTTTGAATACTGCTAAGTGTCATGCGGTTTCAAAAAATTGCTTGGCCCAGTCCCGGAGGAGCAGTAGGCCTCGGGGCAGTACCGTTCCGTGGCACTGAAAGGAATGCGTCGTGCTTGCCCTGACGTCTTCGCGATACTAGTTGCGGGGACTGGAGCAATTTCTACATTTTTCCCGTGACTGGAACTCCACATTAAAAACACCCTTGTGACACATCTTGCTCTTGTGGGGAAGCAAGTAAATACGGTAGTAACTGTGCAATCCACCTGGGACCAAGATGTCGCTTCCCAACACTCTATTAAAGATCAGAGTACAGTATGTGTGTGCTCATCGAAATGCACTTTCCCGCAATATACAATATGTTGGGATAAACTGAATCACAATTTGATACTAGACTTACTAATTAGAGATATATAATGAGAACATTGTATTACAAACCACTACCGGTCGAACAACACTTCCGTTGTGCAGGCTATGATTTCTACAGGTATACTAGATCTATTATCATGGAAAAAATGAAGAAATGTATGCACAACAAAAGCACCGAGATATTGAAAAAACATGAAGACAGATGAATAATTCTCCTCAATACATTTTTACCGTATATATATATATGTGTGTGTGTGTGTGTGAGTAATTAATTAATTGGACAATTTAGAGAAATGACCAAATTATATTTTTTCATTTTCGACAATACATTTCGCAATCAATAGCGACGTCATTTTCTGATTGCAAAATGCTTTATCGGAAATGAAAAATGTGCGGAAAATCTATGATTTAGTCGTTTTTCTAAATTGTCAATTAATTGTCCGTAGAATCTTTCCACCTATATATATATATATATATATATATATATATATATATATATTCTGTTTTATGAGGACACTGAATCATATATATATACAAACACACACACACACACACACATATATATATATATATATATATATATATATATATATATATATATATATATATATATATAAACGTATGTGTGTGTGTTTGTGTGTGTGTGCGCGTGAGTGCATGTGTGAAATGTCTACGACAAAGACTTTGGAGCTAATACAAGTAAAATACAGTACGGGAAATCTCAGGACACATGTCTGGATGTAATTTGGTCATTCCCATACATGGTCAGATCACATTGGAATATATATATATATATATATATATATATATATATATATATATATATATATATATATATATGTATGTATATATATATATATATATATATATATATATATATATATATATATTCTGTTTTATAAGGACACTGCATTATATATATACATATATATATATGTATGTGTGTGTGTGTGTGTGTGTGTGTGTGTGAATTGTGTACTAAATAGAATTGTTGATACTGATACAGTATAGTAGGAGTAATGTCTGCTCACAGGTCTTAAAGTAATTTGGTCATTCCAATACATGGTCACATTGAAATTTATATATATATATATATATATATATATATATGCATATATATATATGTGTGTGTGTGTGTGTGTGTGTGTGTGTGTGTGTGTGTGTGTGTGTGTGTAGATAAGAAAGTCAGAAAAAAAATATGGAATCAAGCAATATTATTGGTGCTTGGGAGTAAGAATTCTTTCACTATAACGTTTTCCAACGATCGTATTTCTGTAGAATCTTCAGAGTGCGTCATTAATTATCGAAATATCCATCCAAGTGTGGAATTCTTAATTCCAGTGGAGATTCTTTTTTCCTTTCGGAGGATTTGATTTGAAAGCTCTTCCTCGCATAAGATGGATATTTATAGATCGATATTTATTGAAATTTATAGATTTTCATCATGGGCTTAAGGACGAAATACAAGGAAGCTGTTTAATATAATCACAGACATGTTATCAAATAGTTGTTAACGAAATCAGTCGGTTCCAGATTCTTTATTTAAAATGAATTGAAAATTCATTAAAATGTCAATGAATTCAAAATTGTTTTCTTAAATAATTCTTAATTATGTGAAGTCGTCTAGTACAATATAAAAATATAATTGGTGTTTATGCAAATTAGTTTGTTTATTTATTTGCAGTAATTACGTTCCTGATATCAATTAATGTACACAATGGACTCGGCATAATCTAGAGCATTCATGTCTAAGAGATAATACGAATTTGGGAGAAATGGACCGATTCCTGTTATAATCTCCCTGTAATGACATAACAATGAATATTACGTTTTAGAAACTCTCAAGTCTTATGTCTGAAAACAGCTTGAGTTGAGTTGAGACTTTTAAAAAACCTAAAATTAGAATAATTTAATAATTTAATAATCAAAAATAAATTACCTAAAACATAGGTTTATACTTCTTAGTGCTGATCCGTACATAAATAACCTCGTCATTTTTATGGGTATTTCTAAAAATGAATATAAATTTCTGAGAATGAATATGAACTGTTCACATTTCTGTATCATTTGCTTAATGTAGTTGTTCAGTTATTGTAATCTAAAAGGTCTTGTTCAAAAGTGATCACAATAAGCGTCTCCCTCAATGATTGTAAACTCCTCTTGCCATGTACGGAGATATTCTGTCGGCACCGTAAACGTGACCAGCTATTCACTAATATAAACTATCTACACGTTTTACTCGAATAAAAGATTTTTGTTTTTTGATAATTAGTTCTGGTACACGTGCGGGCTACGGTGATTCATTTATGATATTTCTTTTCTTTCAGCTTGGCTTTGTTGCAAATTGAGGAAGGTTCGTATCCACTTTTAGTGAGTCTACGTTCAGCGCTCTCAACCACAACCTCACATGGGGAGATATTAAGACAGCACAATATACCACATAAAAGACAGGAGTCCGAGATATCATAGAAACCTTTAGCAAACTCAAATGGCAATGGGCTGGACATGTTGCCAGAATGTCAGACAACAACTGGACATCACGACTCATATCATGGATCCCCAGAGATTAAATGCGAAATTGAGGCCGATTGAAACTAAGATGGCGTGAAGAGCTAGACAAATTCAGAAAATGTAGGCCCTGCGACGCCCATGATAGAGAGGTCCGGTAATCTTGGAGAAGGTCTATACTCAACGACAGATGATATTCAGCGCCCTTCCGGGAATTTTCACTTTCAGTGTGTTTTTATTTAGCACTGTTTCATCAACATCCATTTCAAGTAATTTACGTATATACTGACTTGTAATACTTAATGTTTATTACGGTATGTGATATCTTACGTATATACCGGCACGTAATATAAACGCTTGAATACCCACCATAAATAAGAGATTAGTAGGCTTCGTCATAATTTTATTTTTATGGCAAAATGTTACGTACTTCAATGTACTTGAAATAGACTGTTTTGTACGTGTAATAAGTGTTTTTTCTTGAAATAGGCTTTTCATACTTGTAATAAGCTTTTTTGTATTTGAAATAGGCTTTTTTGTACTTGAAAAAGCTTCTTTCTATTTGAAATAGGCCTTTTCGTAGCGGTTAAAATGGTATCATTGAACAAGCTCCAGTTTAGTTTGAACGAGCTTAAACTAACAAAAAAATTGGTAGTTATATGTGCATCGGTCGATATCAGGATTAAGATCGTTTTTTTAAAATACTGAAATTCTAGGATGTAACCGTCTTTCCAACCTGGCTGTTCCTAGCTTTTGCTACCCTTGTCGGGAAGAAGTTTTCTTCTATCACTAGAGGAGGTCTGAATTTAAAACTTATGGCTGTGGCCCCTGTTTTTACTGCGAATTAATGAAGCCAGCATTTTCTCATCAGAGACTTTAGCAATGAACGTCAGTGTTCATTCTATACGTGCTATTTCAAATTTTATTGACGTTCAATAGGTCAGCATGTTTTCTTCTGTATTCGAGTGTCTCTGGATTAAGTTGCAATAATATTTCAGTGTAAGATATATCTCACAGCCTCAGATAGTTTTGGTGGCTCTCCTCTCAATGTTCGACAATATAATCGGTAGGCGCTGAATGTAGATTCGTTGACAGCAGAAGTCTCTGAAATGGTAGGCGCTGAATGTAGACTCGTTGAAAGCGGAAGTCTCTGAAATGGTAGGCGCTGAATGTAGCCTCGTTGAAAGCAGAAATCTTTGAAATGGTGGGCATTGAAAGCAGAAGTCTCTGAAATGGTAGGCGCTGAATGTAGACTCATTGAAAGCGAGAGTCTCTGAAATGCTAGGTGTTGAACGACGATTTGCTGAAAATAGAAATCACTGAATGTAAACTCGTTGACCTGACCATACACGTGGGAGATGAGCTTACTAATCATTGCTCTGTAGTAAACGCACCTACATGTACACATACATGTTTTCAATGTGAGTGCATGAGTATTTTTTTTTTCATAGGGTCATTTTTATAGGGTCATTCATCGTAGATCAATGATGAGCAACCTCACCCAGCCGACCAGTTTTCCTGTCTGATCAGGCCGAGTCTAGTGAAGTACCCCATTGCAGTGGTCTGTAGCTTGACTGAACTAAACATGGTGAATAATTCAGATTGCCTCGCCATGGAGCAATGGCGACTAAGATAGTCTTGTCGACTGTTACTACAGTGGTGAATGCGTCCCACACTGGATACCCTCAAATGTGTGCCGTACAAAGCTTAGTAGGCTAGATATTTGTTAGCTGTTGCCTTCTTTGGTTTAACGAAGCATTTAAGGCTGACTTATAACTATTGCTCAACTACAAGACACATAGCAATTCCCCTCGCGCTAGGTAAACAGAGAGATGGATTTCCTTTGCATTCTAAAAGCAGAGCGTTTCTAAATGATATTCGAAAGGAACAATTACCATTAATCTATATGTGAAATTTGGGGAGGCGTTCCCAGACCCCCAAAATGATGATTCGATTACATTTTTAATTCTTTGTAGTCAGTTTATTCAAGTGGCAAAAATATGTGTGTACTTTCAAATTCGACTTGGCGAGTCAATTTTTTTTTCAATAAAAACTCAGTAAGCTATCAACAGGATTGGACTTCTTTTGTGCGCACATCAATTTCCTTCATACGCTGGTTGCAAAACGCGTGTCTGTACGCACAGCTTAGGGGGAACTGTGGTGATGATGTTAGGCTGAGCCTTCAGAGCTTGAGGTGATGGGAGGTATAGGACACTAAGATGTAGAAGAAAGAGCAAAAGGGTACGCGCTACCTTTATAACGACTCGCATCTAAACAGAAGCAGAATGGCATTTTCGCCTTTTTGCCTTTTTTCGTAAAAGTTGCATTAATCGAACTTTCAAAAACTCAGGGTTACCTGTATACACATTTTCATACGTACGTTGAGAAAACACAGAGGAAGAGCCGGAAGTCATTCATGTTAGGTGTTCATCAAGCTTATCTTAGTATAACACAAGGTCGTAACTAAGCGGAAATAAGTGAGGGTCAAATTCATTACAGACTGCGAGACTAACTGAACTACTGTCACATCGAGAGACACCCATTAGAATTAAATCATTCTTTTGAGTATCGAATCACCGAAGCCCCGCTAATGGTCCACCGGACCAACCTGAAAAACGGGCTGCAAAGTCTACTCTTTACTCTGCTGTGTGTCTGAGCGCTCTAGGTCATATCTTGGGGGTGGGGATACAACCTTGGAAAAATTGCATGAGCACTCCAGTCGGTGCCATCTAAAAACGGCATTTTTATTTTTTTTTTTTTTTTTTTTTTTTTTTGGAAAAAAGTGCTTTTGGGGGTCTCCATGGTCATTTTGAGATAAACAATGCCCAAATCTTGTTCTGGTATTTGTTTTAGATAATTTTAGATAAGATATCTATTTTTTAAGACAATTTTAGATAGAATACCTATTTTTTAAGATAATTTTTAGATAATTCTCAAGATAGTTTTCGTACCTGTGCAGGTTACTGTGATTCATTAGAATGAGGTATAAGTATTCTTTTCACATTTAATCAACTTGGCCTAGGAAATCACAAGAACGTGCACCACGCAGTGGGATTCGAACTCACTACAGACGACGAAACTAGCTTCTTAACTACTGTTGTACGAGGAGATACTCATTGTCGTATTATTCTGATGAAAATTCTTCATATCAAATCAGTTTTGCCAAGTCGGATACGAGAAACTAAATATGTGGCACTTAGTGAGGGCTGTACTCACTACAGACTGCGAGAATAGCTTAACTACTATTCCACAGGAAGACACCCGCTAAGAAATATGTTATTCTGGTGGATATTTTTATACTCAGTTTAGCTTAAGTTGCAAGTTTGTGGCACCAAGTAGAGATCGAAATCACTAGCTTGTTGACAATTGCTTCATGGCTGATTAAGAATCATATCATTAAAAATACTATTATTCGGTTGGTATTTTTTAATAAAAATAATACAATAATCTCCAATGCTGTGTACGAACTATTTTTGAAGGTGTTGTGCGAAGGCAACGTGCATATGAAAGAATTATGCTGTACTTCATTTGAAGAGACCGAAAGACAGCTCAGTACATCCAGAAGAAGACAGGTGTCAGGAACATCATAGAATCCATTAAATATCTCAAATGGCTGTGTGTTGGCCATGTTGCAAAAATGGTGGACAACTGATGGACATCGTGACTCACGACATGGGTCCCCCGAGATCACATGCGCAACCGAAGCCGGCAGAATATTAGATGGAGAGACGAGCTAGACAAATCCAGAAAGTACTGGCTCTGCAACTCCCATGATAGAGAAGTGTGGTGAATCCTGGGGAAGGTCTATTTCCGACGACAGACGTTGAAAGACTGATGATGATGATGATGATGATGATGATGATGATGATGATGATGAGCGAAGGCGCATCTACGATAGGACTGCTTCTATGATGCACGTATTTTATCACCTTGGTTTCTTGAGGATCGAAAGTGCAGTCTGTTTCGTCGCGGTGCTGTGCTAAAGCATTTTTATATTGTCATCTTTTATAAAAGCAGGTTGGTGTTCATCTTTTTTTTATGTTTCTCCAACGCGTATTGTTGAACAATTTATTCATGGTATTTGGTACCCGCCTGCCTCGGGAAAGAAATCGTTTAATGGTTTATTGTTTTCGATGCTTTTTAATGTTTCCGTTCCGTTGTGTAGGTGTAGATGAGTAAAATGTTTTCTGAACTGTGCTCTTGTATGGCTTGTCGGAAGAATGGCGTGTCTATGCTGTTATTATGTATGGGGTTGTCAGTTTTGGTGTGGTGTCTTTCTTCTGGCGTTTCGTATGAATAAGTGGGGGTGTTGGAGGTTTTTGAATTACTGTTCTACATATTTACCCTCCTCTTCAACGAATCGGTGGATCCATATCCTCAGGGCTCTCAAGTAGAAACCTAAAATTTTGCATGGTTTTGCTCTTTTGTTGTGGTGGGAGTAGAAGTTGAAGTGGTCATACGCTTCGTTTTAGGTCTAGTCTGTTATATGTATTAGGAAGTCGAGGAAAGGCAAGTTGTTGTTGGTCTCTATCTTGTTGATGAAATCTATCGTGGATTTTTCATGTTGAATCCGTCAACTACATCCATGTATGTGCTTGTGTGGACATGTAATCCGACAAAATGATTATAAATCACATTACATTATATTGAAAGTCTTAATTGAAATAAACTCCCGTCATTACACGGTATTCATATTACTTGGTCTTGTCACTGTTAATAGAATGAACAACTGAAGATAATGGGATTGCTGCAGGAATCGAACCTGCGACCGATAGGGTAGCTACTTGAACGTAGCGTTGCTCTTACCATTGGATAACAAATCGAACTGCTGAATACGTTAATGAATAAAGAAAAAGAGTGTCATATGGGACTCGAGCCTGCGTTCAGAAGGTAACAGTTTTAACGCAGCTCTACTCTTGCGACTAAGCTCACAACACTCGGGAGAAGTCCGAAACAGCGCACATAAACCACCCACCTCTCTACTCTATGTAAGCACACATATATATATATATATATATATATATATATATATATATATATATATATATGGGAATGCACAAACTGTTATATTTATATATATATATATATATATATATATATATATATACATATATATAACAGTTTGTGCATTCCCATTTCACCGAAAGTATGTATATCATTAGATTGAACTATGTTTAGCAGAATATGATAATTGTAAAAAATTCACATGAATTATCTTATTCTGTCAGACAACGACTGTCTAATCTTGTATATATATATATATATATATATATATATATATATATATATATATAGTAGGTTGTGGATTCGATACACAAACTAGCTCTCTAAAACAAGTCAACTCCATGAGTAAAATGTTGTATGTATCGAGCACTCTATGAAATAAATCCATTACATTTCAGAAATGGCTTTATATTATTGATATATAATTATATTATTATATACTGCTAGCCTGATTTGTACCACTTATATATATATATATATATATATATATATATATATATATATATATATATATATATATATGTCATGTACGAAATCTATTTTTAATTGCAAGGGAGATATTTTATCAAAATACAACCCATTTAAAGCAATAATTTTTTTTACCAACGGAAATCTCTCACTTCTAGCATAATTATTTGTAATGTAAAGAAACGAAATTTCATGGATAACGACTGGATAAAAGTGATCAGTGAATTCTCGCGGTAGCAATCGTGCTCAGACTTCCCTTTCCTGGTCCCTTTGGTGCCTGTCATTTCGAGGATATATGTGATGGTGCAACCCACACTGTTGGAAGTTTACAGATAATCTCGAATAAGGAAATATTTCACCGATAGTTTGAAATATGGAAGCCTTGTCCCTTGCTCTCTCTCTCTCTCTCTCTCTCTCTCTCTCTCTCTCTCTCTCTCTCTCTCTCTCTGTGGGTTGGGTGCATTTTTGTTTCACGTTGTCTCTTATTTATTTCTCGAGCCATTTTATGACTTCTGCTCCAATATAAGCTTCCGATTATTGGTCCTGTGTTTTCGGGTAACAATTTAGCCCAAAGAAATTGAAGATACCTGTTTGTGTGAGTGGTTTTCCTCTCTCTCTCTCTCTCTCTCATTACTTCTCCTCCTCCTCCTCCTCCTCCTTCTTCTTCTTCTTCTTCTTCTTCTTCTTCTTCTTCTTCGACATAAGATCACTGACCGTTGTACAACTTGCTTCTATTAAATTTTTACTTCCGCCGTTAATCTTCTTCTCTCACATCCCTCTCTTTTACTTCCTCCTTCGTTCTATGAATTCTCTTTCTCTATCTCTGACCCTCTTCCCTTCTTTCCACTCAATACCCCTCCCCTTCCCTCTCTCTGTATGCATTTTCATTCTTTTCATCATTATTTATTCACTTCTACTTTCACTCTCTCTCTCCTTCACCTCTTCTCCTTTCCCCCTCTCTCTATTTCTCTTGTTTTTTTTTACCCTGTAACACTTTTTTTCTGATATTATTCCTTTTTCCACTATTCTCTTGGAAATGTGAACGTCTTCTCTATGTCTCTCTCTCTCGCCCCCTCTCTCTCTCTCTCTCTCTCTCTCTCTCTCTCTCTCTCTCAATCTCTACTCTTTCTCTTTCCCCACTTTTAGATTCAGGCATACTCTCTTGTGAAATAATGTTCCCACTCCGCTCCGGCCAACTGCGTATGTTTTGACCTCCGGACAAAATGGCGTCTTCCACTTCTGGATCGAACCCAGCCGGTAATGGAGGTCATTTTGTGCAGACTGTGACCTCTGGCTGACCAGGGCCGGGCGACAGAAAAAGCACATTACACACACGGTACCTGGGGTGAGCTTAGCCACGAAACAATTTCCATCAACTGATGGGATTGATCACGTCGGCAAGAAGTCGCGACTAAACGGCACAAATCTCCAACGCTACAACTTCTTGCAATAAAATAAACGTATAGTTGCAGATAGACGAGTGGACATAGTTCATAGTCACGCAAACACACATAGAAACTCACACACTTATCCATAAGCATACACATTCACAAGTGCATACGCGCTCATGTTAACACACACAAAGGCTCACAATCGCTTGGAAAGATACACAGGCGATTACACAGGTGTTCATACATACGCATATAGACGAATACACGCCCGCTCATAAACATACACACATTCAAGCATCTATAGTAATGATACATGCCTGAGTTTTTAACACGGTCATAAATACAGATGTATAAACGCTCATGCAAGTACATAAATGTTCATAAACCCACACGTATATATAAGTGCATGCACATGCTTAAACGTATTTGTATACAAGTGTACGCATGTTTCTTCAGCATGTACACTTTCACGAGTACATGCGTGCTCATAAACAGGCACACATACATATATACACAGAGGGTTATGAGTACACACACATCAACTCGTGAACGTGTGTTCACGAAGGTACACGCATACTCACAGAGCATAATTCTTTCATGTGCACGTTGCATGGTTCTCAATTTGTGGATCTTTCTCTTGGTTAGGTTCCATGTTTCAGCTCCATAAGTGACTATTGTGAGGATGCATTGGTTATACACCCTCCTCTTTAGGATTAATGGGATCTGCTTATTTTTGAAGGTTGAGCTAGCTCTGCCAAAGGCTTGCCATCCTAGTGTGATTCTTCGCTTGATTTCTTCTTCTTTTGAGGGTCTCATGGAGATTCGTTGTCCCAGGTAGATAGAGAATAAAGAATCAATAGGATTTAAAAATGATTGAACCTGATTGGATAATAGATACATACGTTATTGAAAGGTAAATGGGCTTTTTGTTTTCATAATCACAAGAACAAAACGTATTGCTGAAGAGTGCATTGGGCAGGAAATGTTGACGTTCGCTAGGTATGTAACCTTGGATAAGATCTCTTTTCTATTCTCTTGTTATTGAAAATAACTTATGAACTATATATATATATATATATATATATATATAATGGAGTGAGGATTCGCTGTATAAATACGTTTATGTCTCTGCCCTGTTTGGGCTTCTTAGGGCGGATGATTCGGTTCATTTTAGATTCCCTTTAGGAACAGTTTTGTGGGGGGTCTATTTTTCTGTGTTTATGTAATACTTCATTTCAAAATTTCCTTGTGGGGCCCAGCATAATTCTTTCATGTGCACGTTGTATGGTTCGAGATCACATGCGCAACCGAGGCCGGCAGAATATTAGATGGAGAGACGAGACTAGACAAGTTCAGAAAGTACTGGCTCCACGACGCCCATGACAGAGAAGTGTGGCAAATCCTGGGGAAGGTCTATGTCCAACGACGGACGTTGAAAGACTGATGATGATGATGACGATGACGTGTAGCTGCATGGTCGCACACGCACACACTCATGCGTAAACATACATACGCTCATTCGTTATTGCACGCATACAATTGAATATAAAACACATACTGTTTGCGTCATGGTCGGTATATATCATTCAGTCTCTCCGTTAGAAACCGTCAACCAGAACTGTCACCAACATTGTTAACTCGAGTGTCTTCATTTTTTAAATGGATCTAGCTGGCTGGTTATGTATGTGTTTGAGTATGTATCACGTGCTACAATGGCGCTAGAGGGCTGAAAATTTCAATAATTACTCCTTATTATGTCTAAAGAAACACGTTTTCTCTTGCTTTGTTTTTTTTTTTTGTTGTTGTTTTTTAAATCCCCGCCTTAAATGAGTTTTTAGTTTGGATTTCAGTTTGCAATATAAGTCTATGCTAAAATGATCCCTTAGTTTGGACTGGCAGCATTCATGTTTTTTTTTTGTCTTGTTTTGTTTTTTTAATGCAGATTTTTTAGAGATCACTGTCCAACAAAATGATCACCCCTTTTTTCCAATTCATTTTTTCCGTTCTTTTACGTTATTTGTTCAGCGTTCTGTTCTTTTAAAAAAAATTTAATTGGCTTTGTTCATCTGTGGTTCTTCGCACGTAATTTGTATTCTTATCACGTAGAGTGATGATCTTGTTCTATTAAGGGTTTTAATAATTAATGTGTCTGTTAGAATCTGGTTTATTTCCAATTTTTGCTGTTGTTCAAAAATTCATTTTATTGTTATTTCTATATTTCTATGTATCTAATCATTACTTAATTGTTTTCTTGTTTGCTTTGTTTTGCTTATATTATGATATTATATTGAATTATGATATATTTTATAGAAAATACCATTATGAGTATATTAATTATTAGATATATCAGTTTTATTGTAATATTTACATATATATGTGTGTGCATGTGTGTGTGTATGTATATATATATATATATATATATATATATATATATATATATATATATATATATATATATAAAATTGTGGAATTTTCTCACGTGTGAGTAGAATTCGGGTCATAATTGTGATCATTAAAGCAAAAATTCAAAGGAACGAAACTCTTAACTAATAAAGTAAAATGAAAAAAATATATATGAACTTATTTCCCTGAATTGATAAGTACAATAAAGTCGGAAGCAAAATTATCCTGGAAATACATCTTATATTTTCTATTTATAAAGTCTCTATTTCTATTAATATTGGGTAAATAAAATACTGTATTTTAAACACAACATCAAATCTTTCACACGCTTACACACACACATGCATATATACATATATATAAGAATCACAAAGATATAGACCAGGTGAATGTTAACATTTCGGGCTTAATGCACTCATCAACGACCACCAGGATGTTTTGTTCAGCAAATTATTAAATTCTAAAACTTTATAAATTCCATAATTGAAAATTCATATTTAATTTTGCAGATGTATGGAAATACACCAGAATAAACTATAGATATACATAAAGAAAAAAGTGAGGCAATCAAATCGGGAAAAAGATTGCATGAATATTTTTGTACTTTATGGGAAAATGGACGTAAGCCTGGCGGATTGCCCCATACAATCATAGTTATTATTGGTTAGAATCGATAGGTTTCAAAAATGATTGAACCTGATTGGATAATAGAAACATACGTTATTCAAAGGTAAATGGGCTTTTTGTTTTCATAATAACAAGAACAAAACGTATTGCTGAAGAGTGCATTGGGCAGGAAATATTGACGTTCGCTAGGTATGTAACCTTGGATAAGATCTCTTTTCTATTCTCTTGTTATTGGAAATAAGTTATGAACTATATATATATATATATATATATATATATATATATATATATATATATATATATATATATATAATGGGGTGAGGATTCGCTGTATAAATACGTTTATGTCTCTGCCCTGTTTGGGCTTCTTAGGGCGGATGATTCGGTTTATTTTAGATTCCCTTTAGGGACAGTTTTGTGGGGGGTCTATTTTTCTGTGTTTATGTAGGTTGAATGTATCGAGCACTTTATTGAATAAACCCATCATACAGTGGATGTTGTATTAGATTATTGATTATATTGTATTACATCACTTATTTATATTGTGTTTTATACATATATGTGTGTGTATGTGTGTGTGTGAGTGATTAAGGAAAACTACCCTTCTTTATTCACACACACACACACACAAACACACACACACACAAACACACACATACGTGTGTGTGTGTCTGTGTGCGTCTGTGTAAATAAAGAAAGTTTTAGGAAGTAAATGATATCACGTTACATTATCTTCTTGAAAAGGACGAACTTTTCAATATTGTTTCATTTAAAATTACATTTTCAACAAAGCCGAAGGGTGAAGCATGTTAGTATGATAAATTTGATTTAAATACAACTATTTCCTTATCGTCCACATAAGAATGTACATCAAAATTTTGGAAGATGAATCCACATATTGTGGAGAGTTCCTTAGCCAAGAAAAACGTGTTTTATGTGAATAAATTCACACTGGTCGCGCAATTTTTTGACTAAAATTCAGTTAATCAGATAGGACACAAATAGAAAAATTAATGATACGTTTATATTTCTTTCGAAATCTTCAATTCAATCACAAAGTCAGACATTTTACTTCTGGGTTAAAGCAAATTCGAAATGTATAGCTGTCTGTATCTTGTTCGGAAAGATGAGGCTTTTATCACAATATCAATTCATATTTCCTCACTCGGACCACGGAAGCGGATGTTTGGTAATTCAGGTTGATCTCCTTGTATTACCAAAATAACAGTTACATTTAGTTTTCTAATTGAAGGTTGTGGTGTTATTAATTCAGGTTTCCAATCCAACATGTTTATATAATCTTTTGTATTAAAATTCAAAGGAATTTGGGAAGTTTGCAATTATGCTTTTCAGTTTCATTACGATTACTCATTACTTTCGCTGTGAAAAAAATGGTCCACTTTACCAACTTTCAGCTCCCAAAGTGCAAAATTGAAGCTTTCAATTGCCTTGATTGACTAGAAATTACCACAAATAACCTCTGGTGATCTCGAATGATCTCCGAGGGCAAGCACATTGCCCATGACCTACGCTTTGTAAAAATGAACCATTATGCCAAATTTCAGCCTCAGGTGCGATGTAGTGGCCTACTATTGCTTCAATTGGATAGAAATGACCTCTGGTGACCTCAAATGATATATGAGGTCAACTTCACATGGCCCATATTCTCTGCTGTGAAAAGATGTGCCCCCCCCATGCCACATTTCAGCTGCGGCCTTTGAAGTGAAAACTTTTGGTTACGTCGAACCGAAAGTCAGGGTACGGTTTAGCGTTATAATTACATTGTAAATAAAAATTCACTGTTGAATCTTTTTCAAAAACACACAACCTATGTTCTCTGCCGTGAAGAGATGTACCACCATGCAGAATTTCAGCTTCCTACTTGTAAAATTATGGCCTACAAAGAGGAACAGACATATATATATATATATATATATATATATATATATATATATATATATATATATATATATATATATATATATATATATATGTATGTATATAGATAGATAGATAGATAGATAGATAGATAGATAGATAGATGGATGGATGGATGGATAAAGCACAATAATAATTTATGCATATATGTTCATATATTTCACAAACCAAGGAAATAATGCATATATATGTATAAGATTAAAGAATACATACTATAATTGATATTTGAATACCGAATTATTGTACACATACTGTGTTGTTGTGTTGGACTAAGGTCAGTGAATAACTTTGTATACATAAGTACTTCATACTTTCTGTCTCTCTCTCTCTCTATATATATATACATACAAAGAACATAGAGAGAGAAGTTGGGAGAAAGAGAGAAAGAGATTAGTATACATTTTATCTCTTTTATTCACATGAATATTTATACGCACGCACATGTGTATGTGTGTGTGCACAGGTGTGTGCTTGCGTGTGTATAAATAGATCGATCGATAGATAGATAGACAGATAGATCATATTTTGAAGATTGTGATGCAAAAAGAAGAGAAACAGAGCTATCAAAGCCACAGACGATGATCTCGCATAAAACGAGAATTCCAGGAATGTTCTCGGTGCCAAGGGAGCTAACCCTTATCAACTGGATGGCAAGGCTTTCACCTCAAGCCAAGCAATAATGGTGCTTCAACATCGCCGGCAGATTCCGGATGGTCAGTCGAGTGAATCAAGTCTGACCTGCTCTTTCGTTCTCAATCTAGCCACGGTCTGGAAACATAACCGAAGATATCCATGGTGGACAGCGAATTAGATTGGTTGGGAATCATTGGTAGGGTTAGGGTGCATCTTTGTTTCACGTTGAGTCTCTTTTTATTTCTCGAAACATTTTATGACTTCTATTTCAATAGAACCTTCCGATTATAGGTCCTGTTTTTCGGGTAACTGTTTGGCCACAAGAAATATGAATTGAAGATACCTGGGTATGTGTTGTTTTTTGTTTTGTTTTTTTGTCTTTGTAGAAGATCGAAGAAGCAAGAAATGATTGAAATCTCTTCTCTCTCTCTCTCTCTCTCTCTCTCTCTCTGTCTCGTTCGATTGTTCTATGTCTAATTATTCAAAGCTATCCCCCTCTCTCTCTCTCTCTCTCTCTCTCTCTCTCTCTCTCTTATAAAAGGGTTCCTTGAGTTTTCATATTTTCGAAAGCACTGGCTTACATATATATATATATATATATATATATATATAGAGAGAGAGAGAGAGAGAGAGAAAGAGAGAGAGAGAAGGAGAGCGAGAAAGGAAGAAAGAAAGAAAGAAAGAAAGAAGGATAGAGTTATGGAAGTTGGGAAATCCATGAAAGTTTTAAAGACAAAATTACAGAGAGAGGGGGAAAGGAGGAGAGCGTTATGGCAGTTGGGAAATCTATGAAAGGTTAAGAGGCAAAATTACAGAGAGGGAAAGAGAGAGGGAGTGAAAATAGAGAGGAGAAAGAAAAAGAAGAATTAATGGTTCACATGTCGTGGTAGAGAGGGTAATGGACTTCAATTGAATCCTGTATTAAAGAAAGGGAGAAATGAAGAAAAAAAAGCGGAAGAGAGAGAAGAAGAGAGAAAAATGGATTGTTTATGGAAGTAAGGAAATCTAAGGAAGACTACAAGACTAACCATCATAGAAAGCGGGGGCGAAAAGAGAGAGTGACTAGAAGAAGAAGAAGAAGAAGAAGAAGAAGAAGAAGAAGAAGAAGAAGAAGAAGAAGAAGAAGAAGAAGAAGAAGAAGAAGAAGAAGAAGAAGAAGAAGAAGAAGAAGAAGAAGAAGAAGAAGAAGAAGAAGAAGAAGAAGAAGAAGAAGAAGAAGAAGAAGAAGAAGAAGAAGAAGAAGAAGAAGAAGAAGAAGAAGAAGAAGAAGAAGAAGAAGAAGAAGAAGAAGAAGAAGAAGAAGAAGAAGAAGAAGAAGAAGAAGAAGAAGAAGAAGAAGAAGAAGAAGAAGAAGAAGAAGAAGAAGAAGAAGAAGAAGAAGAAGAAGAAGAAGAAGAAGAAGAAGAAGAAGAAGAAGAAGAAGAAGAAGAAGAAGAAGAAGAAGAAGAAGAAGAAGAAGAAGAAGAAGAAGAAGAAGAAGAAGAAGAAGAAGAAGAAGAAGAAGAAGAAGACTGAAAAAGAGACGGTAAATATGAAAGTAAGAAGAGGTAAACAAGAAGAAGAAGAAGAAGAAGAAGAAGAAGAAGAAGAAGAAGAAGAAGAAAAAGAAGAAAAAGAAGGAAAAAACGGGTGTAACTTGATTCAAGAGAAGAAATCGATTCATCACACGGTAGCAGGTGGCTCTGTTCTACAGGTAGTGAGTGACCCGGCACACTTAGTAATGGAGGAGCAAGACTCTTCAAGTTGACATTCATTAGCAGTAGAATGATAACGACAAGCGAGAATGAAGTGACTTGCCTCATTGGCTTCCAACTTCATTTCTGAGATAGGACACTGGTCAAGAGTGGAAGTGATTCGTGCAATTCTCAGTGAACGTCATTATTATTATATTTATCAAAGCCACCATGAAATTTACTCGACGTGCTATTTATTTATTCGTTACAGGGCGCCAGTATAGGATGACAGCAATTGGAAGATCTCTGTCCTGAACACTTGAACCGATCTCGTTCGTGTTATTTGTGGTCTCTTCTCTTTTTTTTATCACTGATATCGTTGATTACCAAAACAGGGTAATCTTTCTGAACATTCACCTTACTTTATCAAAATTAGATTGTGTTTACCGCATTGTTCTCGATTATCGGCGCATAATCTGTGATTACGATCAGACACTAAATCCAAAGATTAAACACCGCCGAGCCGGGCCAAGATAAGAAGGATCGGGAAAGAACTGGACTGAGGTTTTAAAGTTGGATAAGGCGTAAAAGCACCGAACAACCAAAACCTTACACCACTACCCGAACCACCCAACCACCAATACTCAGCTACATCATCCCCAGGGGCTAGACTTTAAAAAATTAAATTACTTCCTTCCTTCAACGTTCATTCCTTCTTTTCTCTTTCTAATCGTCTCCATTCTGGTTGGCGATGTGTCCGGCTCCCTGGGGGCACTTGGCGCGCGAACGAACGACCGTTCACTCATCAGCCTGCCGACCCGTCCTCGCCCCCCACCCTCTCCAATCGTACGTTTCGTTTCCCTGATCGCACGCTCCTTGTAGCTCTACGCTCTTCTCAAGGAATTCCGCATTTTGCTTTCCTTGCACTCAGCTCTATTGTTAGGTGCGCACGCGGTATAGGATCTCCCCTCCACCCGAGGATAAATTTCCCTCCCCCGTCGTATTTCCTGATATATCATACCGATAATGGCGGCCTCGTTATGCTGCACACTGCCAGTGAAGGCGTACCGGGGAGAGTGACGAGCAGGAGATATTGGTTGGTCGACTGCCGGCCTGGTTGGATGGTTGGTTGGTTGAGGAGTGAAATTGTGTCGGGAGAGTTTTAGTGGGGTTTGGAGGTGAGACATTTTACAAGGAAGAGTATATAAGCGCATGTTTTGGGTGTAAGGATGTGTGTGTGTGTGTGTGTGTGTGTGTGTGTGTGTGTGAAAGAGCGCGTGTGTGTATGATGGAGTGAACTAAATGACGGGGATGGTGATGAAGGAATGTTAAAGGTGTATCAAGAGCAGAAATGTATTGATAGCGTCGGTTGAGAGGGAAAGAGAAGTTGACAAAGGAAGAGAGATAGAAATGAAGAAAGAAAATGAAAAAAGAAGGAAACTTATTCATTAAAAAAGAAAAGGGAATTAAAATTGAAAACAAGAAGAAATAAAGACAAAGGAAGAGAAGTTTAGAAATACAAGAGAAGAAGGAGAAAGAAAAGAAGACAAGTCTCTCGATAGAAACCGTCATGCAACCAATGTCTTTCGGCAGCATACCGTGTTGGGTGTGATCAACCGAAAATTTTAATAAAGGGAGATCAATGAATGAGTCACTTCTCTTGCCTTTTCTTGGGCAGTCAGTAACCGCTAAAAAAGTCCAATTTTTCAGAAAACAAGCAGACACTGAGGGACGATTTTGAAGTTACATTACAAACTGAAACCCACATTCAAATACTATTCCATGGGGGCTAATTTCAACAATTTTTATAGTTTAAATGAGGAGTAAATATTCAAATTTTCAGCCCTCTAGCTCCATTGGTGCAACCTGTATGCGTGATACATAGTCAGCTCACTTAAGAACTGACGAAGCCCATGTGAATAGTTTTAACGACAGATTTGGTTGATTGTTTTCCAACGCAAATATCAAGAGAAAGAAATAAAGATGAAGAGAGAAAGACCAAAAGGAATGAAAAAGAAAAAGACGAAGAGTCAAAACAAACAAAATCAAGCATGGCTGCTGCTTGGTCAAATTCCACTCTAACTTCTATTCTGACTGAAGATGATTACTGCAACTTTAGCATTGTATGTGGAATAAATAAATTCGTAAATACACGAGAAGTAAGTTTTTCATTGATCGCTCCTTTATCCATTTTTTTTTAAGTATTCAACCCAAGCGAGGCATACTGCCAAAAGATGTTGGCCACGGGACGGTTTCTATTGAATGAGAGACAAGATCTTTTGTAGTTCTTTTTATTTCGTTTATTTGTTTGTTTGTTTTTTTATCGACTATTGGATCCGGTGTGAGATTCCCCACTACCTCAGCTGGCCTCAAATGTTATTTACCAAGCACAGCTTAGTCTGGAACAAGGCCACAGTTGTAGGGGCACTCAATGAAGATGGAACCACAACCCTAGCAAATTGATCTTGATAACCATTGCGCTACAGTTGATACCTATTTATTAAGCTTAGCTTAGTTCGGAACACGGTCACTGTAGTTGGGATGATAAGCTCGCAAAATATAATTTTACAAAATGGATTCATTTGACAAAGCCAAGATGATCTAAGTCTCATTTCATTTACTAAGCTTTGTATGGCACAATGCAACATCGCTTACTATGTCTGATGCTCTTATGTAATCACCCATCCAAGTACTCTCTGGACTGAACATTGCTTAACTTCGGTGATCAAAGAGAACCAATTATCTCAGCGTGATTTGACTGCAAACCATGAATATTTACGAGCCTTTGTTTAGTGTGGCACAAGACTATAGAAGTGAAACACCCGTTGCTGTTCGAATTTATTACACTCGTGAATTGGCATACAAGATTATTCAAATACTAAATGATGTTTTGATACTATACATCTTCATCTTAATTCTCATTGCTTTTTATCGCAACTAATCTCAGGCTGGGTTCCCTTCAGCGATCAGTAAATAAATTAACAACACAGATCTGAATAAAAAGAGGCCCCGTGAGAATCGAACTTACGTCGATGTATACCGAGGATGGCTCGCTGAACTCGCAACTGTTCTTACCACTGAACAACTGGAACTCAGTCCGAAAATTCCCAACAAATCAAACCCCCTTAGACTCGTTCGCTATCTCAATCTTATATTAAACTGTACACCAGAAGAGGTCTGGATAGGAGATGAGTTTTGAGGGAAAAAATGATATTTGTTGGTCAGAGTCACAATACTATCAGTGAGACAAGCAAATTAGTTATTCGCTACAACAATGGTTCTCGAACAGGAAGCACCTGGGATGAATTTCGTGGTGGGGGGATTTTAGCTTGGGGGAGAGTTCAGCCAGGAGAGTGACGTATAATGGAGAGTATAATGATGAAAAATTAATTACTGTTCATAATGGGGGAGAGGTTGAGGAAAACCTGGATTGGAAGGAAAAAGGAATGTGACTTGGGAGCCTGAAAACCACTGCACTATATTTGATACACGTGACTCACTAATCACTACTGATGTGTGCATAAACTGCATTATAAATAAGCACACATCTACAACTCCTTTCATTGAAATTTGATTTTCTTTTAAACCAAACATTGTAGGATTTTATTATTTCCAGTAGAACATTACACAATCAAAACAGATATTATCAGGTATCA
Source organism: Thysanoteuthis rhombus (assembly GCA_963457665.1). Classification (NCBI taxonomy): domain Eukaryota; kingdom Metazoa; phylum Mollusca; class Cephalopoda; order Oegopsida; family Thysanoteuthidae; genus Thysanoteuthis; species Thysanoteuthis major. The sequence goes on along the minus strand of OY735234.1, from coordinate 10,052,423 downwards.
TTTATGACCAGACTCTGTAGTATTGAAACTCAGTTGCCAAAAATATGAGTATGTTACTGACCAAAAATTGGAATATCCCCGAGAAAAAGTTCATGGACAACAGAGTTACAATGTACACCGTTCCTCTGTCTTTCTCCCTTTTCTTTCTCTCTTCGTGTCCTTCTATTTCTCTACACTAAGCTTAGAAAATATCGATATCGGTGTGTGTATATTAATTGCCTATAAATTCGGGCTTGTCAGCGGGTGAAGGATTAAGTCGTGTGTAACTGGTGGGAATTGTCATTGGGGGATGTAGGAGAGGAAGGTTGTGGGGATTTGCAGTGTGCTTCGCCGTGGTTGGTTGAAAATGGAATGGCTGACGGACCAGAACGAGGCTTGATAGTGATTTGGATTTCACGAGCGATAAAAAAAAATTCCTTTTTTTCTTTTTTTTAATCACACCTGAATCGTTTCAGTCTTCCTTGCTTCCCGCTGGGCATTATCTCCCTTTACTCTCTTTCGACTATGATCCTGTCATATATTTCTGATTTGAAATTGACGCCATCTTTCTTTATTTCGATCTATCACTCTATCAATCTATCTATCTATCTAACTATTGCTATTAATCTCTTCAACTTCTTTCTCTCCTTTTCTCTCTAGCTATCGATCTCTCCACCTCTTTCTGTCTTTCTCCTCCTTGCTTTAAATCTCTCCATGTCTCTTGGTTACTTTCTCTCCCGCTTTAGCTCTCTCTCTCTCTCTCTCTCTTTCTCTCTCTCTCTCTCTCTAAATCTCATCCGCTTGTACGCTCGTATCATATTTTTCTCTTTCTAGTCTCCATCATTCCTCCAAACACCTCTCTCGTTTCTCTCCCATTTTCTATCTCTCCCCCATCCTCTCTCTTCTCTCCTCTTTCTTAACCCCCCCCTCTCTCTCCCTCTCTCTCTCTCTCTCTCTCTCTCTCTCTCTCTCTGATGCAATCACTTTAAACACATTTAGTAACTCTCCCCCAAGTTTACTTCCCGATTACATTTTTGGTTTTATCTGATTTCTTTCTTTCTCCCTTTCTTTCTTTCTTTCTTTCTTTCTCTCTCTCTCTCTCTCTCTCTCTCTCACATACACTTTTTCTCTCACTCACTCCTTGACTTTTCCTTTCTCTTGCCTCTCCTCCTTCCTTTTCTTTTTTATTCTCTCTTCCGCCTTCCCCCTATCCTCCCTTCCGCTCCCCTTGTCTTTTCCTCTCTCTTTTCCATCACTGCTTGCGACACCCTTTTGTCTTTTCCTCACTCTTGCCTACCTTCCCTCGTTTCTCCCTCTCCTGCTTGCTCTTTGTCTTTCCATCTCTCTAGTTCACCTTCTCATTCTCCTCCTCTCGTTGTATCTTGCTATTTCTTTGATAGGGGAACACTTTTTAGAGACATTCTCCTGTTGCAAACACAGACGATTCACACACATATATATATAGATGTATATATATCTAACTATTTTGTTTTTAAAATCCTCGAAACGGTTACATGGTTAACAACTGATGATCCTGACTAGAGACAATTTATAGATTGTACAATGATACAAAGTATCGAGGAAACAGGGAAAATAACACTTCGGAAGATAACATAAATCGTATTGAAAGATATCGGGAGATGGGTGACTGAAGTGACACAAAAAATCTATTGAAAAAATTTTTAATGTTCAGAGTTCAAAGCTGTAAAGACTATACATAGTCTATACATATGATAACTTTCTTCAATTGTTTATTCTATTTACGTTGTCTGGAGCGAATGATACATTAACGGTATAATGACTGGAGATCATCTCAAATAAGTTTCTATACAATATAACGCAATTTATAATCATTCTGTCGGATCGTATATATCCATCTCTTAATATATATATATATATATATATATATATATATATATATATATATATATATATTTATATATATAGCACTGTTTATAAGTGTTTGAACAAACAGTATAATTTATATGGCTTGAAAACAGGAACTTTACACAAGAAGAACCAAATTTTAGTACAATCAGCTCAACAAGTTATTCATTCACGTATGTTTCGTGGTTCTGAACAAAATTTCTAAAAAATGATTTTAATGGACCTAAACTGTGGAATGAATCAGACCAAATATTTTTCTTTTTCTTTCCTACTAAAATCTTATTCAGAATCAGTCAATGTGATTGAAAAAACTAACATTACTATTTGAAAGAATTATCAAACTAGCGAGTTAACTTGGCTTTCAACTACACTATTTCACTTTTTCGAAAGGAAGCAATCTTAGTCAAGAAACGTATCGGCAAAATATCATCAAACCTCAGTGTAAATCTGACTTTGTTTTTCTCCCGTAACAAGAACAAGAACAACAATCCTCACCAAGTTCGTGAGAGTGAAAACGAGCATTCCTCCATCGAGTTTGAAATCATGACTAAATGATTGGTTGGCGGCTGTCTTACCAACTGAGTTAAACTGACAAGTCTTACATATCTACGAAAATTTTCTCCTACAGAAACGTAAGGGCTTATTTCATTCAAATAAATGAATATATTCATACAAAAAAAATTATAATTTTTTAATTTATCAAATATACTATACAAATGTTTCAGAAATCATCTTCAGTCAGAATAGAAGTAGAAGTGAAGTTTGACCCTGCAGCAGCCAGGCTTCATGTTCATCTATATACTACACGCATTCATAAA
>OY735234.1:9909739-10044739 GCA_963457665.1 Thysanoteuthis rhombus | reverse complement strand
TTCTTCTTCTTCTCCTCCTCCTCCTCCTCCTCCTTCAGTTTAAAACTGATGGACATAAGTTTTAGTTTCATTTATCCTCATCCACTTGAACTCATTGATTTCGATTCTTAGCCTTTCTATTTTTACTTTCATCTCCCTCTCCCTCTCTCTCTCTCTCTCTCTCTCTCTCTCTCTCTCTCTCTCTCCATCTTTTCTTGTCCTTGTTTTTCTTTTTTTCTTTTTATCGAGGCGTGGGGAGACCTTGTATACTCTCTGTTCCTGTCCGCCTATCTTTCTTTGACGCCGCTATATTTCCTTATATTTCGAAGCGGATTCATCTTGCCCCCCATCCTCTTCCTCCCATTTGATCATTTTTTTTCTTCTTCTTCTTCTTCTTCTTCTTCTTCTTCTTCTTCTTCTTCTTCTTCTTCTTCTTCTTCTTCTTCTTCTTCACAACCTGTTCTCTCAGCAACACCCTCCCTTTACACTAAATTACTTTTCGAACCTTACCCGACCCTCTTCGCGTTCCAACCGTTTTTACCTCACCTTCTCCTATCACCCTCGTCCCTTCCTCCCACCTCCTGCTAATCCCTCCTATTATTTTACTTTTCCACCCTTTCTTTCCCATCCCCGCCCATATCTTCTCATCTCTTCAAACCCCCAATATCTACCCAGTCTTTTTGCCTGAGGCTGTTGCCCTTAGTGCTAACCCCGCAGTTGTTCAACGATCGAATTGTCTCCGCCATTTTTTTTTTTTTTACTTTCCACGATCCCTTTTACCCGCCATTTTTTTTATTCTGCCTATTATAGCCCATTTTTAAAAAATCGTTTTTGTTTGTCCATCTTTGTATGTATCATAATTCGGTATTATTATGCTTCCATCTCCTCTGGAAGAGTTATGTTTCGCTTTCGTCTTTGTGTTTCTTTATCTTTCGTCACAAATTCTCTTGCTGCATGACATTATGCTTGTTTACACATATATTTTTAAAAGTGCTCCAAAGATTTAGGCAGGATGTACAAAGAAGATGCATATATGCTCACATATAGACTCACACACAAACTGAGATACATACGTGCGTGTATACATAGAACCAGTCTGACTGTTGGGAAGAGATAAATGAACAATAGATAGATAGATAGATAGATAGATAGATAGATAGATATGGACGTGAATACAGTACTGTGTCCCCAAACGATAGATAGGTACATACATACTTACATGTATATACACACATACATGATGGCTTCCTCCTCTTTTTTGAGTATGGCCATCACATGATGTTATACATTCATAAATACGTACATACATATATGATGATTCACATCTCGTTTCTGAGTATGGCCACCACATGATGCCATACATTCATAAATACGTACATACATATATGATGATTCACGCTTCCTTTTCGAGTATGGCCATCACATGATGTCATACATTCATAAATACGTACGTACATATATGATGATTCACACCTCGTTTCTGAGTATGACCATCACATACTGTCATACATTCATAAATACGTACATACATATATGATGATTCCCGTCTCGTTTTCGAGTATGGCCATCATGTGATGTTATACATACATACATACATACATACATACATACTCTATTTGACGGCTCATAAGAGCACCCCACCTTTTTCTACAGAAGAATGTGCCCAAAGGTGAAGATAACTTTCGTTGTCCAGCCCAACCTTCGCCAAATCCCCAGGTAATGTTTTAAAAAACTAGGTGATAAATGAGGATTGTTCAGGGGGATGAGTTTCCCTTGGAAATATTTCCTACTGAAGACAGGGTTTTTTATTTACTAAGGGAGGCCAAACTGTGGCTCACGAGCCAAATGCGACTTTCTGACAATGTGCGGCCCATGGAAACATGTTGATGAATTTCCTTTTCTCATTATAGTCAATATAAAGGGTAAATAAGGACATATTTCAAGCATTATTAAGGGATATAAACTGCGATCCTATCGGATTAAAACGAGAGTTTTCTTTCATGGTTAGTAATTATATTCAAGAACTTGAATCCGTATTTTGATGCTAGATTTAAGTGAGGCATTGTTCTTCAGTGTCGAGAAGAGGAATTGTGTCTCTCAAATATCTAAAGTTAGCGGTAAGTGGTTCTTACATCAAGCAGATTTGTCCATCTCTGTTATATACTATAAAATACAGTACATACATATGACTGAAACTCCTTTATTACTGTCAAGACGTATACTTTAAATGTGCGCCCGCACACGCATGTTTGTTTGTGTGTGTATGTGTGTATGTGCGTATGTATGTGGGGAGGGTGGAATGAACAAGAATCTCTGCAGAAAATTATTTGCATTGTGTATTGTAAGTTCACGAATGTATGCGGATGAGGCGTTTGGAGTCATACATTGTTTACTGTGTGCGTTACGTTAAACTTAGTTTATTTCCATCTGTGGGTGTGAGTGATTTTTTCGCATTGTTTATATATGTATATATATATATATATATATATATATATATATATATATATATATATATAGATATATATATATATATATATATACGCGTGTGAGTAACTGCGTAACTAAACCAATATTGTGGACCTTACAAAATAAGGGGTCTCAGATTTATGAGTTTTGTTTAGTTTTTCTTTATAAAATACATATTAATATTCATATTCGTTGATTGTGTATGCTTGTAACTAGAAAGAATAATATTTCCATAAAAATTTGCATCGATATGAATTTTTAAAGGCTTTTCACATAAAGTAAAGCTACCTAGGCATAGAGTTGATATCCATATCTAACAGTATATACATCTATTTTTGTATGAGAAAGATATATATATATATATATATATATATATATATATATATATAGATATATAGAGATATAGATATATAGATATATAGAGATATAGATATAGATAAAGAGAGAGAGGGAGAAGGAGAAAGAAATAGAGAGAGATTGTGTATATATGTGTCTGAATTAATGTGTTTGTGTGTGCGTGTGAGAGAGAGAGAGCAGTACTCTTCAAATCTCAGTATACACGCTGAAGAGAATTACTTCAAAGGAGACAATGGAAACCAAGTGGGATTTGGACATGTAACGTTTTATGGTGAAGTGAATGAAATGTTCCATGACAGTGCCACACACCAAACCTCTGGACGGACTGTGTCTAAGCTTACAGAATTACGATGTGAAGTTTTGCAGTATCCTCCATATGCACTTCACATTTTCTCTCCGGTTAATCTCTCCGTACATTTTGAACTCCCTACCCGTAATTAAACTTTCAATAATAAGGAAGCCATAATTCGTGCTTTATTTTTTTTACCATTAAACCTAAAGGAAAATATAGAGATCACTTGATATCATTACAGGATCATCGAGAAAATGTTTATTGCTTCAGATGGGTCATATCTTGATTAAATATCTTCAGTTTTGTGTTGTTCATATCATCCCTCGTCTCACAAATCAGAAAACGACATTCATAAGTAACAACCTAATATTTGTAATTTTAAAAGACAGCTTCTGATTTGTGCATATGAATTTATTTATCTAAATTTATTTACATTAATTTTACTATACAAAAAGCGATATTTCATGTATAACGATCTGATATTTTAAAGAAATATTTATACCACTCATGTATCGCAAATTTCAAACGACCAAGACAGAACGTTGAAAGTTGAAAACTGTATTTGCTATGGTTTTCATAGTTTGCACTGATGATTTTTTTTACCGTGTTCATTTGTAAACTTTTGGATTAATTCACTCCAACAAAGTTTACTGTTAAACAAGAGGTATTTAGTTTTACTATAATGTGATTTATCGGTAGTACACCAGTGATTACTGTAGACATGAGAGAACTTTCTCCTTTTAGTGTAGTGGGGATTTACAGCTTAGAGCGCAGGATTTCCGATACCGAAGCTATGAAATGTATAATGACCCTATTCTTTAAAAAAACGTTTGCCTTTCATTCCAAACCACTGGAAATCCTATTTATCCTGATTTTCAATGTACAACATATAGATAGGCTGCCGGAACATGCTATGACAAATATTAGGTCTAAAATAGCGAAATTCGTATTCAATCATCATAATCAGAAATGCTGTGTATGTCAGTAGAGAAAATGACTGAAGCTAACTGATGAAGTAGCGGTAACGTCGGTGGGCAGCAATAAGAGAAAACGAAATGTTTCCTTCGAATACCAGATTCAGATCCGGTGCTAAAATACGAGTATGATTTCTGTTTCATTTTTCGACCTACCGTTAAAAGTTGTTGCGTCACTGTATAAGTAAAAATTACCGTAAATGAAAGTATTGGCGCATCTGTGAAAAAATAAATCCTGTCTGTGATATCAGAGGTTACGTAAACAGATGGTTTGTTTTGTTTTTGTTTTGCTTTTTATGTTAGTTTTTTTTGTTTTGTTTTGTTTGTTTTTTGTTTGCTTGTTTGTTTTTTTGCTTTTGAAAAGGCTTCAGCCATTTCCCAGAAAAGAGGGTGGGTCATTGACTGATATCTATGTGCTCGCTCTTTGGCAACCATCGGGCAAACTTTGTATCAATAGATACAAAGCTTTCATAATAAAAAAAAAACGCGTAAAGGACGCATTCGATGGCCTCCGCTCAATCTTAAAGTGACTTCTTAAATTCAGTCGAAAGGTAACAGATTTAGGGTATTAGTTAGTAGCATAATTCCTTTAAGAAACAACTATTAATCCCTATTAATTAAATTTGAAAGCTTTTGATTGAAAAAAAAACAATCCACCTCAATATAGAACCAATGTTTCTGTGCTTTGTTATGGTGAGGTTTTCCGTTATAAATCACATGCGTTATATTAAAATCTTATGTTTCTGCTTATTGTCGACTTTTAGATTTCTAATTAAGAATTACTGACCAATGGCCCGATTGGATCGGAGATCAATTTAGCCTCCAAATTGGAATATTTTATCGGTATTGCGTTAACAAAAATTGCACAGTGATGTGCTATTTTTGCTGTGTCAGGTTAAGAAATATACAAACCCATAAACAAACATATTGAAATCGGATTATTATAATGTACATAACTAACTAAAGATTATTTGCTGAATAACTGCATCGTGTATCCATAGTAGTAGTAGTATCATTATTTGTAATAGTAGAAGTAATTGGAAGAGGTAGGAAACATCTATACTCAGCGAATATTTTAGATGAGTGGTTTCGGAACTGGGGTCCACAGATCCATGGTCGACCATCAAATAATGCTTGGTGGTCTGCAGTTGTAATTCTTCTGAAGCTGACTTTGCAAATCGTTGCACAATCCATCGCACAACCATCAAAAAACATAATTACTGTACATGTATTGTACTGTCTGTTTACGTGACCTATACCATATATTAGAATCCGGATAAAGGTAACCCATTGTAAATAAATATAATTTTTAAAGGTCAAAACTTGCATTTTATTGTAGTTTATTGATAAGAACATAACTGTCAAAATCGAAGATGCAAAACTCGGGAAGGTAGACCGCTACATCTACTTGGGACAACGAATCTCCATGACATCTTCAAAAGAAGAAAAAATCAAGCAAAGAATCACTCTTGGATGGCAAGCCTTCGGCAGAGCAAGCTCAACTTTCGAAAACCAGACGATCCCAATAATCCTAAAAAGAAAAGTATACAACCAATGCATTCTCCTGATAGTCACTTATGGAGCTGAAAAATGGAACATAACCAAGAGACAAACCCCTAAACTGAGAAGCATGCAACGCATGCATGAGAGAATCATACTCAACATCACACGGAGAGATCACAAGACAGCACAGTATATCAAGAAGAAAAAGGAAGTCTGAGACATCATAGAATCTATTAAAATACTCAAATGGCAATGGATAGGCCATGTTGCAAGAATAACAGACAATCGATGGACGTCACGACTCACAACATGGATCCCCAGAGATCACATGCGAAACCGAGGCCGACAGAATACAAGATGGAGAAATGAATTAGACAAATTTAGAAAGTACTGGCTCGGCGACGCCCATGATAGAGAAGTGTGGCGAATCCTTGGGAAGGACTATGTCCAACGACCGACGTTAAAAGACTGATGATGATGATGATGACTTTGAGTCTTTGAAGTTTCGAAACCACTGCCTTAGATGAATTTTATAAGAACATTGTAACTTGTGAAGAGAAAGTCCTTAGCTTCGTCAGGATTTGGAGGTGTCCTTTCTTTTGGTGACTTTGTGGTACTGAGACACTGTCTCAGAACTCTAGGCCTTTACATCGCAAATCGAAACTTCGGGCTATCTACAAGAGTAATCTATATTACAGAATTGTTGTGTATTTTACGAAAGCTGAAGTGACTGTTAGGGGTTGATGCTTATTTTGTCCTGATATGAGTACCATGTATCGAGTTCATACATAAATACACACAAATATAAGCGTTTGCTTCGTTAGATAGATAATAATAAACAGATAGATAGATAGATAGAAAGAAGGGTATTTGTATATTGGAGTGATATGTGCGTGTGTGGGCTTGTATGAGCGTGTGTGTGTGAGTGTGAAAGGGACGAGATTTCACCAAAGGTTGTTCATACGAGTAATCAACACCTGATTGAAACCGATTCGTTTAAGTGACAACGAGCACTACTATTTTTTACGCATACATATATGCATTTTTTTTGCTCATAACACAATGTTGACAGCCGTGTCATGGGGTCTTAATGACCCACTTAATGTCTGGATGCCAGCTCATAGGCTCGATATTACTCTAGTGTTTTTCAAATATAAGTACTCAAAGAACTAGATTCATTGCTGAGAGAATCATAAATCCGGAAATGTATGTGTATGCTGCTTCTGGGGGTGTGTTTTTTAATGTATTTGTGTGTGTGTGTGTGTGTGTGTGTGTGTGTGTGTGTGTGTGTGCGTGCGCGTGCTTTTGAGTGCATGTGTGTGGTTTTGTGTGTATGTGTTAGGAATCGTCGATCAGAACTGTCACCACACAGTCAACAAAGGTTTCTTCAGTTTTCAAGTTGGTCTGGCTTGCTGGCAATGTATGTACCACGCGTACAGGCCGAACTGAAGGAGATAGAGAGCTGAAAATTTGAATATTTATTCATTCTTATATCTAAATTGTTTGTTTTTTTTTTGCTTTTTTAATTACCCCCTAAATAGGTTTTAGTGTGGGGGGGTCAATTTGCAGTGTAAACTTATACTAAATCGATCCCCAGTTTTCGTCCAGCAGAATTCAGTGATCGTTGCCGAACAAGAGGCGGGACTTGTAACTTATTGATTGATAAACCACTTTTCCACGTATTTTAATTGATCACCTCTAACATGGTACGCTGCCAAGAGACGTTGATTACATGATGATTTCTAGTGTGTTACAATCTCTGTGTGTTTGTGTGTTTGTTTTTGTGTTTGTAACTTTTTGTCAGTCCGTGTGTGTATGTGTATGTGTGTATGTGTGTGTGTGTGGTAGACATTTCTAGATTAAGTCAGAGGTTAATATGGAACAACTCGCTGAACAAGAAGAGAGTCTCTTCTGTTTGTCTCAAATCGGGACATGCGCACGCGCATACATACACACATACACCCACGCAGGCGCACAGGAAGAGTAAGTATTTTCACCTCTGATCTCATCGCTATCGTCCGTCCATTCTTCCCCGGTTATACACTCATTATTTCACCTAAAAACCTATTATCATTGTCACTTCTCTCGCATTATGCATTATTTAGTCAATACTTTCCCCACTAGACGGACGCTACTCCTCATGTTATAACGATAATATATTCTCTTGTTATTCCCATCGCTTTTACTTCAGTATTAATAACTTTTCTTGCCTTCTTCGTTCGCCCCTTTCTTCGTTATTTCTAATATAAAATGGTGTCCTATAGCCCTTTTCTTCCTTTCCTTTTCCTGTCTTTCTCTTTCTTTTTCAAATTATCTTTCTAGTATCTTTCTTGTTCTACCTTCGCTTCTCTCGTTTACTTTGCTTCTTCTCTATTTCATTCTTTCTTTTTCTATGTCTTTCCCGATTCATCTCTGCATGTCATTATTATTTCTTTATTTTTCTACATTTTCCTTTTCGTTTTCCTCTCTAATTTTACTTTTTACTCCCACCCCAATCTATGATTTTTTTTTTAAGAATTTGTTTTCCTCCTTATTGAATTTTTTTGTAGGTCCTCCTTGTTTTTATATACCAGTACTAATGCTTCTTCTTTTTTTTTTCTTCCGTGTTCTTTCCTTCTTGCTTTCTTAATACCTTTCCTCCTATCCTTTCCGTTCTTTTTTACTTCTCTTACCGATTTCCCTACATCTCTTCTTTTTTTTTTTTTTTTTTTTTTTTCATTATTGTTTTATACCCTTTTCTCCTTGGTTTTCCTCCTTCTTTCTTTTCTCCTTTTTTCTACTTTTAGGCTATTCCCATTTCTTTTTTCTCCTTTCTTTCTACATTTTTCCTTTCATTTACTCGTTTCTTTTTATGTCACTTCTCCCAAGACTCTATTTTACCTTTCTTTCTTTTCATTTCGTCATCATTCTTTTCTTCTTCGGTTTTTATTTCTTTCTAGTAGCCTATCTTCATTCTTCTCTCTTTTCATTTTCTAACTTTCTTCTCGATCAGTTTTTCTTTCATTCGTTCTTTGTCCTACCGTCCACTTACCACACTCTTTTTTTTCTAATTTATTTCCACATTTCGCACCTTTTTAATTTTCTCTTTTGTCTCTTGTTATGATTGTTGTATTCTCCTTCCCATCGACTGGAGAGTGCAATTGGCCAAGGGCCATAACTCCAATTGCCCCGTGGTGATAATTCCAAATTAATGGAGAATTGCAAGCGATCCCTGATAGATTCGCTGCCAGATTTGGGCCATGGGAGACGGGAGGGGCAAAAACGGTGTGAAGAGACGAGAGAATTTCTATTTGTGCCCGCTGCTGTTGTTATTGGTGTGGTTGTTGTTATTGTGCGGGACTGAGACAATATCGGTCGTCTGTCAGTTATAAAAAGTGTTCAGAAGAGTAACGTGAGAATTCGACTTTATTGGCGAGTCGTTGGATACTGAATTTGACTTGTCTGCTTTGATGAATATCAGTAGATAGATGAGGAGAGCAAGAAATTGAAGTAGATAAACAGGTCTGGTTGGTCACTCAATAGAAACCGTCATGTGACCAAAATATTTCGGCTGTATGCCCTGTTGGGGGCGATCAATGAAAAAGTTGAAAAAGGGGTGATCAATGAATAAGTTTCTTCTATTGCATTTCGGAGAGTGGTCGCTAAAAAAAAGTCTGGATTTTCAAAAAAGAAAACAAGCGTGAATGCTGCTGGATGCAAATCATGATCAATTTAACATGAAATTACAGTGCAAACTGAACCCCACCAAAAACCTAGGGGAGGGGTAAAAAAAATTTTTTAAGTTTTAGCCAGACAGCCAGAGCAACTTGAAAACTGAAGAAACCTAATTTGACAGTTTTTGTTGACGGTTTGTAATAGACCGATACTTAGTTTACTCTCTCACATTTTAAAGAACCGATAGCGAGAGACCAATTCATTTAAATGCTTGAGAGGAGAAATCGAAAATCATTGTATTTCGAGAGTTGCCCATAAGTAAATAGATGTTTATTGAGCTAAGCTTGAGCTGACACATAGCTACTATTTTGGAACATCTTCGGAGATTCGAAGTCACAGATGATAACTAGGAAGTTCGGTTCACTAACCACAAAGCCACGGCTCGCGCTCACAGTTACTTGAATAGTTTTGTTAATTTGATTTATGGGAAAAGTTTTGAAACGAAATGAGGAACTAACTCACTATGACAGTCATAGTGAATTATGGTGTGACTGAACAGGAAAACTAAATCACTAATACTTACATACCAACAGGTACTCAAAGAAAGGAAGAGATATTCGTACCTCACACAAATAAATCAACGTAGCCCGCATGTGTACTAGAACTAGTTATCTGAAAAAATATCTAAAATCATCTTTGAAAAAAGTATAACAAAAAGTATATAAGAATATTCCAGCACAAGATTTTGGTATTGTTGGCCCAAAATGTCCATAAAGATCCCGAAAAAGTACTTTTTTGAGAATGGTGACTAGTGGTATACTCATGTAATTTTTCAAATTTGTAGTCTTAAAAATGTAACTATGAGTGCTCGGACACGCGCACACTCTCACACACACACACATACACACACACACACACACACACACACACACTGAGAGGAACCTAAAGAGAAGAATCTATACACTTGGCTGGTTGGTCGAGTAGGCCATTTGTGGGGCTATTCGATAATTTATGAATTACGAAAAGGAAAGAAAGGAAGGAGTAATTTGTCAACTAAAAGAAACAAACAAAGAGACGATTGATTAACCTCGAAAAAGAAATAAAGGGTTCATTTGAAAAAAAGAAAATAAAAAAGAAAGAAAGAATGAATGAATGAAAGAATTTGTCAATCACAAAAAAGGGAGAGAGTCTGGAAGGAAGGTTTTGAAGTATAGAAAAAAGAATGTTGTAAAATAGAAAGAAAAATTAAAAAGATATGGCCGGCAAAAGGCAGTATTTTATGTGACCTGAATCAGTACTTCAGACAATTCCTGCCTGCTATTGATCCTATCAACTTACCAAAAGCAAAGTCGGTTGGAATCTGGCAAAATACCTAACCCCTTGAACCAGTCTCGCCTATGATACTTTTATCCTGAAATCGATTTATTGAATATTGGTCGTTGGCCAAAGAATATCTTCGATTTCTGTCATTAGAAAAAGAAATATTGAGTTTAACTTTGATACACTAAAATGCTAAGAACGACCCATAAAGACATGCTGGTTGGATCATAGAGTTACTGGCATTTGGGTCAAAGGTTCTAATCCTTGTGACGGTTCCTTCACACCAGATCAGTTCATTGAAATTGAACTCTTTTTTTTGAATCAGAGAAAATAGGTCCACTTCAATTGTGGTTTGTCCGTTGCCGAAACATTAATGATACCAAATTGTTATAAATGACAAAAGGAAATTCTCTTCTACTGCGTATGAATAGGGGCGTATCAGCAGAAAATAGAGCCTATGGCAAACACTGAAATTACGCTCTTATCCAAACATCTAATACGAAGCCTATCGTCTTTTAAATAACTTAACTATAACCTCAGCTCAAAAATACAAGTGAAAAAATAATCATTCTTTTAATTAATAAATTATTGAACTATATTACAATTACTGTACCTTCCTTACTTTCACTGATTCAAAGTGGTCTACGATATGCTCAAAGTCAGTTTTTTCTTGTTTTCAAATTCAGCAAAGCAAGATCACGAAGTCTGCTTTGAACCATGTTGGCTCTCAAATACGAAAGTATTTAGTTTAAACCAACTCATTTTCCTTCTTCATGAAGCATCGTTTCGTAGTCTTCTTGCAAAATGCTCTGAGAAAGAAGAAATGGTTAATTTGATAAGAACATTATCGCAAAATGTAACTAGGACCTACGAACGCCTGCACAGCGAGCGTACCCAGCTTTTGGGGGCGTATGAAGAAGCAAAGGCTCTCAATTTTTATGGGGTCGGCTTTGAGCCCGTGGTTTGCAAAATTCAGTCACAATAAAAAATTTCATGTTCAGAGGGTACAGACCAAATGTTCTGAGTCAGGGTCTTAATTTTTTAACCGTGATATCCTCTCCGTTAGTACACAGGGGCAGTCTTTCGGATTTTCCAGTCGCATTAAAAACTGAAGAAAGAAAAATTTCCGACGAATTCGTTCAGAAGTTGCTGACCACAATTTCTGGTCAAGACATACTACATTTGGAATGTAGTCGTTCAATCGGACTGAGCAGTGACTTTCCTTTTTGATGATTTTAAAACCTAAAATGCGCATGCGCAGAGTGCATACATTCTAAACCCAATAAGCCCTGTATCCATCAACTGAAATACACAATTTTTAGTATTTCTACGTATTTTGGGGATGGAGAATCGATCTAGAAATATTTCTGCTTTGAATTTTGGTGATTTAGGGTGTCAAATGTGCATGCACAGTACAAAGATGCACTTGCACATTGTGTATAAATCCAGTGAAATCAATATTAATCAACCAAAAGTCATTATTCTCGGTTTTATGAATTTTGGGGGGTGAGAAATTCATTTAAAACCATTTTTATCAAAATTTTGAGGGTGACCAGAGTTCAAGAATTACATTTTTAGAAGAAATCATTCTTTTCTCTATTTCCTTGAGGTTATCATTAACACATAGTTATTTTTTTCTGATTGAATCAAAATTGATTATAATGGCAGACAATGGTGGCCTTGACAGATCTAGATTATTTCTGTGTCGATAAAATATAAAATTTATATTATCAAAAATGAAATGAAAATATAAACATAATTTTTTTTTCAAATGGCTTTAAAATTAATTGCAATTGTGGACAATGGTCTATCAAAGACCATGAGTATTTGGGAAAGAAACCGTCCTTGAAAAAAATATACTCTTCTAATTGGAATATCAATGGATGGATCAAATTCTGATACTTTAAAACTATCAATATTCCTATTGCCACACCTTCTTTCATTTCATGAAAATTTTAGAAGATAAAAATGCCTTTTTTTGGTTACGACGTCAGTTGAATTTTTTGGTATTTCAGGGATGTTACAAAAAATTTTTGACTATCTTTCTAATTTGCGTAGAAGAATGGCATTAAAGTCAGTTGGCTCTGATCAGTGGTACTGTTAGGTATGCAGTTATGTAGTTCCTGGTTACCCGAGTGGGAAAGAGAAAGAAAACAGGAAATAAATGAAGAGATGAAGGAAGAAAGGAAGGGTGGAAGGTTGGGAGGCAAAAAGGGGCAGAGGAAGGAAGAAAAGAAAGGAGGAAGGAAGGAATGGAACGAGGAAGATAGACAGAAGGAAATGTAGGAAAATAGAAAATAGGATGTAAATGAAAGGGGAAAGACGGAGAGGGAGAGCAGACGAAAAGAAGCTGAAATGGAAGACGGAATGTAGACAAGGGTGGAATTTTTCTTCAGAAATAGAAGTGGAGTGAAAGGTAATGAAAAAAAAAGGGTAAGTTCTTAGGGAAGTCGGGAAGATATGAGACGCTGGGTGAGAAGCAAACAGACAAGAACTGCAGAGAGAGGAAAAAAAAAAAAAACGAAATTGAACGTGGAGAGAAAGAAGAAGGTTTTTCCAAATACGAAAACCTGAAACTAAAGTCTGACTCGAACCCAGTGCATCAATATTCTGGAACCAGGGAAGACTTTTTTATTAGATTTCGGTTGTCGGATATCTGTGGAATCGGTAATCACAATTGCTTATTCTATTCCCCTGCGGCGAACGCAAACAGAATTACTTCAGGTTTTCGTGTTCAGGAATTCTCCAAGAAACAGACGCTGGGCAGAAAATTGCTGGCAGAGAAAAGGCTTAACACCTGTATACGTTGGTAAAGACTGGCACATTAGTCAACTACTTGTAAAAAAAAATATTAGTTATTCGGTATAGGTGAGAAAAAATTAGTATCCGAAGAATGATTCAAAAGTTTGATTCTTTCTTCCAAGAACTTTCCCATCAGAATATATCCAAGTATACAGTCCATTTACACGATTCTATTCTATCCTTTTCTTCTTCTGGCCATGTTTATGTCGAATCGATCAAACTCTGTACCTTTCAAAGCATTTAATTATGCTAAACCCTAACCTTTCGTTATCGTTTCATTATACTTATCACAAACAGTATTCGATTACAAACAACATTATGTATTACTTTTCCTCCTCATGAAAGGAATACGGCAAATGAAATTTTTGAAATCTTTCCATCTATATAAAACAACTGACAATGTTTGTATGTCTGTACCCTGTAAAATTGGTTGAACATTCGTGCAGCCCAACTGAATTTCGTATGTGTTTCTCCAGTTTGCCGAGGCAAAGAATTTAGGCTATTTGATTTTTTTTAAAAACACATTTTAAGGGGTTTAGTTGTGGGTGCATAGCTGTTATTAGAAATTAAACCCTTACTTCCTGTTCAGTGTACATGTATAGACTATATTATTCCATAAAATGATACTGTGCAACTTTCTTTTCAAATCTTTTGTTCTCGGGTAATAAGTGTTATTTTCTCATTGATTAAGTCGAAAAAGTATAAAAATGTTAATCGGACCCGTTGAACTTTGCTTATTGTGACCAGGACAGTGATAACTTGAAATCTGCCTATTTTCGATTAGACGAGTTAATTTGTACATTTTTAATCACATAGATCAAGAAAAACAATTACACATCAGTATCACTGTCTTCGTTACAAAAGCAAAGTTTGAAGGAAACAATAACTATTTTCTATACTTTTTACAGGTAAGCAATAAAAAAAAATCATTAACTATCCAGGAACAGAAATCACGTTGCGTGGTGTGATTTATTATTGAACAACTGGCTCTGTTTGTCACTGTGCCCCTCCCTTTGAACCCTGGTACAGCTCAACCAAATTTGCCTCAAATTTGGCATGCATGCTCAAAGGACCTAAATGAATGCATTAAAGTTGAAAATGTGGAGGAAAGGATTTATTAAGGGTTTTAGAGGCGGATTCTCTTCACAAATGTAAATATGATGCAAAAATTGACTTTTAATTTCCTGTCAATATATATATATATATGTAATGAATAATTGTGTCATCCACAGACAGCTGTTTCGTTGTATTAAGACTCTTCAATGTGGCTATAGTTTATCCAATATCCCTTTCAGTACCACGAGGTAGGATCGAAACCTTCGCTTCTACGCAGAATTGGGTAGTCAGCAGGACCGAATTAAGCGATATATTTACTTACGCATAATTCCCCATCCACCAATTCAGGAGTTGGAGGAGCATTGCATTAAAGCAGTAATAGACAGGTGCCTTACCTAACAGTGCTAAAGAAGGGTGCGTTAATCATAATGATAATTAATACTTCTGTCCTCCGCAGACAGCTGTTTCGTTATATTACAACTCTTCAGTGTGGCTCTCTCTCTCTCTCTCTCTCTCTCTATATATATATATATATAGATATATATATATATATATATATATATATAGTGTCATCCACAGACAGCTTTTTCGGTGTATTACATCTCAGTGTGGCTATAGACTTTCAATTATCCCATTGAAAGCTTCAGATCAAACCCGGAGGCCGATATCTGCATCTATGTATATATGTATTACATCACTTCAGTGTGGCTATAGGCTTTCAATTATCCCATCCAGTACCGTGAGGATTGAAACCTTCACATTGGACCCAGAGGCCGATATCCTACCTCTGGACTACGGAACTGGACAGTCAGTAAGGCTGAATTTAAGCGATATATCCATTTACACAGAAATTCCTCATCCACCAGAATGCTCTATTCTTATGGGAGAGCATTATGCCCCCTCCCCACTTTAACGCAGACATGATAGCAGTGGGACCAGTGTATAAAGACCTGGCCAAAACAACAGCAAAAAACAAAAAACAAGTTGGACGGTACCAACCAGCCACAACATTCAACAAAAAAGTCAGTCCTACAAGCTTGTTGAAAAGATGGTTCCTACCACAATCTGACAAAAACTAAAGATGTTTCAGATTTATTTCAGATTAGTGCCAAAGTTGAGCATCAAATTGTACTTTATTCACAAGTGTGTTTTTCTTCTTTTTTTTGTACAAAAAACTTGGCAGTACTCCTGTAGTATTTAGTTCTGTATGCAGGTTTAAATCACATAATGGCTGGCAAACTCAATGCTCACTGATGTTTATAAAATGTATATTGACGGGAAATTAAGAGTTAATTTTAATATCATAGTTACATTTATGAAGAGAATCTGCATATATATATATATATACATATATATATATATATATATATATATATATATATATATATATATATATATATATATAAATATATGTGTGTGTGTATATATGTGTGTGTGTGTGCATGTATCATTCAATCAAATATCCATACAAAACAACTAACCCTGTTTGTCTCAACCATTAACAAATTTGGCATAAATATGGAATGCATACTCAATCGTCGTCTATGAACTGAGCCATAAATTTTCCATTCGATTCACAAATTTATACACACACACACACACATATATATATATATATATATATATATATATATATATATATATATATGTGTGTGTGTGTGTGTGTGTGTGTGTGTGTGTGTGAATTAGCTGAAAGCGCTCGATAGGGCGGTGTTAAACAAGTTTCTTGAATAAATCCTACTCACTTGTAATAATGATATTGCTTTTTTGTTTTATTTTTTTTTGTTTTGTTTTTTCCATTCAGCTCTGTCTTTTAAATTCCCTTTCCATCAAATACACGATTCGTTTGATTATAGTGTATAAGTGCGAGTAAAGTTCAACAGCTGTTATTAATCTGTATGTATAATTGAGGGAATCACACTGTCTGTCTGTCTGTTTGTCACACGATATAAACCACCTAAACATGGGCACAGTCAAACTAAATTTGGCAGTTTGAAAGTAAAAAGATTCTTGCAGTTTTCAACAGTGCACTTATTCGTTTCAGACCTTGCTCCCCGGCTTCTCTGCATTATTATTATTATTATTATTATTATTATTATTATTATTATTATTATTATTATTATAATAGCATCTCCATCTTCAAACCAGATGTCGCCAGGGACTGAGAGACATTAAGTTTTCTCAAGTTCCCAGCCCTCCTCTCAGTATTCTGACAGTTCACAGCGGTGCTGTGGTTTCCACTTTCTCATATGTCTATTTCTTAGATGTCTGGTGGTCATCATCGAAGTCTATCACAGTAAGTCTCCTCAGATCTTCTCCAGCCCACCTATTAATGCCCTCGTATATCGCAGCAGCTCTGTGGTTTGCACATTTTCAACCTTTCCCAACTTTTCTAACATGTATGTCATGTTCATTCTAGCTGTTATGCCATTGCTGACGATTGGAGGTCGTTAGTCTCATACTTCCAGTACCCTCTTCAGTATTCTTGCAGGTCCTAGTAGTGCTCTGGTCTCCATAGTCTCAAACCTTCCTCTTATCTCCTGCTCCTCCAATCTCGACTTCAGTGTCTTTGGCACTGTTCCAAATGCACCTACTATTATTGGCACTACCAAGGTTCTATACCTTTCTCAACCCTGAACCAAGTCACTCTCTTGAGTTTTCACTCTGTAGTCCGCAGGTAGAGCCCGTCTATGATTAGACCAGTTCTCTTACTTGGATGGAGCGGGCGGTTCGGATGTTTGGGATTCAGATTCGATATTTCAGCCATTTAGACAATCGCCGGTCTGCTGTTGGTCAGAGGCCGGATAGAAAGGATCAGTCAGCCAGAATGGGCAGCCAAAGTGGGCAGTGTCTGGTTAGAACTCATTTCATTATACACCGTCAGATACTGCGAATGACATCGGCTTTAACTTGGAACTCCTACACCTTCCTGAAAACCTTCAAATTAGCATCAACATTATTAACATCATTTTTATTCGTAGTATGATTAACTTCGGATATTATTATTATTATTATTATTATTATTATTATTATTATTATTATTATTATTATTATTATTATCTTCATTTTTTTTGTTTCCTTTTATCTTCTATTCTCTGTTTTCTGACACGCACTATTTGTATGACATGGCGCGCCCCCTAGCGTTGGTGACGTTTGCAAAAAGCTCGGTCGATAGCGCGCTCGCAGCATATCTTAAAGTGTCCAGGTCTGGGCGGTGGAGTTTTCCTAGTTGCAAAGTTAGATGAAAGTCATTCTTCATTTTAGGACCATTACTCAATGTCGCTTCTAATTACTCGTGTCATAGTTTTAACCCTCTCCTGATCATGGTGGCCATCTTCGCTATTGAATGTTTTCAATGTTCGTAGTGAATAACAGAATAGAAAAGGTCACGGTAAATATGAAGGAATAAGCGACGTATGCCAACAGACTTGTCAGAAGAGGGTATTTTGCAAGCATACATTAATCTTAGCGTCTACGCATGCGCGAGATATCTAAGTACTGATCGATATCTGTGCCTATTTCTTGTCTCCGTTCGCGGGTCTTTGAATAACGTAAATGCTAATTTTTCCAGGACCTAGTGGGAAAGGCATGAACACACCACTCCCTGTACTCTCTCCCATCTCCAGATATATTGACAGTGGTGTACGAAGAGGAGAATGGCGGCAAATAACTCTCTCAGAGCTTACCAAGCTTGGCAGCAATCCTGTAAGGGCCTGATGATTATGTGTATATTAGCGAAGATTCCCGGCGTTCTACAGGAGAACAGAACTTCAAAGAAAACAAACCATTGAAAAACATGTTTTTATTTCTTCTTACTCGACGCAACAGATGAAAATAAATATTCGAACAGAGACCTTACTTGAGTTATGATTCAAAATGCCAACATAGGTGCATAGTAGTAAAAGAAATAATTATAATAATGATTGAAAAAAATTACTTCAGAAAATGAGGAGAGAAGGTAATGAAATTACATTCAATTTTACCCCATCCCCGACAAAATGACTTGATTTTTCTGTTACACAGAGTCATGTGTGTTCATACTTCATCCGTCAAAAACTTTTTGTCATTATGAAAAGAGAAAGGGTAGAGGGAAAAAACAAAACATATTCGTATTACTTTCACTGCTGCTGCTTTGAGCTGTTCTATTGTCAAAAGGTGATACATGACTGAAAACAACAAAACTTGTACGAGAATTGGTTTTAATGGAAGAAATACGTGTGCCGTTCGTAAGAGGAAAGAATGACGAAAATCCAGGTATAAAAACTATTATTTCTGATGTTTGCAACCGAAGTTTGGGAAGAGATTAACATCTGGTGACTTATAATGACCCCCGGTGACCTTAACTGACCTCGATGATTAGCCAGTGTGAGAAGTATTTTTCTATTGATTCTAAATATCAGGTCAACCGGTCTTGTAGTTTCAGCGGAGAGGAGACACAAACAAATATAGGATGTCAAATATTAATATAGATATACAGTAGACACTATAACGAACTAATTGGAGGTCTTTAAAACCGAAAGTTCGTTATACTCAATGTTTGTCCTACGTTCGATGAATAAAAAGTAAATTCGGTAGTTCGTTAAATGCGACTAAATCGTTCAGAAAATCCAACGACAGTGTGCATCTCGTTGTATTCTTGACTTTACTTTACATCGTTCAGTAAATTATATTAAGAGTCGCGAGGCACTATCCTAATTTCGAGGTCTGGCTTTTTGCGGCATTAAGTCCAAGGTAAAAGTGTATTATCTGTTCTCATAACATCAACGAAACATAACATTAGCTGCCCGTTTTCAATTTTGAACGTTATTATGATTGTATTTTCATTGTTTAAACTTAGATAAATTAAACAAATAAAATGCATCCATAATAACGATTAGAATTGAAAACAGGAATTAATGCTATGTTTTGTCGAGTCGATACTACACTTCGATCTTGGTCTAAAGGCTGGACCATGGGATTGGATGATGCAAAGTTGGTTGTGGTCCACGTGTTCGTCGCATTTATCAAACTTCTTTCGGTAAATAAGAATAGAGTTCGTTACGGTCTGCGTGAGCAATAAAGCCGAAATTTGTCATATCGAGGGTTGCAGGGTTTGCTATATATATATATATATATATATATATATATATATATATATATATACTGTTATAAATGTATCTGTTGATTGAAGGAAAAACAAATAATATGATAATGATAATATTTGGTGTATTGATTAACAATACTTCAAGTATTACAAAAATCAATGTTATTCAATATGCTTTCGTCTGTACTTCACACACAGCTTCAAACAATCAGGCCACTCATTAATTGCAGAGCGCTCGGTTTCCATTTGAAAATGGGTGGCTACTTTCTCCAGAAAACATTCCGAATCGTGGCGTCTTTTGCTATAAACAATTCTTTTCAGATCCCAGCTTTTTTTAACCAAAATTTGCAATCCAGAGGATTGAGATCTGGACTTCCAGGGGGCCAAGCCTCAGACTTTGTTGCCAGGTCACCATTGAGTCATTCTTGTCTCGTGGGCTGGAGCAGAGTCCTATTGGAATGCCGAATTCTCTCCATGGAACATGGCTTTATCAAGATGCTCAACTCGATATGGTTGGCATATGCATAAGCAGTCGTGTTGATTCCTTTCTCACAAGTATGAAGTCGAGTGACACCTTCTGTGTAACACTATGACTGGAATGAGATGGTGGCCTTGCTGCACCTTGTGAGTGACTTCGGAAGCTTCCTTGGAACTAAGAGCATAGACTCTATTATTTGGGCGACTGAAACAATCTTCCATTTCGGAACTCTTCTCATCAGTGAAAAAGCATCGTCTTTGCCGATGGCCTGTGTACCGCTTAAGCAACAATTTTCATCTCAGTTCTCTGATTTCAATCAGAACTGGAGTTAGCATATGTCCAGTTCTACGATGATTGGCGTTTAAACCGACACCACGTTTAATCAGCGGGGACATTGATCTGGATGAAATATCTCTCAAGCTAGGTTTTTCTGTTTCTCAAAGGATTCCCAAAGATTCTGTTCATATTACTTTTACTGCTGCTGCTATGAGCTGTTTCATTACTAAAAGGTGATATATGACAAGAAACAACAAAACTTGTGCCAGGTTTTCATGGAAGAAATACGTGTGCCATTCGGATCAGGAAAGAATGACGAAAATCCAAGTATGAAAATTATTACTTCTGGTGTTTGTAGCTTTGAGGGTATTGCAGATTCTTCTTCTGTGAGGATGCCCCAGTCTTTGTACATCTTTGTCAGTCTGATGTTTAGGGAATCTCTTCAGAGTACAATACACAAATATTCCACTGGTCTAAAACTGGTTTGAGCAGTTCGAAAATATCAAAACGATCATCGCAAGTCTTATAAAGACTGTTCACCATGATTCTGCTTTATCTATGGCAACCCATTCTCTAGCTGAATTCACGAAATCATACATCTGTATAAAAGAAGATAGGGGTAGCAAATTTTCTATTGAAAAAAAATAATTTATATGAAAAATGCTGACAAATAGATTACGTAAACTTATAGTCCTATAGAATGTGATAGAATCCCCATAGAGAGAGATGAGCAGTATAAGTACGCGCTCTCAGACTATTAATCTGCTCGAGCTTTGTTAGCTCAGAGCTGCAATTAGGCTGCATCCTTGGTGGACGCAGGTTCGAGTCCTGCACGACGCTCATTTTCTTTATTTATGCAGTTTATGTCTGTTCAATCTAAGACCGATGCCAGGCGCAATATAGTTCCTACTCAAATATCTTTATAATAATCACATGCACTCACACACACACACACACACACATATATATATATATATATATATATATATATATCATTACGTACGAGATATCGTTTTTAAATCATGAAGAATATTGTGAAGAAAGGGCATTTAACTATGATGGAAGGAATCTACGCATGTTTTTATGTGTGTGTGTGTGTGTGTGTGTACGTGATACCTGGTCATAGTAGAAAGTTGACATTAACCACATGTATTGGTCAGCATACAAGGTAGTGCTGAGTCGAGTTCGAAGTTTTGGGGATTTGCAGTTCTTGAGAAATCTATTTGAAATAAATAAAATGTCAAGATTATATTTCTTCCTTCTGAGTTTCCATAGATTAAGTCCCTTGACTTCCACTCTTCAGAATTGTGTAATTTTAGGTATAAAATATCTAAATTGGCAACGCTGAAGTGAAATGACCGAAATACTTCCGAGTCGTGCAGAGAGCGAGAGAGAGAGGGGGAGAGAGAGAGAGATGCACACAGACAGAGACTGGGAGAGGGGAAGATGAAGAAAATAGGAGAGTAAGAAGAAGAGAGAGAGACAGGAGGGTAAAGGAAATACAGAGAGAGAGAGAGAGAGAGAAGGGAAGTAGACGGAGGGTGGGAGAAAAAGAGAGGCAGGGAAAGGGAGAGGGACACAAAAAGGGTCCCTGAGAGCAGACCCTGCGCGATAATTGATTTAGTACCGTGCACGGTTTCTACCACACCGAGAAACTCTTCCCCCTAAAACCCTCTCCTTCCCTTAACCCTAATACCCTCACCCTTAGCCCGTTCCGCTCCCGACCCTATGTACTGCCCCTCACGAACCATCATCACCCAACGCCATTATCCCCAGCACGGCTTTCGAGTCGACATTACTGCATAGTTGAGGGACTTGGAGCTGAGCAGAACCGCCACTTTACAGAACTGTCTCTGGGGACATTCAGTCGCCCCACCCGTCCTCATCCCGGCTTTTTTCACCCACCCACCTCTATTTCTGCCTAATCCAACGTGCTTTTCTTCTTCTTCTTCTTCTTCTTCTTCTTCTTCTTCTTCTTCTTCTTCTTCTTCTTCTTCTCTCTCTCTTTTTTTTCTGTATCCTGCTCTTCTTTGTGCCCGCCTCCCTTCTTCCTCTTCTTTATCTTGTTTCTCTTCTCCTTCTCTCGCTTCTTCTCTCTATCTATCTCAATAGTTATCTATCTCAGTCTCAATCTATCTCAGTATCTATCTATCAGTATTTTCCTATCCTATCCATACATCAGTATTTCCTTATCTATCTATCTATCTATCTATCTATCCGTCTCTTCATATTTATCTCAGTCTCTTCACATCTATGAATCTCTCTCTCTCTCTCTCTCTCTCTCTCTCTCTCTCTCTTTCTCTCTCTCTCTCTCTCTCTCTCTCTCTCTCTCTATATATATATATATATATATATATATATATATATATATATATATCTTCCTATCTATCCATCTCAGTATCTCCTCTGTATCGATCCCAGTCTCTTCTTATCTATCTCTCCCAGTTCCAATTTATCTATCTATTTACCAAGTTCAGCTTATTCTGGCACAAGGACAAATTGAAGAGACTCCTTCAAGTGGAGTAAGACAGCTTGCATTGAAAATTAGCATTTGAAATTTAGATTTTTCGCCTGCGCCTCAACATCAACCTCTTGAGCTTGGGGGAAATACGCAACTACTTCGGCCACGAGACGAGCCACTTTTCCCTTCTTCCTATTCGTTTTTCTCGCCATCTCTATCTCTTTCAGTGTCGTTTGCTGACTTTCTTCTGATTACAACTCCATTCAGCAATAGCCCCTCCCCTGATGTGTCCAAACCACCCCACTTCCTGACTGTTACTGCCCCACGACCTATCGATGATCGCACACGTGCAGACGCACACGTTTTTTTACGACTCTCAAGATCTTGACTCTCTTTCAGCCTCGTTTTCATCGCGTTGCTCTTTTCCGTCTCCTCTTACAGCTTCAATGACACACTTAAATATCCTTCGTGGACTTTTCTCCTTTTCCCTCTCTCTCTCTCTCTCTCTCTCCTTTCTTTCTTTCTCACTCTCTTCTTTTTCCTCTTTCCATCTGATCATCTCTCTTCTAATCATTCACGTTCATTTATTGTGATCTCTTTTTCAGTGTGTGTGTGTGTGTTCCTCTATATTTCATGTTTACAGATTTAAACAAATTGAGTTGATAGATAGATAGATGCATATGATGGCCAACATTTCTCATTATCAGACATAGATATATATATCGTGACTCCATCAATTAAACTAAGTCTCTGAGTAAATAGTAAACACAAAAGACTAATCATTCTTTTGGAATGATACGGTCTTGGATCTTTATCTGTACACACTCTCTCACTCTCATTCTATGCCCCTCTCCTCTCTCTATCTATCAATCTGTGTGTGTGTGTGTGTGTGTATGTCTCCCTCTGTCCGTAATTTTCACATGCACACAGACATATGCATATCCCTTCCTCTCTCTCTCTCTCTCTCTATATATATATATATATATATATATATATAGAGAGAGAGAGAGAGAGAGAGAGAGAGAGAGAAAGAGAGAGAGAAATGGATTCGACATAATGATTATAGATTGCATTATATTATATACAAACTCTTATTTGAAAAGAAATACCCGTTGTTACTTGGTGAAAGTACCATTTAGCTGAGATAACGTGAATAGCATGAACAATTAAAGAAAATGGGGCAGCTGTAAGACTCGAACCTGTGACTGATAGGGTAGACACTCCAACGTAGCGTTGCTCTTACCATTGTAACTGTTTTCACTCCAAATTTTGTTTATTCCCGGTCTATATCTGCTCAATTTGTTTCAATCAACGTGACAATTGATATCAAGGATTAGATATATGAGCTGACATAATGATTATAAATTGCGTGATACTATATAGAAACTCTTTGAGATGATCTCCCGTCATTACACGGAGAATACAACATTTGACTTAGACAGTGAAATGCACGTGTGTGTGTGTGTGTGTGCACATACATAGATCCATGTAAACCCATGCATAAATATCCTTTAAGCAGTACATTTGTCTTCCCGAATCATATTCTTCTTTTTTTGTTTTCATCTCGGAAATTTTCTTTGCTTTGAATTATTCATCCATTCGTTATTTCGATTTTCTTGGTTTCTCTCTCAAATTCTCGTCTGTCCACCAATTTTGCACACCGATGTCGGGTTAAAATAACTTCTCAATAAACCTCCTCCCTTTCAACTGTATAATTTTACATGTCATTGGACAGTTGGACGACTGTAGCTACCAAAGGTGGCGAAAGGTTCTAGTACTTTTCATATGTGCGCGTCTTCGTGTGTTACAGAAATCCTGACTATACTGTTTTGACTACAGACTTGAAAATTGACACTGGTTCTCCACCAGGCCCCTTCTAAAAATGAAGCATTTTTTTAACTTTTTTTTTAGTCTCATTTCGATAGGTTTATCAATAACATGTAGATTCTCCGGAATGTAAAAGTTTCTACTCTGTTTACTCTATTTCAGATTATTTTCAGCGGCAAATACCTGTGATGTCATAAATAGAATCTATTCTGATCATATTTATTCTTTGATGGAAATTTTTTTTTTCTCCACATGAGTTCAAATTCTGACGCTACGGTTGTTCAATTATTGACTGCAATGGCGAGTCTCCATTTTCCTCACACCTGTCAACGAAGTTGAAAAAAAGGTACGTATATGAATTCGATTGCATCAGTTCGACTGTCCACACGATATTTCCGAAAGTACTAAAAGTGTTTCAATGGAAAGGTGGTCAACAGGTTGAGAGAGGAGTGGTAACATTTTGTGGTGGATCCAGGAACTTTTCTTTGATATATTTTTCTTTTCTTTTTTCTGTGCCTTCATTTATACGCTCATGACTTTCCACTCAATATCTACTGAATTTTGCAATGAATTTCGATGAAATCTTGCGGAGGTATGGACAATGGGCTACACGAGAATCCATTAAATTTTGGAGCGGATCCATGCACAGTATGGACTTTTAATATCTATGCACATTTGCAGTTGCACCTTTTCGCACTGACATCTCACTTGAGACTAATCAATATAATTATCTGTCGTTCATCCGATCCACATTTTTGTAGAAGGTTAGTGGCTTAATAGCACATGTACACAAATAAGGTTCATATATATATATATATATATATATATATATATATATATATATATATATAATTTTAAATTTAAAAATGGATGTGACGTGTGTCGTCCAATATGAGTATGTGTTCTAAGAGATGATTCCACATTCTAGAAATAAATTTTAACAGACATTTCGCTTTGCACAACTTCATCAAAGCTTTGAACTGTGTCTGTGAGCATCTATGCTTTATCTCGATCTATTTCGTGCACCCGTTAGCAAGATGTGTCCTAAGGTAACAGAAAAACGTAAAAGAAATCATAAGGGTTAGCGTAAAACTGGCAGCCATTGAAGAAGGTCATTTTGAAGGTCTGGAAACGCTAAATTAAATTCGTATGTAAACTGATAGTAATTGCTCTTTGCTTTACGCCATCGCAACTTACGAAAAGTTTCAAAGGAACATTCCACTTTCGGATAGCGGGGTAAGCTTGTATCCATGTGTATGTAGCGTATAAATACAGAGGAAAAGAAATATTATGCCTGGGTTGCAAAATCCATAGAAGAGTGAATGCGTTCTTTTCTTATACACATACAATCAAGTATACACAAACACATGCACACCTGCATATACATTTAAACGTATATACACACATGCACACCGGCATATACACTTACGCATATATTCATGTATAAATCCACACCCACACAAATATTTACATGCACAGCTGCATACACAGATACACATACACCCAGATCCATACCTACACATAGTTACACGTGCACGTGCATGTACACCCGCACATACAATTACACATACACTGGTACACATATACGTACGCATGCAATCAAGTATAAGCGCTGACTTGAAGATATCAGCAAATAAACACAAACATGTAAACACATGTTTATGTGGACATATACTTACATACGCATACATGCGTATATTTATACACAAATAAACTCACATATACACATATATTTGATAATCATAAAGACATTTATTTGGAATTAATTGCTCGGCACTGTCTACTCAGTGGCAAATCAAGCGGCCTTAGATCGTGTAAATAATTTAAAAAAAAAGAAATGAGTGTCGTGCGGATATCGAACCTACATCCACTTTGGAAGCAACATTATGCACAGGCTCTGCTCTTACCACTGAGCTAACGACATCATAGCTACACGATCTAAGGCCCCTCGATTTGCTCTCGAGTAAAGTCGGTGCCGTGCAGTTAGTTCCTAATAAATATTTTCATAATTATCAGATTCTGTCGGATTTAAAACTGTCCATTTAATTATATTTCATATATATATATATATATATATATATATATATATATATATATATATATATATATATATATATATGCTCCTGCATACATATGCATTCGCACATACCTATACATATACATGTGCACATATACACATACATACGCTTAGATACACACACACATACACACAAAATATATATATTCTAAATTGATACTCTGGCCCCATCTTCTTCTACTCTCTCTCTCTCTCTCTCTCTCTCTCTCTCTCTCTCTCTCTGCCTCTCTTCTCTTTTTTTCCAGTCATCATCTACTGCTCTCTAACCCAAACCCAACCCTAACCTGACCCTTCTACGAATTTCAACCAACACTGAACTTCACGCGACCAAATCCAAATCCCAGTTTAAACATCTCCTCTTTCACACCTCTACGACCGCAAGCACTCAGCCCCGCGTTAGTCATAGCCACCAACCATCGCCGTCACAGAGTTGCCAGTACGATCCCCACCCCCAAGACCACCACCACCGTCAGCACCAACATCCTTCAACTTCCTATACTTACCCCCAACCCTCACAACTCTCGCTTGTTGTTCCCGGGACTCGAACACTAACGAGACGGGTTTAAAAACTGCGGCCCACCCTGACAAAAGTTAGGCCAGCAAGAGAAGCATAAACACAACAACATCTCCAATTGTGTCTCTTGGAAGCCGACTGACATGTCGACCGGCCCAGTCAGCCCGAGGAGTGGAGTTCCCTTACCTTGTCTATTCCCTCTCCACCGCTTTCTATATACCCACAGGACGCGGGGACACTTTCAATTAGAGACAAGTATTACAAGCCTAGATGGACACAATAATTTGATTAGCGGTCCAAATGGGTCTACCTCTACCGACCCTCTGCCTACTGCCAACGCACGGGAAATGAGGAAGGAAGAGGCCCGTGCTTTTGTGCGTTCGATTCGATACGTTGACAGATGTTTGCACGATACTGGCCCACTAGAAGGACGTCATTGGAAATAGGGACGGAATCGGTGAGAGTAAAGACAACGACAGCAGTCGTTAGATGGCGCTGTTGTATAACAGCATACCTTGAGCGGCCATGTTGTACTTTTTTCATTATCACCAGTGGCGGGTCTGTGAGGGCGTTAAGGGTTTTGTTAGTGATGGTTGCGGTACGAGGCGTCAGGGTTAGAGGGTGGATGGATGTACAGTATTGGGGGCTCCTGTGGGGGTGGTGTTGGAGGTAGAATTAGAGAGGGGCTAGTTGGGGTTGTGCAGTGTACAGCAAAGGGATTGTGAAGAGGTACATGTTGAAAGAATATGCATTGACACAGAGGAAAGTGTCGTTGTCGTTTGAGGTGTTTAAAGGTTGTAAGGAGATTGGGGAAAAGAAAGAAAGAAAAAAAAACGAGAAAGAAAAAAAGGGAAAAGAAAGACGAAGGAAAAGAAGACGAAGGAAAGGAAAACGGAAAAAGAGCTGGAATTTTTTTTAAAAGTGTGGAAATGAAAAAAAAAAACAGAAAGAAAGAACGAGAAAGAAAGACGCAAACAAACAAAGACGGAAGAAGGAAAGAAACGAACAAATAAAGAGTGAAGGAAGGAAAGAAATAAGGAAAGAAAGGATAGGGAAGAAAGTAAACGAACCAGAAAAGAAGAAATTTTTTTTAAATATTGGAATAAAAATAAAGAAATTGTAAAGGAAGAAGGAAGGAAGGAAGGAAGGAAAGCTGATCAGGAGAAATGCTTAGGAAGTAAACGAAAAAAAGAGAAATAATTCAGGAATGAAATTGAAAAAAAAAGATTCTGTATGTATACCAATGTGTATATGTAGGTATTGATGCGTATGTGAGGTAAGTTACACAGATGTGTCTGAACGAGATTTCGAAAGTGAAGAAGGAGTTACTGAGTGTGAATGAGTAAAATACAAACAGTGAAGGAAAAGAAAAAAAGAAGCACGAAGCATTGAAAAAAGAAAGGTAAATTGAAAACAAGAGAATGAAAATGAAAAAGACATGAAGAAAAACGCCTAAAAATGAATAATTGAAAATGAAAAAAAAAATGAAGGAAAACGTATTAAAATGAATGAATGAATAGAAAAAGGAAAACACATCAAGAAAACGACTTGAAAATGAAGGAATGAACGGAAAAAAGACACTAAGAAAAACGTCTTAAAAATGAATGAATGAAAACGAAAAAGAAATAAAAAAAACTTTTTAAAATAAATGAATGAAAAAGAAAAAGACATGAAAAAAATGCGTTAAAATGAATGACTGGTTGAAAAATAAAAACGTTGTAGAAAAGAAAGAGTGAAAATAAACAAAAAAGACATGAAGGAAAATGTGTTAAAAACGAATGAAAACTAAAGATGTAATAGAGAACATGTTAAAAATGAATGAATGGATTAAAACGAGAAGAAAAAACAAGAAGAAAAACATGTTTGAAAATGAAAGAATAAGCGAAAAAGACGGAGTGGAAAGATAAGAACCTTGACTGTCGAAAACCACATTATTGAATGCAAATAAGGTAAAACAATCATAAAACCGTATAGACATTCTTTGAAGAGATATTCGATACAAAGAGAAAGTGAAAGAATTTCGAAAAATGAGATAAGACTATATCGGAGATAAGGTACAACAAAAAAAAAGTCACCATAAATCTTCTTATCACCCAACCTCAACCCACTAAAAAAAAAAAACGAAACAAAAAACAACATTAATCCAAACCCCTCCTATAAGACACGCCTATTACGAAGGATTTTACGCAAGTGGATCCGTACACTTACAAGTTCTTGAGTTATTCTGCGGAAAGCCGATGGATTAACTTTCTCGTCAAATGGATTCGCCTTGGAAAAAATATTCACCAGATTCAACCGGGGTTTTTTCATTTGTTAACCACGCCCTCGAAAAACACTCCCCAACTTACGAGAAAAAAATCATAAACCACGCCCTCGGTAAACACACCCAAACAAATAAAATATTTAGCTCCACCCCTGTGTTGAAGTTCTCAGGTCTTGTCAAAGAGGCAATGATTTAGATAACGATTGACACAGATATTTACTTCTTTATTGTTGCCTGAGCTCATCAAAATGAAGAGGGGTCATATCGAGTAATACTTTTATAATTACTAACAATACTTTTAACTGCACTGAAATCCCTATGGGTCGTAGGGCGCTTCGTATTAGTTTATTTGATGTTGATTGAATTTTGCTACGAGGAAGAATGAACAGTCGCGAGAAAAATAAATAGCAAACCAGATCTGAGTAGTGGCTGAGATAGTTGTGGTTTTACCACCAGTGCCAGTGGTCAGTGTTCAATCCCAGGTAATTTTTGAGGTTGGTGGGCCCTGCCTATTTGAGACTTTTGTAGCCCCTCCAATTCCTTCCTTAATAGGCCATGGTGTAGTTCTTGATGAGATGAGTAAATGTCTATAACAAACCAGGCAGTCTACTATCACTTGATTCAAGTAAATTGAAATAATTGTTCGTTGCATCAAGTTAGATGATTGGAGTCGTTTATAGTATTCCCTATCTAATTAGAAACTGTCAGCATAGTTTGCGTAGGTTTCTACAGTTTTCGAGTGGTTCGTTCAATCTATCTTTCTATTTATCTATCTGTTGCGCGTACGAGCTGCTTCAATGGGGCTATAGAGTTGAAAGTTTAAACATTATTTAGAAAAAATGTCTTGTTCTTTTTTTTTTAAATTCCCCCTTTCACCAAAAATAAATTCTTAGTGATTGTTATAATTTAGAATGTAAGTTTATGATGAATTGATCTCTTAGTTTATGTCCTGTTTTGTTTTTGTTTTTGCTTTTTTGTTTTTTGGAAGGGGGTCGGACTTTTTGGTGACCCAACAAAAAGCGAGAAAAATAACTTATCCATTGATCACCCCCTTTAGCAATTTTTTTTTAAATCGTGACGGTTTCTATTGAATGACTAACCAGACCAGCCCTATAAAAAAAAAGTACATTACAGATGTATATATATAGTAGTAACTATTAAATACGGAAAGTATGTATATCCAGTGGTAAAAAGTTAATATTAATAATTTTGGGGAAAAAACATGTATTGGTATGGATTATGTTTAATCCGACAGTATGAGGATGAAATGACAATATCGGAACGCTCGTTGAGACAAATGATTCTTTATTCCGACGTAAGGAGCGAAACGTCGACGTAAATAATCGTTTTTCTCAGCAAGCACTCCGATATTGTCATTTCACTCTCATACATATATACATCCCATCAGTGATGCTTGCATTCTTTCTACATTTCTCCGGTGAAATCATTTACGATGCAAATTCTATAATGAAATTATTTACAATGTGTTCCTGTGGTGAAATTATTAGCACTGCATTTTCAAGATATATATGCTCTATTCTATTTATAATACGTGCGAAAATTCCTGACCACTGACAATCCCTTTCTTCCTGATTATCAATGCGTTTCTATAGTAAAACATTTGCGAAGCATTTATATCATACATATGAAAGCCTTATTCTATTAGTATCGCATGCTTTAATTCCTGATCCCTGACAATACCTTTCTTCAGGATTTTGAACTTGCTGAAACAACTTTTACGCCAAAGGTTGCAAAATTCGGTTCCTCATCATCAAATTTCCATAATGTCACAAATCTTTTGCTTATCTAAAGCTAAACAGGAGAAATGTGGAGTTGTGGTAAAGCCAGTGGGCACCAATAATAAAAACCAAAACCTTCCTTACGTATATCATTTTGAAATGCAGTTGGTGCTAAAATACAATAACCATCACTGCAATGTTATCCGAATATTTTAGATGAAACATTGTCAATAATTCTAGGTTTTTGATTTGAAGTTATTTCATTCTAATTTCAGTTTCTTTTCATCGCTACATCTAAATCGTTATTCCACAGTCGTTAGTAAAAGAGCGTTGATCAGAAATTAAAAATAAGACCTCCGGCGAGACTCGAACTCGCATTCCCAATTCTCTGAAGCCTGCCTATTCATGGAAGCTGCTTTATCGATTAGGCTACGTAGACCAACCGTTTACTTATCCAGCCATACGACTTTCGTCAAACTCCTAAAGAGTTGACTTTATTATCGCAATTAGAAGGAAAAGAAAGGGTCGTGCCTCGACGTCATGTGGTGACAGCTCATAAATAGAAACAGGAACAAGGAAATAAAAATTGGAACTTTCATGACATCCTCAGAGAATTTGTTCGTCCCTAATCCTACGTTCTTTGGGATTTTTTTGTTCTGACAACGTTTTTTTAATAAGTTATTTTTTACCTGACCTCACATTCATATGCAGCTCTCAGTCAGAGTTGAGTTTGACTGTGAAGCTGCCAATCTTGTATCCCTTATCCACTCCCTTCCCCAAACATTTTTACACCAGCATTTTTTGTTTACGTGCGCTCGTAGCATTAGATGAGATAGGAATACCAGTTCGATTTTTGCTAGAGACTTATTCTTCATTTCTGATTCTCGCTGCTTACAAACAAGCGTGAAAAGATAATCTTGTTCTGTTGATACAAAGCAACCGGAATGTAGATCAAAGAATTACTAGTGAGAAATTGGTAATGAAACTGTTACTACGCAACGCTATAGTTTCCGTCAGAGGACCACACCCACGCAGAACAGTCATCAGAAGTCGTAAGCCAAATTTGCAAGAATAGCATAATTCAAGATACATAAGGCCTGTGTTGCTAATTTAGATGTTTTTGTTTTATTTTCTCGAATTTGTGAGTCAAGTGTTGATAATACTTAGATATTTTCTTTTAGCTTTTTCAGCTCCTAAACTTCAGTGTCGCCATTTTAAATGTTTCTTGGAATATTTCGGAAGAGAATCGAAAAACTGAAAAGTCATATCTAAATTGGCAGCAGAGAAAGGATCAAAGATTTGAATGAAGATAATCGTGTTCGTCCTACGTGGCCGAAGATGACCATGGTTTCAGTTCTGTGAAGTAAAACAGATCCTGTGCACTGCAAGGTATTGGATTATAGCGAGGGAGAGTTAAGCATGGTCAGTCTAATTATCACGCCCTTCTCTACTTACGTCCAGTGGCAAGACATAATCAAGATGGCTGGTTTTCAGGTCAGGCTGTGATTTTTATACTTCATAGGGTGTTGCTGGCCATCAAGGGGGCCTACTTCCTGGTTTTGAATTAGAGTTGTCTGTCTCCAAGACTGGTTGCCAACCATGGCTTCAGAGCCCAGCCTGCCTTGCTATTTTCTCAGAGTGTAGAGTGACAGGCGCTGATGGCTAATTTAGAGTCTAAGAAGCTGACGACAATAACCCTCACCCTAACTTCAATATTAACCCTTGAAGCACTAACCTTACAAACACTAACCCTGCAGCTAGAGTGGTGGCCAATTTGAAACCGAAAAGCTAACAATAACTGGAGTCATTCTCTGTGTATGTTAGGCTACCCATACCCCTATCAAAAATGATAAAAGAGTATACCGATTCAGTCATTCCAAGTTTCGATCTAAGGTTTTAGCAGCTTGGATTACAGTTCTCAGGAAATTTGACAGATTGAAAGATATTAAAAACAGAATAAAAATTGTACATGTTTTAGTTTCTGAATGAGCAATTGTTATTTCTAATTTCAGAAGAGTTTATCTTTCATGATATTTTTGATGCATGGAATCTAACCAAGAGACAAATCCACAAACTGAGTAGCATACAACCTGCTCATGAGAGAATCATGCTCAACCTTACATGGAGAGATCACAAGACAGCACAATATATCAGGAAGAAAACGAGAGTCGGAGACATCATAGAATCTATTAGAAAACTCAAATGGCAATGGGCGGGTCATGTTACAAGAATGGTAGACAACCGATGGACATCATGACTCACAGCATGGATCCCCAGAAGTCACATGCGAAACCGAGGCTGATAGATTACAAGATGGAGAGATGAACTAGACAAATTCAGAAAATACTGGCTCCCCGACAACCCTGATAGAGAAATGTGGCGGATCCTGGGGAAGGTCTATGTCCAACGAAGGACGTTAAAAAAACTAATGATGACCGCAACACTCAGGTCGTTTTACATTCTACGACCGTTAAGTAAGCGTTGTTGATCGAGAATAAAGATGGAGTTCAGATTTGAAATCGCATCCTATGTCCATGGGAGCCACCGGACACCAGCGACGCCTCAACGATTTCTCAAAAAGAAAAACCATGAAAATCAGAACAACTTTAATGACAAAAAAAATTTTTTTCAAAAGGTGAGAACACCGGGGAGCATGAAAAATAAATAAAAATAAAATCGCTACACCCAAAATTTAAAATTCAAAATCTACAGACCTACGCCACGATATAAATTCAAAAGATCAAGGAATTGAAAAGAACAACACAACATAATGAAACATATAATACATTTAAAGAAATGAACTGTGAATAGTAAAAACAGAATTTATTTGAAAATCACTAAGTTTGAAACAAGCCTGTTGTGGTATCATTCACAATTAAAGAAAAATAATAATAGTCAAATAATTATTCATTAGACGTGTCCACATACCTCTATAAGACGCCTTTTAGTTGGTCGGTCGGTCGGTTGGTTGGTCCTAGTTATGTTAAATAACATAGAATAGAAAAAATGATGAGTTGGTGTGTTATTAGATTGTATGATGTCATTATAGGACGTGACGTCATTTAAAAGTGTGACATCTACTCTGATCATTCTTTTTACCAGCTGCTAATGATGTCACAAAAGAGTATCCAAGGTCGGCATTCTTTTGTTACGGGGGAATCACAAACGATAACACGAATACCATTTTAGTCTAGACAGTAACGATTGGGTTGCGATGTTTTTTCAAGTGGTCTTCACAGAGTTTTTACCTTTTTTTTTTTTTGAGAAAATAAATAGTAAACGATAAGAGAGACAGAGAGAGGGAGAAGGTATACACGTGTGTAAAGGTTTTATGAACGTATGTTCGTATCTAATTATATACTTATTCATTAATTGTACTTTTATTAGTATAGGATTGATTATCCCAATTTGAATAATGCTCGATGCTGACGTCGGAGGGTTAACAGAAATATCGGTCCTCACGTGTGAAAGGGATAACTCTTGGTAATGTGCCAGACGCTTTTG
The DNA here is from genome assembly GCA_963457665.1 of Thysanoteuthis rhombus. NCBI lineage: Eukaryota > Metazoa > Mollusca > Cephalopoda > Oegopsida > Thysanoteuthidae > Thysanoteuthis > Thysanoteuthis major. Next base: position 10,010,114 of record OY735234.1, on the reverse strand, counting down.
ATGTCATATCAAAATTGAACAAAGACAAGCCTGCCTGCTGCAAAGTCAAACCCTACACCTACTTCTATTCCGACTGCACATTGTATGTATTATACATTAAAAAAAAACATATATTATCTTCTTTGTATAAATGCATTTATTTATTAGAATGAAATGGGACTTCGCGTCTCGGAATCATAAGTGTTTTATAGACATGTAAGATTTGTCAGTTTGGCCCAGTCGGTAAGGGGGCGAGTACCAATCAGTTGGTCACTCAAATCACGCTAGAGGAATGTCAACTTTATAAAAGTTTGATTCAACTTGATGGGACTGACTGTGAAAAGTTTATTCCCCAACATAACCAGGAAAGCAAAATGTCCGTTCAAAAAGATGGGAGACAAAGGCAAGGATATATATATATATATATATATATATATATATATATATAGAGAGAGAGAGAGAGAGAGAGAGAGAGAGAGATGGGGAGAGAGAGATCTTGTATCATCCGGGTATTGAATTCCGAAAATATTGAAGTATTATCACATTAAGGAAAAATTATTTCACATATTACACCATAGCAGCTTCATCATCAATAATGTTTGAAAATGAAAGTTTCAAAATTAGCGTTCAGCTCACGTTCTGCATTCATGTCGTTATTGGACAAGTTAGACTTATTTAGGTTCCGTTCTAGATTTTTTGCTGTGGCGGTTACAATACGATGTTCTTGTTTTTTTTCTTTTCGGCGAACGTACTACTTCATTCCTGTTGATATTTCGGCGTTGTTGATCGACGCCATTTTCAAACTGAATTAGGAACGTTACGAAATTCCTTGTTAAGAATTGTTTAGTCATTCTCGGGTCGCAATCGTTGAATCATTCTTTTCATGAACGGGGGCCAAGATTGCATTGTTACCAACTTTCCTCATCTTGATTCCCGAGGTTTTTATTTTCAATTTTTGATAATTATATTTCAAGTGCTACCCCTATCTCTTTTTTAGTATTTTCGTTTTATGTTCAGAACCTTAAGGTGCAACCGCTCATATTTGCTGTGACACTCCTTATTGTGTTCTGCTGCTTCTGAGCTTGACCAATTTCCCATTATGCTACTCCTTATTAGTAAAATTCTTAGTTCCATACAAATAGCTGTACTAACAAGGAGTATTGAACATCAACAGAATAGCATGAAGCTAGATTATTCTAACTCAGGAGCAGTAGAATTCACGCCACCATGTTTGCGTATGTACTTGCACAAGTGTAATTATGTGCCTCTGTGATAGTGATAGCGTGTATGCGTGAATGTAAGTCAAAGTTTCTGCATACATGCATGCTTGTGTGTGTGTGTGAATCTACATGCCGTAAATCAGTGTCTTTGAAGGTTGATATCTAGTAAACTTAGCTCAATCCGAAGCAACGCCACAATTGTGTGCCACACAGTGAGGATCGAACCAATTAGCAGCGGTATACCAATTTACATTGATTACCAATACGCGGTAGATACCCTTAAAGTAGATATCCGTTCAGTTAAACTATTCTGGTCTTAGGTTGAAATAGAGGATCACCCAGAGATATAGCCTACCTAGGGCATTGGAATCTCGCAAACTTGTCCCAGCATCTCCTCCACTTTTCAATACAATCTGCAAGGTCTCCTTTCGGGATCACCATCACCTGCTTTGTCGCGTTCTCTTTAATCTTGTCCACGGCCTGAAATCTCCTCTCTTCCAACAGCAAAAAGTCATATCGCAGAGAACCAAATCTGGAGTGTATGGGAGAGGGTGGGTTGACAGACTTGGGTAATGCGATGTTTTTCCAAAACATGTAGAATGGGCTTTGGGAATGCATCGTCATACACACTTATATACGCTCGCTCAAGGATGTCTTCTCACCGACTGATAACCTCACAGGAGAGAGCCCACTTAGGCATGCGCTGTGAGGTCCCTTCGGATATGTGGTCAAGTTACATCAAGGCCATGCAACCAGTCCTCTGGATATTCAAAATGGCTCGATACTTTTGGGGTAGACCTCGTATGTTTTCCTGATTATATGTACGCATAAGTCTTCTTAGGTACCTGGTTGTGTGTGTATGTGTGTTCACGTATCTGTATATGTGTGTGTGTTTTCAAGAACATATGTACTAATGTGCCACTATCAGCATGCATGCGCAGCAAGGTCCTTTCTAATTTGTAGTCAAGTTACAACCAGTTCTCTGGGTATTCAAAATGGCTCGATACTTTTGGGGTACACCTCACATGTTATACTGTACATATATAAGTCTTCGTGTGTACCTGGTTGTATGTGTGTGCATGTGATTATATGTTTGTTTATGTATGTGTGTGCGTGTGTGTGTGTTTTCACGTATGTACGTACTAATGTGCCTCTATCAGTATGCATACTAACGTCTACATACGCACGTGTGGATGTGTAAAACCTGGTGGGTGCTGAAGCATTCTTGTGGTGTATGTGATTCTAAATACGTACCTCAGCGCATGCCCGTGTTTAAAGTATCTGTGCGCGTCTGTTTCCCCTTTTCCGTGAGCGTTCTTATGCAAATGTGTTTGTAATGGCTATGAGCTGGCTCCATGAATTTTTCATCGTAAATTCAATTAAGTTTAATCAGAAAAGAGCGTCTTTTGAAAAACTTCTATTTGTCTCGGAGCGCCATTTCGAAAATCGCTCACAATATGAGATGCATTATGGGAACGAGGAAGAAAAAACGAGCGACAAATAGCAGAATAAGTGGCTGCTCAAGATAGATAGATAAATAAATTGATAGATAGATAGATAGATAGATAGATATTGACGTACTGAGATAGATAGATAGATAGATAGATAGATATTGACGTACTGAGATAGATAGATAGATAGATAGATATTGACGTACTGAGATAGATAGATAGATAGATAGATAGATAGATAGATATTGACGTACTGAGATAGATAGATAGATAGATAGATATTGACGTACTGAGATAGATAGATAGATAGATAGATAGATATTGACGTACTGAGATAGATAGATGGATAGATAGATAGATAGAAATGATGGTTAGATTATTACTAATTTTTTTTCATCTCAATTTTAGTTGCTACTTGTCAAAATTCTCAGGCCGTCATTCAACGGCAAAAAAATCAGTAGGGACCTTGCTGTGCATGCATGAACAGACGACCCTCCGTGATATTACTCAGTCTCCAATGAGACGTCAGTGAATGAGCTTATGTGCTGGATTCAAAATGACCGAGTGCATCTTTTTTCACATCTTGCTGGGTTTTCTGGCCAAGAATCGCATTTCCTAAGTCAGTCATCTCCGCTACAGTCCAGATTTTGCTCCCCTACGACTTCTGCCCCCCTCCCCCTAGAAGTTCCAGGTCCTGGATAAGATTAAGGAGATCGTGGTGAGAAAGTTGATGCCGATCTCGAAAATGGACTTTGCAGACTGCTTTGAAAAGTGCTGGGAACTTTCGGATAAGTGTTATAGACCACTGGTGAGTACTTTGAAGCGGACGAAGTCAACATTGTTTCAAGTGATTTTAAGTAGTTGCATACTTTCCTAGCACGCCTTGTTTATTTCTATCTCATGACCGTCTCCGATTCGATGTTATTTGTTTATAATGTTGGTCATCCACTTCGCTGTCCTGTGACATTCTTCCTTGCACTTCCATAGCCTGTCCCAAGAAGCCATCGTCTCAATCACACTCAGCCGTCTGGTTTACCCGATCGTTTCTTCATTTGCTTGTCCGTAAAATTTGCTTTCGTTATTCCGAAACCTTCTATTTTGTCTAGATTGCTAAATTCTGTGTCGGTACCTTTCAAGCCTTTTTTTTTTTGTCTTGGCTGAGATCTTGTGGTAACTTGACTCCAGGATGAACATTGGATAGGTGGCAGTGACTTCTGGTGTCACATAGAGGACAATTTTGGTGTTTTCAAAATTGAACAGAGGGGGCTGCACTCTAAGGCCAGTGAATTTGTGTGTGGATACTGACCCCGAAATGAACATATGATAGGTGGTGCTGATATCGTGTAACAATGAGAGATCAATTTAAGGTCAGGCTAATGTTGTTATTTTTTCAAGAAGGTCATGTGATAGAGATATTTGGGCCAATCAGAATGAATGATAGCGTATGATTAGTAGGCCAAAAAGATGTTTTTTTTTCAATTAAAATTCGTAATAAATAACCCTAGAATTAGGAAAAAGATTAGTGCTCTTCGTGGGTGCTCACCGCCTGGCACAGTTGCTGCCAAACTCTCCTGTTTACCGCTTTCTTTAGGGTGTTCTCCATGAATACTCACGCCGGTTACAGTCGTTGCCGAATTTTCTAGACTCCCTCTTTCTAATACAGAATCTGCAAAAATAAACTGACAGACCAAAAGGAACTTGAGACGTCATTGAACTTGTGGTTTTATTGTTGCTGGAACGGAGAACCAACAATTGTATCTTCCTTTATAAATAGCTTGTTTTAGATTATAAATAGACGTCTAGTCTTTTCTTTCTTATCAACTCTGCTGTGACCCGTGTCCAGTCTCCAGTCGCTTCAGACTAGCTCAGAAGGACTCTATCAGACCAGGCCATTCACCTCTTGGGGTAGATGATCGAAAATTGAGAAGCGACGGGACAAAGACGGGCTTACAAATATCATTGATCTGGAAAAAAAGACTAGCCTTTTTCTTATGTTCTAGGTATTTGATAAAGATGTCAGCACTTTGGGACTGTCGTGGGAGAATATCAGGGAGTTTTTGCAAGCGTTTTTTTTTAATTATTTCCCACTCTCTTTTGTTTTAATATAGAATGCTGGCTGTGATAGCTTTATATTAACAAGGTAAGCCCGTTGAAATTCCATGGGTGTTGACAACTAAGATTATCCATTATCTTATGCTTCTATTCACTCAATTATTCCTTCCAATTTATGTTGCTCCACCACGCTTTTATCTAAGTGGTTTATATTTATGAAAATCTTCCTACCCACTCGGTAAACTGCCTAATTTTTTCCTTCCTTTCCCGTCCTAAACTACCTAACTTTATTTTCTCCCGTCTGTCTTTCTCCCGTCTGTCTTTCTCCCGTCTTACTATTGAAAGTGTAACATTCGAACATTAACGGGTGGGAATAATTATAATATTATTAGAGATGATAAGTCCTAAATACTTAACTTTAAAAACATGTTTAAAATAAGGAGGAGCAAGCATTGCAAGGGAAATTATCAATATATACGCTTCTTTTTACTTCGTAAATAAAGCAGTAACAGTAGTAAAATCAAGTTACCTTTGTGAAAATGCAACAAGTGCGGTTTGAACCATGAATTAATGATTAAAAATAGATATGGATCTGGTTAGTCACTAAATAGAAACCGTCACGTGACCAATGTCTTAAAACAGCCTGTCATATTGGGGTTAATCAATGAAAAGTCACCTCTCTCGCATTCCGTAGGGCAGTGATCACTAAAAACCTTTTTCTTTTTTTTTTCAAAATAACTACCGGACACAAACTGAGGGATCAATTTAGTAAAAACTTACATCGCAAAATCGAACCCCTCATAAAAAAAACCTGTTATAGGAGGGTGGGGTTAGAAAAAAGTTTTACCAACTCATTGACTGCGTGGAAAAATTCCAAGTTTCGGTTACGACTGGGCAAAGCCCAGATAGATAGATAGATGCCAGAACACAGGAATAAAGTATACCCATCGACAGTGTGTGAACTGGTCTGTTGTGGGTAGCGGCGATTAATATATATATGAGGGGAAAATAGAAAGAGGTATAAAGAAAGAATAGACGCTTGTGAATTAAACAAAATCCGTCCGTGTGAATGTGCAACAACTGAGAGAGAGAGAAAAGAAACAGGATATGACAGAGAGGGGGGGTGAAGATTATTTTTAATAAGAAAAAAAGGGAAAAAGAAAAAAGAACATCTGAAAATAATCAAGTAGAGTCCTTACGTTGGCCACAGCTTCGGTCACCTCAGTCTGGGCTCCACGTATCACAAATTTCTCTATTCTCGGCCTGTGAAATGGACTTAGAAGCAACAAGTACCCAAAGAAGTGTCACTCATTTCATCCTCACGATGCCCCGTGTTCCAAAGCAGTCATCCATCTAAGTACTGACCAGGTTCGACGTTGCTTAACTTTCGGTGACCTTACTTGTACCAGTGTATTCAATGTGATAAGGCCGTAAGCTAAGTAAGAACGCTTTTCTTAAAAAAAGGAAATACGAATTAAAGAAAAGGAAGAAGCACCATATATTCTTAAATATAAGACAAGGTTTTTACTAAAAAGAAAATGGCGTCTTTAATCGGAGCAGCCAAAAATGGCCAATAGTTCTTCCTGTATGGATACAGCTTCGACAGATGTTAGGGACTGATCTTGCCTGTCGTTTTAACTCAAATCATTACCATGGTTTTGTATGGAATACTATGTAAGTGGTATACGGTATGTATCGTGTAATATCCATTTAAAATCATTTTTCCAGTAGATTTGTCATCACTGATGAGAATTTCACTTTCATGACCTGAAAACGTTGATCAATATTTTGAAGATGAAAGAAATTCTTGTTCTGGTGTCAGATGGCCAAGTGTCATAAACGATGCATTCATAAGAAAGTGATATCTCCCATTACGACGTCATGATAACGGACTCGGCAAATATTCAAGTAAGTCGATTTCTTGAAATTTTAAGCTTGATTCCGAAGTTGTCTTATACTCTCGGTCGACCAATGTTCAAGATTATACAGTATTAGAAAAAAGAAAATAAAGAAGACGCAAGAAGAATGACAGGAACGAATTTTGAAGGAAAGAGAAGGAGAGAAAAAAAATTAATGGGGGAAAAATTTTCAGAGAAGAGAAAAAGCGGAAGAAAGGAGAAAAATTTTTCCAGAGAGTAGGTGTAGGTTTACTCAGGTTTTCGAAAGTAAAACGTTCCTAAAAAAAAAAAAACTTTCTCGGTCTGCAATGGCATAAAGCGAAGAAACATTAAGTAGTAATTTTTATGGTAAATTTTTTGCACGTTCCCAGACCTTAATAATACTCTTATTTGACGTTTTTCTGACCTGATTTTGAAAGTTGAAGTTCGCTGTCTACTGTGGTTGTTATCGAAGACTTGGAATATATCATTATGCTTGACTGCGTAGTCTCACATTTTCTATCCTAAAGTTCTTTGGAGGCACTCAAAACATCTCAGAAACCTGCGCTGATCCTACGTGCTCTTTAAACATTAAAATCATAATTGGTGGCGCCACTCACATTGTCTGTATAACGGCTCACTGTTTTTTCTTTTTCTTTTTTACCTCTTTTCGTAAGAGGGAAAACCCTCTTCGGATTTCTTTCGGTAAGCGAAGACAGGTACAAGTGTTAGTCTATCGTAAAAGCAAAGTGGCTGAAGGCAAACTTCCGGAAAGCCGGGAATTCCTAAATGAAGAGAGAAATACTGAAGGAAACCGACAAGGAGAGTCTATTTAGCATGTCAGAGCGTTTGTGCCGGTGAACGGTGTTCGAACCCAGGTAAAAACCTGGATTTCGAGTGCTGATCTCAGAGACATAACAAGCAGACACATTACATTCGGCAGATTGGCGCAGCACAATCATTTTATCCAACATCACCCCCCTCTTTTTGCTTTGAAGAAAAGAAAAGAAAGATAACCATAACGATTTTTCAAAAAGAAAGGGAAAACAAACGTGGGAAAAAAAGAAAAGAAAAATGGCGAAAAGAAGGAAAAAAAAGACTGAAAAAAAGAGTAGAAGAAAGAGCAAGAGAAAGAAAGAATCAAAGGGCTGTCACAAAGGAATGAAAAGACAGACGCAAGTAGAAAGAAAACCGAAAAAGAAAAAGAAACGAAAGAGCAAAGAAGAAAGAAAGAATAGAAGAAAAAACAGAAAAAAGAAAGAAAGAAAGAAAGATAACCATGGGGATTTTTGAAAAAAGAAAAAATAGATGTAAGAAAGAAAGACGAAAATGAAAAAGAAAAATAAACGAAAGAGAAATGTAGAAGAAGAAAGAATAAAAAAGCAGAATGAATAGCAAAAGAAAGAAAGAAAGAAAGAAGGAAAGAAAGAAAGAAAGAAAGAAGGAAGGAAAGAAAGAAAGAAAGAAAGAAAGAAAGAAAGAAAGAAAGAAAGAAAGAAAGAAAGAAGGAAGGAAGGAAGGAAAGAAAGAAAGAAAGAAAGAAAGAAAGAAAGAAAGAAAGAAAGAGAGAGAGAGAGAAAAGAAGAAAAAGGCAGAAGAAATAGCAAAAGAAAGAATGAAAGAAAGAAAGAAAAGAAAGAATCAAAAAGATTCCACAAAGAAATGGAAAGACAGGAAGAAAAGAAAAAGGGATTGAAAAAATCAAATTTTTTTTAAAGTCGAACGCGTGTTCAACGAACGTACGGTCCTGATTTCGTATTGATTTGGATGTTCGTACAGCCTTCATGCTTCCTTAATACAATCTTGTCCGTTTTCTAAAGGAAGCATAATTTTGCCATGTCAGCTTCTTCTTTCTTTTTAGTTTTTCTTTCGGTGCGTATTTCGAGAATGTCATCGGTGATGCACGGCTTCTGTCTCTGGCAAATACATAAAGACACTATTATCGCCCGCGTGCAAGCCAAAGCTCGGGCCCCGGCACCTCTCGCGTTAAGCAATCCAACTCACGCGAGATGTGCCTCTGCGTTTTTCTTCCCTCCATTTTCTTTTTTTTTTATTTCACTTCTTTTTTTTGTTGTAATTTTCGTTCTATCTTTGCTTTGTTTATCTTTTTTGTTTATTTTATCTTTATTTTTACTCTTTCTATTTTTATTTTCGTCTTATTTATTTTTTATTTTTTATTTTTAGCTGATTAGTATGGTGTGCATTTTTTTTTGCTTTGTTTCTACCATATTCAACCGAAATGGAAATTCTTTAAAATCTCGGCGTATTTTCTCTACCGCCTACGCATGCGCACATCTTCCATTTAACCCTTTTAGTGTCAGTCTTAATTAAAAATAAAGCAAAGGAAAATCTTTAATAAAAACAAATAAAGAAAACAAGGAACATATTCACGGCACTTTCATTGGACTGGCTGTCGATTTTGTGCTTGTCTTCATACCATCAGTTGCGTGCATTACAAATGTAAGGGTAGCGGCTTATAGAAGTGACGGAGAGTTTTGTTCACGGGGAAGAGCGGCTTTTTGAGTAACTTTTCGTTAATTTCCCGAAAAAGAACGCTCGTGCCTTCATGAGAATTTTTTTTACTAAGCGTGTAAGCGTGTGGATCCTGTTGTGGATCAAGCTCAATATACAGTACAGACAAGCTCACTGAACAATAACCTACGGCATATATTCTAAGAATACAACTTGGATCCAGCTTCCCAAGACATCAACATAAAATTGCAAAGATGGTAACAAAATGAAATCCTTCAAAGAAAATAACTACGCCAGCTTCAGGAAGAAAATTCTCTTACGATGCTTCAAGGAGTCGTATTTACGTACAACCTGCTTACTGTAGAAAAGTGATTCTAGAACTGGGGGAATTTCTCAAGGGGGCAAATTTCTTGAAAGGGAGGAATATCTCATGGGGGAAAATTTTCTTCGGGCTTTCTTAAAAGGGGTGGGCTTTCTTAAAGGAGGGATTTCTGGAGTGGTGGGATTTCTTGAAGGGGAGAAATTTCTCAAGAGGAAGAATTTCTTAAAGGGTAGGAAATTCTTTAGAGGGAGGAATTTCTTAAAGAGTAGAATTTCTTAGAAGGGAGAAATTTCTTAAAGGGAGGGAAGAACGAGTATTTGAAAGTAAAATAATAATAATAATAATAATAATAATAATAATAATAATAATAATAATAATAATAAATATTAGATAACAACTCAAAATGGAGTCATGATAGTGGAAATCTGGGATCGGAAAGGGAGAAATGTGATCTTGGATTCTGAGGACCACTAATGTAGAGTTAATCCCCATTCGACATTTTCCCGGCCGACAATTTACCGGCCGACGACATTCTCCGGTCGCATTTTGCACTTCACTTATGAAAGTACGTAAACACTAGCATAACACTAACATACAAGAGCACATATAGACAGAAACATACATATATACATACACACATACGCATGCTCACACACAAAAACACACACTAACAAAAACATGCATATCCGCATGTATACAGACGGATACACAGAGGGTTAATTATTTGACCGGGAAATACCGACAGACGGTAAATTGTTCGACTGGGAAAATATCTCCGATTGGGAAAATGTCGACCAGTAAATTGTCGATCGAAAAATTTCGTCGTTCGGGAAAATGTTACCCGGTCGACAATTTACTGGCCGACGACATTTCCCGGTCGACAATTTACCGACCGACAAAAGTTCCCGGTCGTATTTAGCACTTAACACATGAAAGCACATACACACATGCACACACACATGGACACTAACACTTTTTGAATTGTCATCAAACATTTTTATCGTTATACTTTCAAATATACGTTATTTCCCTTTCCTTTTAGAAAGTCCTCTCCTCCCCTTAAAAAATTCCCCCCTTCAAGAAAGCCTTAGAAACCCCACACCCCTTTGAAGGGGTTTACCGGCCAACGGACCGGTAAATTGCTGACCTGGAAAATGCTGCTGGGAAATGTCATCGGTTGGTAATTTGTTTGAGCGGGAAAATAAAAGGCAGGATGTTACTGACTTGTATAGTGCATCCTGGGAAATACGACCGGGAAATGTCGTATCATTCAACAGTACGGTAAGCACTGACTGCTACTGCTTGTGAATTCTTTGTATGTTTCAGACCAGCAACCGCAATAAGAATATCAGTTTTATTTAGAATGCAATGTTCAAGTTACTCGTTTATTGTTTTGAGTTTTTCTTCCGGTAGAAGCCTTGTTGATAACGGTGTGATAGGAGAAGATTTTGGTTCTGTTACGCGTTTGTAGCCAGTGTTACGTACTCGTTCTATAAACTACATTAAAGCCGTTATTTTTATCATTTGCCTCGTTCATTTGGGTTTATTTTCTTTCTAATTTGTTTATTTTGTTTTGTGTCTCTCACACAAGGCTCTCATACAGTACAAATTGTTTTCATTTTCTCTCTCTCTCTCTCTCTCTCTATATATATATATATATATATATATATATATATATCGCTCTCTATATATATATCTCCCGCTCTCTCTCTCTTTCTCTATCTCTATCTATCTATCTCGCTCTATCATGGTCCATCGATTTCATTGGACAACTTGAATTTTCGTGATCGACCAATGGCGTCTCTGCTATTATGCTTTTCTACAGGCCACCAAATGTTGCTTTCATTAGTAACCGTCAATCAAAACTGTCAAGATCAACGTAGGTTTCTAGAGATTTTACGTGGATCTGGCTGGTTATGTATGTATGTATGTATGTATCAATGGAGCCAGACGGCTGAAAATTTCTTCTTTTAAATCACCCAATAGTTTTTTTTCATGGGTGGGGGGTATAATGAATGTTTATGGTGAATTGGTACCTTTGTTTGTGCTCAGTAATATTCATGCTTGTTTTTTGTTTTTTTGTTTTTTGGTGGGGGGAGATTCAGACTTCTTTTTAGTGATCACTGTCCAACAAAAGACGAGAGAAGTAACTTTGTAGTAATCATCACCTTTTTTTCCAATGTCTTAATTGATCAACTGATTCAATTGATCACCCCAATACATCATGCTATCAAAAGATTTTGGTCACGCGACGGTTTCTCTTCGCGTTTATTCATTTTTCATTTCATCTTTTTTTTTCATTTCTATTTATCTATTTATTTTTTTTATTTATTTGGTTTAATATACCTGACCTCTTTGACCTTGTCCCTTTCCTTTCTCACTCATTCACGAATTCATACTTTTTCTCTATTACCAACAAATGATTTTTCCCTTCTTGTCTCTTCTCCTCTCCATGTCATCAGGATAACAATATTTGCATAAATTGATTCAAGCCTTTTCTTTCTGCATACATTGATAAAACTAAATTTTTTAAAAAGATATTTTAGTTCATCACTCTAAAGGAACCGTTGCATGACCAACGTCTTTTGGCAGCATTCTGTACCGGGATGATCAACTGCAAAATTGGATGAAGGGTTGATCAATGAATAAGTTACTTCTCTCGACTGAAAAGTCAGAATTTAAAAAAACAAAAACAAATGGGCAGAAAGTAGCGACCAATTTAGCATACACTTAAATGACAAACTGAAATCTGACTCCAAAAAATTTAGGGAGTGTTTATAAGAACGTCATTTTGTGTTGACTTAATAAGGAGTAAATGTTTAAATTTTCAGCCCTCTAGCTCCTCTGGCGTGGCTTGTACGTGTGATACATATATAGCCAGCCAGCCGGACTAACTTGAAAACTGAGAGAAACCTATGATGACAGTTTTGGTGACAGTTTTTTTTGGGTTTTTTTGTGATTTCTAATAAACCAAATGTCGAATAAAACATTCCAGCTTGAAAAAAAATAATCGAAATGTCTACATTTACACGTAGAAAAAAAGCTGTATCAATGTCACAACTGGATCATTTCATTGTATATGGAAGCCCCGACCTTAACAACCTGTGACTTATTCCTGTGGGGGTAAGCGAAGGAAAATGTGTACCGCACCAAACCATTAAGTTTGGATCAATTGAAGGAAAACATTCGACATAATATGATCAATATACCACCGGGCATCCTGCAATGGTCTATCGAGGTCATACCGGAACGTTTACAGGTATTGGTGAAAAACGCTGGTGCCTACTTTAAATTTCAACTCAGAATGCAAATTCAACCATTGTATGGTCCGAGGTAAAGCTCGTTTGATTATAATTGACCAATGAATGATAAAGTTATTGCCCATGTAGATATCTGCACACGCGTTGAATAAGTAATTATACCAGTAAGATTGTTTGCTTTGAGAAACGAACTTGCCGATCGTCGTTGTGTCTGCGTAAACATGGGGATACGATGTGGCGTAAAGGTCATCGGAATGGAAAATGGAAACGAAAAGCTGAGTTCGAATTCCAACTGGGGCAATTTGAGATCACTTAACTCTGATGCTGCTAGGAAAGACATGGATCTACATCCGTGTGCTCAGTCAAATCTCTAGATAACTTCCCTCAAAAATGTCCCGTCAATGGCATGCCACGAAGGTCAATGAAATAGTTTCCACGGTTTCTGCAGCGAGAGTGATTTGCATATGGACAAACATGGCTCCATTTCCAACCATCATATAATGCAATCGATGAGATATCTGGGGAAGGAAAGATATCTGACGATATCACGGCCAATGATACGACACGGCAAACCTATGAGACCAAAACTTTTTAGGGATATCTTAATTCAATACCGTCGGCTACTTCGAGGTCGCACACAAATAAACGGAATCATGCTTCTTGTATTACATAGATAGATGGGAGTCAAATCATTGTTAACGGGATGAGCGCGAACGAAGATCTCATATATCATTCCTAAATAAAAATCACCGGGACTTTTTGCGTTTTTTAGGTTAGTGTATTTTATAGATACCCTAATTTGATTCCTTTCGCTACAAGGCACCGGCTTAGCTACTTAGAAGACACCTACAGATAAACAGATATCAGATCATTATTATCAGGTTGGGTGCGAATGCAGAGCCAACATCATTATTCTTTGCGGATATTTTCAAAACGAATATGCTGAAGATATGCTCCGACATCCCATTAGTAACCACAGAGGATTTGGTGGCCATAGCTTCAGTTGTCATTGACTTAAGAGATGGCATATTGACTGACAGACAGACACTTGGTGAATTGAAGAGTTTAGATTTGCGTATCCCTCTTATTTTCTTACGAAGAACTGTAACTAGCAATGAAAGAACCTGGAGTTATTTCTCCTGAACTGACATTTAAGTTGATTGAATTGATTTCTTGGAAACCGTCGGCCCAATTGGACTTGATATTGCCCCACCGTCCACGTTAGAGCATTTAAATGATATTGCACCATCAAAAATTGCGCTACGATGTGCCGTTTTTGCTTTGTGACGGTAACAAACCTTTAAACCCATAACCAAACTTGAAAAGAATCAGACCATTAAGATATAGATTTAGACACTTACCTTTTTTGTACTTAATCTGTGCAAAAGCTAGGATTGTCTTCATTGCCTTGACTTCTAACAGGATTTTTCTTTAATCTATGAATACGACGTCACTTGTTTCTCTGGTTCCGTTTTGGATTCCTGTGCCTTGGTTAGAATTTCTTTTTTTTTTTACTTTATTTTCGTATGCAACTACAATGACCAGACCAAAATCAGTGATGTACGCGAGAACTGATGAATTCCCTCCCACTTTCAAAGCCCAACTCAAGTCGACTTGTTTTGCTATTCCCATTTACAGGATGTTTGAACGGGACACGTAATTTGGGAATAATTTTGTAAGGAGAAATTAATTCTATTTTGTTTACTTTTTAGATTTTGATGAAGCAAAAGAGCTTGACCCCAGGGCAGCCATTCTTGTTTGATTTAATATTGACATAAATACATACATCAATCATATGTATAATAAGAGCCTTGCATGTCACACTTATAGAATCATAGGCAGCCATCAGCCCTCTTATTTAACTACCTAGCTTTATTTTCATGCCATTAAACTGCCTTTTGTTCCCATACACTTTCCACTGCCTTCAACATTTATAGTATCAGTCGCAACCAAATCAGTTGTATACTAATGATGTCAGTTAAGCGATAGGTCGTAGACTAGTACATATAGTATAGGCATGTCTGCTGGACACCAAATAGATGAGAACAAACTGACGATATATAGTTTATTGTCAAGATATACTTAACGAATCCTAGAACTCACTTTGAATATAAACAAATAAGAATAACGTGTCATGTAATCGTGAAATTCAGAAAATATGAATATCAGTCATGATAAAATCAAGTTTCGCTAAGAAGAAATAAGTTCATTAATTTACCTTCTTACAATATGAATGTAGCTCTTAGCGCAAGGGAAGTAACTCGTATGTATACATGCAATACGGTCCAACGGTAATCTCTACGAAAAATGTCGGGCGCCTTGTCGTGGTGTAATGGTTAGCAAAGTGGTCTCGCAGGTGGTCGGGGTAGCGAGTAAAGTCCTAACTAGGCGCCCTGTGCTTGTGGTTTTGTGCCAAATTAAGCTTAGTAAATAACATCTCTAGGAAAGATTTCGATATTCATGTACGTATACATGGCATGTACATATATGTTATTTTAACGTAAATTTCTCTTTCGACTTGTTAAGTTTGGAATGCAATATTCTGAAAAGGATACTAAATATTGAATTACCTCCCTTATTTTTTGCCTTTTGAACGCTTTTAGGGTGATTATCCGTATTGTAAAATGAATGAAATGGAAAAAAAAACAAAAAAAAAACGATTAGGTATAAATCAGGTATTTCAATCGAATTTTGGAATTATAACTTCAACCCGCTTCTGTACAGATTATAGATAATTCCCATTCAAGTTGAATGAAAAAAAAATATATCAATCATCAGATTTTGTGAAATCTTACACTCATCGATCATCAAAACAGTGGCAACTTAACTACAATGTTTCAGAAGCAGTCGAGTTTCAGGAACATTAATAATTTAATGAAAAATATATTTTCTCAAACCGTTAAGACAATTTCTTTGTAAAACAAGACCGTCTACACTATTTTGTAATTATTTTTTTAAACTTTCCTTGCCGTTAAGTTCCGCTGCAAGGCATATTTAGAAAACTCAAGTTGAAATTTTTTGAAGAAAACTGCAACATATTCAATTTCTCCAGGGATTTATCTTTATAAAAATGTAAATAGTTTCGCGTCTGAAAATCAAAATAGGTGGAGGTTATTTACTTTGAAAAAAAATATCTCCATAAGTTTTTGTTACAGAATCTCTTTTCATGATGTTTGAAAAGAAAGAAAAAAATCCCAAGTAAATAAGTACTGAAAATTTTATTTATTTTATGGTAAAATTTTTTAAATCTACGCGCAGTTCGGACTAAAAACAATTTAATGTAAAATTTCACGTTACACCGGTTTACTGTGTGAACAAAAGCTCCAAACACAAATACCTTTTTTTCGGGTCTATATCGTTTATATAAGTAATTTTTTACATGAGTATTTTCAACACATTTTTGCTTTGTTTTTTAGCGAAGCTAACTTTTTTTGCTCGTAAGTTGGTTTTTTTTACCAAAATCAACGAAACAAAATAAATACTAACTTATAGCAAATCAAAAAAAAAAAATACCAATAAATAATTGTATCAAGCAAAATGGGATTTAGTTGTGAAGTGATAAAGCCGTCAAAGCCCCAAGAACATACCTAGGCGTGTGTGCACTGAGAGCAAAGCAGTGTGACAGGCAGAGTTAACTCCCTTGCACTCTGGAATGTGAAATTTCAAGTTCAGCCTGTCTTCGGACGCATTTTTCTAATAAAATTTTTAAACTTTCGATTGGATATTTTTACTTTATTGAAATTTTTTTTTTTCATGCTGAAAAGAAATTATTTTGATTCGTATTTTTTCAAACTTTAACCATTGATTTTTAGATTGTACTTTTCTGTTATTAATTCAACGGCTCAAATTCAATGAACAAATGTGCATTAAAAGTAGCTCCTAAATACATATTGTCTATAGTTTCAAGAAAGGTCATTTTACATTTAATTGAGATTTTTTTCGGAGATTGAACTCTGTTATTTGTGTTGTAAACACATTTCAGCCATTTCATTCTATGGCCTCCTTCAGGTGTGATATATGGTTAATCTCTCAATAGGAAGCATCATGTGACCAACATCTTTTACCCATATGCCATGTTGAAGGTGATCAAATAAAAATTGGAAAAACAAAAGCGATCAATGAATAAGTTACTTCTCTTACTGTTTTTTTTTTTTTTCTATTTAAAACACTAAAAAGTTTGAATATTAAAGGTAGAATTGAAAATAAAGATTTTTTTAAAAAGTAACGCTGCCAGACAAATCTAAGGGGTTAATTTAGCATGAAATTAGATCACAAATCCCACCATTACACTAAAAAAAAATAAAATAAAATAAAGACTATAGCGAAAGGTGGTTAACCGAACAAAAAGGCATTTCTAGACATAAGGAGTAAATATTAAAATTTTCAGCCTCCTAGCTCCACTGCAGCAGTCTGTACGTGGAATATAAACATACATAGTTTTCTTCAGTTTCTAAGTTGATCTAGCTAGCTGGCTATGATGATAGTTTCGGCTGACAGTTTCTAACAAGCCATGGTTTAGAGCATTAATTTTCAAGGTAGAAAGAGTTTAACACCACTTGGAAAATAACTCGTTTCTTATTTTCTCTTCAGGCTTTTTACCAGACTAAGGTAAGCTTATAAATAGCTGAAAGAATTCCAACTGAATCCCATTAGAAACAACGCTTAACTTCATTCAACCAAATTTCGATCTTTCAATCCACTAAGAGTAGGTTCAACCAGGAGTGACTATTGTCTTTTGGTCACTAGGTTAAGGGGAGATAATCACGATTTTGGATTCGCTTGGATCATGATACTTCTATAGTAAGTACGAAATAAGCTTTTCGAATTTATACATGTATCTCTCACTTCCAGAAAGTTCGCATTGAGTATTCCAAACGCCCCCAATCCTCACTTCTACGGTTAGTAAAACATCAAATCAAGGTTTAAAGATTAGATCTATCAAACGTAGGGTTTTCATAGCCGAAACAGTAAGAACAGCTGGTATGATTACCAAGGCTTCCCTCAGGCAAAAGGAATACATGTTCAAGTCTCATTGAGGGATTATCTTTCATTTTCGATGATCCACGCTGTTTACTCACTGTTGTAGACTGACGGTGAGAGAAGCTGTGATGAAAAGCAACTAAAATTAAAATGAAACAAAATACTATCCAAAAACTGATAATGAATTTTAATACAAGTTTTGCAAAAATCTCATCTTTTACTCTGTAGAAACAGAATTACAATTAAGGGAAAACAGAGTTCAAGTTGAAATATCTACAAAAAGATCGTTTTTTTTCTCACTTCATGAGAACAACTTTTTTTCCAGCACTCTTATTAATTTTTTTTTGTGAATCTTCAATGTAATAATAAAAATATCTATACACAGAAATTTTTTTCAACTTGAAACTGTAAAATACAAACTTTAAAAATTTGCAAATGGATCTATTTTAAACCAAGTATCATACAGAACTAAAATAAAAACTTGAAGTTCGCAACATTCAACTTGTTTTCTCCTTAGAATATTTCATAAACAACGAATATATTTTGGCTTGTCAAGCCCTTATCAACATCCAGTCTACAAAATGCATCCAGGTTTTAGAAATTGGTTAGAAAATATTTTAGAAAACACAATGACAGAACGTGCCAGTCTTGGAACATTAATAACAATCAAAGTCAGAGTGATTAAGAGTAATGACAATGTTCAGCACTCAAAATTTCATTACCCCGGGTAATAGCAATTGAGCTATATTAATAGAAGATCCCAGCTTAACCTTTCAATGGTTTTCGCACAAGTCTAGGTCCTTCGTGATACATTCCTCCAAAAACGTGACCTTGAATGATCAGTGGAATTTTAGAGTTTGTTTGAGTAAACTTAAATGTTTACATACATAGTGTTCAAGTAGTGCTTGAATGATTTAAAAAAGATTTTTTCTTCAAGACCAGTCGAGATTTTTCCAGTCGTTGCGAAGGTCATAGAAGCACTTCCAAATGGTTCTTTCTTTGTCCGGTGTATGTAGCCCAGCACTGAGTGCAGAAAACGAAGAATTCCAAAATTGGAGCACACGAGGTGCTATGATTGGCCAATTTTGAAGGTGCTCATTCTTACTATCACTGATCAACCATGACAGTTCTATTGTTGTCCACACAAGGTTCAATTTCCCAAACAGGGTTTCAGCGGAATAGTTCAAAGTGCCAATGTTTGGGGAAACTGATTTTTTTGAACCAACAGAAAATATTTGAATAGTGTGGGCACTACATTTATACACTAACATGGTGTCAGGGTGATAATACTTTTCTTGAATAATTTTTTTTAAATGTGGGTGTGACATAACACAAAGTAATTTTGGTAGGTTCTTTCTGAGCTTTAGTCTGTGGGTTTGGGCATTAGGGTTTCAATTCTTTGGCTCCCTTTATCATAGCTTGTCCCATGAGTATTACAAAGCTGGATTTTTTTTTTTCAGCTTTTTCAGTCTCGGTCATGTGCTCGGTGGTAGTGTCATTCCTGTTGAATCTGTACATTCGTAAACACTTTCCATGTAAAACTGACTTGTTGATATGTTTTGGATGGTACGAGTGCCCATTCACAAATGTGTGTGTTTTGCTGTACGCTTCTGGAAATCATTCATTTTGAAACAGAAATCACCATTTTTAGTCATGATGTGATTTGTATCGAAAAATTCACACTTGACTATCTGTCGGATTGGTGCTACCAATAATACTCCAATTTAATTTGATATTGTGGTTGGCAAGTATTGTACATGGATCACTAGGGGGGAGAAAAAGTTTAGAGCAGAAAGGTTGAAAAAAAAAAAAAAAAAAAAAAATGAATTCTTAACAAGTAGTATTAGTTATGAAAAAAAATCTTTCATATAAAACAGATTGTAGCTGCTTTTGACAAATCAAATAAGGTCATAATATTGTTGAATTTGCTTTCCGGGGTCTCTATGGATCTATGAAACAAAGCAGAAGTACAATTCCCTCTTGTGTAATTGATATCCCGCTCTTGCAAACCATTCTATCTCTAGAGATTAATCTCTTCTTATCGAATATACTTTTAGTCCCTGTTCGGTAAAGGTTTTCACTAATTCAGGAATTTGAATACCGTACATGTCAGATAAGACAAATGTTTTACATTGTGACCCAACACCTCGGCGCAAGTCTTCCCGGTGCCGACTTCTCAGTGCAAAGACAACTGGGCACAACGCTAACTGAGCGCATTTCCAATTTAAAATGTACTACTAGTGCAAAGTAAAAATTATTTTAATATTTTATAAGTTTGTTTTTTTTTTCTTTAATGAACCTATCTACTGATACTGTGAAATGATTCAAATATTTCAATAGTTTTATGGTTTGTTTACTAACTCTTATTCAGCTATACTACAAACTCAAAATAATTTCAGTTTTCATAATAAATCGTTCTAACTCAAAAATTTATAGTTCATAGGAACAAACTATCAAACTGATCTAAATAAAGCAAATTAATTCACTAAAATAATTCAACTCAAAAAGCTCGATAAATTGTATAAATTCAACAGTTTGTATATGTCGGTCCTTTTGTGCTGAGATGCACTCAGTTATCTGTGCATTGAAGAGTGGAAGCTCAGACATCAGCATCAGGAAGACTCAAGCTGAGACCTAAGTGAGCCTGTTTACAAGAGTATTCAGAGAACAACTACTTACACTGCATCATAGTTGTCCGTATTGAGGTTCAGTAGACAACCCCAGTTTTAAAACTGGTGCATTGGATACAGTGTAATGAACATCTGTCTTGAATAGCAACATATATGGTATCTGATTTCATTTGGAGGAAGACAAAACAAAACAAAAAAAAAATATGATGTAAATATGAAATCTCCCAAATATAAGTTGAAAAAAATTAATTTTTCACCCTGCCTCATATAGCAATAAATGAAAATTCAATAGTATCGATACCTCTTTCCCTATCACATAAAAATACAAATTTTTTCGCAGCTTACAAATTTTGGTAAAAAAAAAAAAAAAAAAAAAAAAAGAATTATTTCAGCATTAATCTTGGTAATATACACAAGAAAGGAGTAGATATTTTTGTTATTGAGAATACCTTATCAATCAAACAGCTTAATGTGCCGGTCTAGGAGTTCGGTCACAATTAAGTGAAAATTCAATGATTTCACAAACGAGTATTCCATCATCACTGAAATATACAGTACCAGACCATTTATCTGGCTCCCAGAAAACTGGCTATTTTTTTTAATCTGACAAACCGCACAGTATTTTGATGCTTGACCACTCTTAGTTTTGATTTTCATGGTATGGTCAAATTGTCTTCAGACAAAGATTAGTGGATTGATAATGAACTGGATTAATTTGTAAATCTTTGACAGTTTAGTGCTCTTTTCTTTGAACATTTCACATCCTACTTATCAAGAATTTTAAACAGATTAATAAAAAAAAAAAAAAACAAATCAACTGGACCCTGCTTTGGGAGTGTATTAATTAGTATCTGTTCAATACGATTTATTTATTTTTTGTTTTTTTTTTAGTTTTCATTGTTTATACCATATTTCAATTCTATATTAAGCCTTGGTTCGGAAGTCTGGAAACCCCAGTCATCTCCGGTCCTTAGCTAGCCGGATAAATGGTCTGATACTGTATTTCCTGATAAAAAATGTTTCAAGAGAATGTAGTAGCTGGATGAGGCATGGATTTGAATAAAAGACCAAAAAAATCCTAAAAGTATAAAGATTTGTTTTTTTTAATTAAGAATCTGATGATAAAACCTCAAATAATGATAAGAATGAGAGAGAGGGTGGATTGATCTGAATCTTTTTTTTCTTTCTCTCATTCTTTACACTGCTGCAGTCAACAATAGAACGACACAAGAAGGGAGATAACTGGTGTCAGTCTGTCAAGGCAGGCAGAAAGGAGTTGTCCATCGAGGGGGGGGAAAAAGGACAAGACGTCATGGTGAATGTAGGGGTGCTTTAATCTGTTAATTTTGAGTGATACACAAAAAATTGGATGATGGCTTTGTAAATCTCTTCTTTAAACTGTACATTACAGGAGGAGGAGAAGGAAGGGCGGGGTTAGTATGATTTGCTACGTACAATGTTTTTGTTTTTGTTTGTGGTGTTTTGTGTTTTGATTTCATTTTCTTTCTTTCTTAAAATGTGGTTAATTCCAACACAAATGTTCAGTCCAAAATACATCTATCAAAAGGTTGGAAGTTTATATTACACAAAAAGGGAACAGCAATCAAGAACCGGTCGTCGTCATCATCCTCCTCCAGTATTATATTAAGCCTCGTCTCTTTTTATAATCTTCAAGGTTTAATGATCTCCGTGGTGTCACTTCCTTTACTGGCTGCGCAGCTCGATTATAGGGCACCATTGATGAGCCTACACAGGATGAAATAAATAAATTAGACATCTTTCAGAAACCACGTAAGAACAAACATTTTTCATATAATGAGCAAAAATACAAAATTGAATGTTTTGTATACCAAATAAGCAATTATTTTACATGCATCAAAAAGATTCTCATTGTTACGATACAAAAAAAAAAAAAAAAAATCATCATATATATCTCAAACATCGTACTGTGCAGGCAAGCAGAGGCAACCTGAAGGCACCTTTTCCTACTATCTTTTTGAATTAGGTTGAAAAGAAAGGAAAAGAAAAAAATGTTTTTTTTCAGTTTGCTTCCTCCCAATAATAATCCACAAGATATGCAATGCGTATGTATCTCTATAATTATCTTGATACTATTCTCCATGGCCTCTTTTACTGAATGGTTCAAACCCTGACACTAAATGCTTCTGTCAGTATGAAAAGGTAATATAGGACGTTAATATGCATGAAAACTTGCTATAATGAAAGGGGAATAGACTGAACAAAAAGAAAGCAGAATGATCATACCAACTCATTTGGTGGTCCAAGAAAAAAAAAAAAGGAGGTTAGTCTGAGAGCTTGTCCGTATACATACATAGTAACAGTTTAAACCATAAGACCTTAGGAAACCTTCAAACCTGATTGGAATACACATTATTTAAAAGTAAAATAGGTGGTTGCTGAAGAATGCAAGAGGCACAAAGTGTTCACATTCACCAGGTCAGTGTAAATATCATTTTATAGATATATTTTTCTGAGTGCAACTTTTTTTCAATGAGCACACGGATACTACATTCTGATCCTAGACAGAAAACAAGGGAGCAACACTTAGATCCAAGGAAGAGCACACAGATACTCTGATCCAAGACAAAAGTGCTAATCCATCATTTTCAACAGGGACTATGTACAAATAGCGCTTCTAGAAGCATGATACACAAACATTTATTTACACATAAATTGACAAATTTTATTTGAAAAACAGATTTCCAGAATGAATATGGAAATATATGTTCTATTTAGAAATACAGAGGGAGCCACTCATTTTGATCACTTTGGGATTGACAACATTGAGCAAAGGATATAAAAATTGAATCAATTTATTCATTGTAATGCTATTAAATTCAGTGTTATAAACAACTTCATAATGAAATTCATTTCAATTCATTGTAGATAAGTGTTCGTGACCAACAGATTTTGATAACAATAACCATTTGATGACAATATCAGTGATGATAAACAGTTTCCCCTCAATACAACTTTTGTTTTTAATTTACCATCAATATATTTGGAAAAAAAAAAAAAAAAATGCTACATAGTCAAAATTGAGTATACAGAGAAGTGAACAGAGAGAAAGATCGTGATTCTTAATGAAAAGTAGTAACATACCTGACATAGGTACTTCCAGATCTATTTTGATATCAAAGTCGTGTACAGCATACAGATCTTCTGAATTACGCCGGTCATTAGACGTCTTGGGATCCATTTTTTCATTTTGAGTATGGGGCTAGAAGTATAGAAGGAAAAATTTCAGATTTTAATGAAATGGAGTAATTGAAGCTGGACAAAAAAAAAAGGTATAAAGTCTTGTGAGGTTTTCAATGAAAAAAAAAAACTCCTTTTAGTTCAATAACATTGTATTTCTATTTGAAAGCCAAATTCTTTATCAATAAATCAACTCCAACACGGGGCATGTATGTGAGGGGGTGCACATGCTCCCCCAGAAACAGATCTAAGATTCTCAAACACAAATCATCCGAGGAAAGCCAGAGGGTACAGTGCAAAAAGATGTTTGTTTCTGTGTCTTATCTAAAACAAGCCAAACATGGACAGAGACACGATACATACATTCGTGACTCCTGCCTCTCATACACCCATCTCATTTCAAACCAAATACCATTCACAATCACACAAATACAAACACCTCCCCTCCTGCTCTTAAACACACAAAAAATTCCTCACATTCTCTATGGCATCAAATTGTGAACAGCATATTTTTCTCTGTGAAACTGCAGCAAACATTTTTCTCTGTAAAAGATGGCTGGTTCCCACCGAAATACATTGAACTGTGTCCATGGAATAATAAAAAACTTGGAGATGTAACACCTATCTCTTGAGTTTTCACTGAACAATTGTCATTTTCATCTACACACACATTTATTCATTTATATATATATATATATATATATATATATATATATATACATATGTGTGTGTGTGTATATATATATAAATCAAATATGGATATATCTGAGAAAATGGATCTGTAAAAATTTAGGCAAAAAGTAGTTTCTCTTGCAAAGTCACTTGAAAGAATAAATAAATTGACAAAATTAGATTGTTTTGTTTCAACAAAGGTCATTTCATGACCATTTGAAAAACAAGATAATGAATGAAATGGATTTCCTTTCGACTACTTGGATAAAGCATTCACAAAATTCTAGGAAAAAGAAATAAATGAGGAACAATACAGCAAAGGATGAGAAATATGAAAGACAGAAATAAGTGAGAGAGGGGAAAAAGAACTAACAGAAGAACAGAGAGAAAGGTTAAAAAAAAACACACAAAAGGAATGTTCAAAGAAAACCAGAAGAGAAGTGGGTAGGCAGGGAGGAGAGTGGGATTCAAAAAAGATTAAAATCTGAAAGAACATAATGAAATCAGTTTTACTCATTTACATATCTCCTGATTTCGTAAAATCTTTACTAGATTTATTCAGTAAACAAACCCAAAGAAGTGAATGATACAACTTTACATGTTCTTTTAAATAGTGCAGGGGAGATAACTTTTTCAGGAATTTTTTCACTCATTTTTAAACCTATCTCCTCGGAGAGTACCAAAATACGCATTATTTAAACAATATATCAGAGGCAGTTAATTAACAATAAATATCAAATTTTCAGCAAAGCGAAGGCCTTTAATCGATTGTTCACTGAAACCACAAACAAAGATCTGCTAACAAAGTAACATTTACGAGACAAAAAGATTGTTAAAGCAGTTGAAGAAATGGATTCCGAGAAGAGAATAAAAAGGAGAAAAATCCAAACGTATCTCAAGACTGTATCAAGGGAGGCAACTGAGCAATCTCCAAAAAAATAGTCTTTGAGTTAAATTAAGATGTTATTTACTGATTTTGTTACGGACTTTATATGCAAAAAAAGCTAAATAAGTTCCATTCAATAAATACCCCAATATTCTGTTCTGTCTTCAAACTGTTTCATATTTTTTCAAATGCAGTTTCACTGATTAGTGACAAGATAAAATCTTTCTTGGATAAGATTTTATAAGCATCAGTATATTTCATAGAGTACCTAGATACATTCTGTGAACGAATTTGGATTTAAGCAATTGTGAATATTTTTTCTTCAATTAAGAAAAAGGAAGGAAAAATAAAAGACAAAAACTTGTTGGGATGACGTATCTCCATACACAGGCAGATAGAATAGTGAAACTGTTACTTGGGTGGGTGTACTAAATGTTGCCCTACCGGCCAGGTACACAAAGGTTTGGGAAGTAATCTGATACTTTGTTGCCATGGAGGTCATAATCAACTGAGAGTTTGTAATCACCCATGTCCCGGGTTGGGGGGGGGGGTCTTTTGACAAAAAAAAATTTCATATCCTTCATATTTAGGCAGGTAGTTTTAGTTCAGTTCCTGAACTGAGACAGTGGGTGGACCCCCTCAAGTAAGGGGCAAAATGTAAAATAAGGCCTGATATATTTCCCCACTCTGAAGGAAAGAAAAAAAATAAAATACCAGTTACATTTCTCTCGCCACTAATCATTGACCAAGACCATCATTCAAGTACAGAAGAATAGGAATATAGAAATAGATAGAGATTCAATGAAAAATCACTTCCTCTTTTTGGTTGATCTTTCCACTTCATTTATTCTGGAAGCAGAGAATTCTGGGGTCCTGGAACCAACAAATTCTTACAAGGCGTTTTGAGCTGCTGCTTGATTATTGAAGAGCTTCCCTTGCAGGAAAAGGTAATTCTTGAAAATGTGGTACTCTGTTGGAGAGGTCTGGTGAGTAAATCAAGTGAGCTAGAGTTTTGTAGCCTAGTTTGTTCAATTTCTGTAGGGTCATTCACGTGACATGCAGTGGAGCGTTGTCAGGGAGAAGAATTTGCCTTTTTTGATTGACCAATATTGGATGTAGACATTGCAGTTCTTGGTGCTTTTCGTTGATTTCCAGGCATTACTACTTTGGCGTGATGAATTTGCCAGGATCCAAGAAGTTGTAGAGGATGATTCCACAGAGACCATAATCTTTTGATGCATGTTTGATTTGGGGAAGTGTTTTGTAGCCCTCCCCATCGACCCACAACCTAGAACACCAATTGTTGTACAGAATCCATTTATTTTGTGGCAGCAAAGAGCAGATCCTCAGGGCCATAAATTCAAATCTCTCTAACCCTGTCAGCATTTCTCAAAGAAAGATACACTGCATATTTAGAAAATTAAATTCTCCAAACCATGGATCCACTATATAACAATTTAATGGGGTTGTATGAGATACTTATTTAGAATATTTAGCTTTACCTTGCAGTCAGACAGCCCTTTCTTTTGACATTAACCATATATTCCTATGCATGCTGGGCATTGTATCAATTAATCCGCAACAGGACTTTCCAACTAAACCACTGATTTGCAACGTAATGCAATGCACCTGACAAGGAAAAGTAGTGAAGATATTCTGAACATAGCATACACTTCAACTGATACTTATTTTTTCTCAGGTGGCTAAAATATGTTTCTGCTGATTAAGAGCATCACAACTCAAAATCTACCAGAGGTAAGACACCGATCATGGATGAATACCTCATACAACCACATATGTAATTCTGTATAATATGCACGATATGACCCCCAGAGTTCAATGCAAGGAAATGCATTTCTTATGACTGGATTGGAACAGAGAGAGGCTAATTTTGTCCATTTTCCCCCATCCAGTCCTTTGGAATGTATATGCATCTGAATTGAAGGAAGTAGATGGTTATCTAAACTGTTTTTGCTTGCACACTCTTCATACGGTCTCTCCAAAATCTACGTCAATTTCAATTTTTCCAATGTATTCGAGGCAGATAGTGAAGAGAAAAAGAACAGGCGGAGAAGTTTTGCAAACACATCAGAGCTCATGTAGGTTCTCATAGGAATGAATGGACTTCTGGTTGACTCACACATAAACACAGAGCCACGTGGAAACAAGGCAGTAGTACATGAATACTACACAGGATCTAACATGTAACAAATCAAATGCACTGCAAGTAAATACAGGAACAAAAGCTGGTGTTCTCACATCAGTGATGCATTCAAGTAAGTGAAAGATGGAGAACAGAGCTTGTGATGTTAATGCGTTTCCTTAGAGGTGGGACAAACTGTGTGACAGACAACACATCTGTAATTGGTCAGATCAGGGAATCCTCATTAACAGTTCATCATTATTCACAAGCAAGATTCTCATTGAAAGATTTCAAAGGAAAATGCAGACTTCCAGATCAAAGTTGTGAACATAACACAACAACCATGATACTGTGAAACTCAATGACTTCAGTTAAGTAGGGTTTTTGCATCTTTTGCTGAGATACAAAAAGTGAAAGAATGTCATCTCTAACTAAATTTATGATGAGCAATCAGATCCTGGATATATCAGGATAGCAGTAGATTAGATTCGTGACTTTATTATTTTAGCCCGACTTAAAAAGTAAGCACTGGATACCATACAAAATACTTGAATCCCTACAAAATGTTTGAGTACAAATTCCATTTGACATTTTGATGTCAAAGTAAATGAAGCACCCCCATGGTTTTCAAATGGAGAAAACGGGCGAAAATTAATGATACAAATATTATAGTTATTTACTTGGCTGCACTTTCTTTCAGATCAACACAGTCAACAGCATCTCCCTCTATCTTGACTCAAGTCTTCTTCAATTTCAATCATCTTAATTTTGATTTGAGGGATTGCTTAACCGATAAAGTATCAGTCATTTGGACATTTACACGGTGCACGTAAAAGCAAGCAAGCATATACACCTACATAATACGAACTGGACGCTCTGACCAAGGATTTACAAACAAGGGATCAGTGTTTGAATTCCGAGTTGCTATAGTTACGACAACAAAATCATAGCCAAAATTGGGGGGGGGAGGTGGAAACAAGCCCATGAGCATTGTTATAAACTGAACAACAATAAAAAAGACAAGAAATAAAGAAGACCTACATTAAACAGAAAAGGAAGAGAAAGGAATAAAATACAAAAGTCAAAAACAAAATGACAAAATTGTTATAATAAAAAATCAACTATAAATAGAAAATATAAAAAGATGCTAATTTCAGACTGACAAGACAAAAGACGGGGGGGGGGGGAGATGGAGGAAGACTTAAGAGCAAATATTTATCTGCGACCAAGGTAACTGGGAGTATTTATTGCTCTTACATTTCAGCCGAACTATAGAACTGAACTTTCAATCACAGTATTTATACTTTTCTTCTAGTATGTTAAATTGAGTGAAACAGCCATTGAATTATGTAAATGTTTTATGCATTGTTATCAGTTCTTGACCTATTTTAAACTTTTTCGAACCTTTGGATTGATTTTTTTCTCAGCAGGAGCAGTTTACAAAATGTAGTTCCTTATCAACTTTGCACCAGATTGATATCCTTTGAAGAGTTTTTTTTTTTTCAATTGACTTTGGTGTAAAGCATTAGATTCATTGTTGTCCGGGTGCCCAGAAAGATGCTCATTCTATTTCTAAGAAAACAAGGGGGGGGGGAGGGATGTAGTACTCGCCATTTAAATAATTGAAAGTTTTTTCTCAGAAATTCATACCCGTTTTCTGGAATGTATATTTTGTTGAGTCTGATTTCATGATCTAAGTGAGAGAGAGTGCACATATGAGAGAGATTGTGAGAGCGTTGCATGAGCATGTGTGTGTGTGTGTGCATGACAGCACGTGTGCGTGCATGTATGAGCAAGCATGTGTATATGCGCAAAGACATTTCAGGCTTATCAACTAACAGGAAAGAGGGAGGGTAGAAATGTTAATATTATAGTGGAAGAACTAGCCAGTGATGAAGTTCTGAGCTTCTGGTAGGTCATCTTGAATCAAAGGGATCTTTAAATCAGGCGGGAAAACTCAATAGGATCTTTGATTGTTATTCATTTGGGTTTAACATCCTGGAGACAGGCTCTCTCTTTGTTCAGCCATCAAAGTAAGAGGAAGACAAGTCTAGGCAGGATGGACGGGATCGAAAAAAGAAAGCGCTTAAAAGGCCTATCATAGTGAATATTATCATAGTAGCAATAAAGTGACTTTATTTTAGCCAGACTTCAAAAGTCAACATTGGATACGATATACAATATTTGAATTCCTGTGAAATGTTTCTGCATACAAATTCTGTTTGATGTTTCGATATCTAAGTAAATAAAGCATCCATGGTTTTTGAATGAGAAACTTAATGAATAAACTATGAGAAAATTAATGATACAAGTTTTAGTTATTTGCATGGCAGCACTCTCCTTCAGCAGTGCAGGAACAAAAGTTGGCATTTCATCTCTCTCTATCCTGACTCAATTCTTCCTCTTTGGTTTTAGCAATCTTAATTTCAATTTGGAGGTTGCTTGAAAATGCAGCTGTTTGAACTTTTATGCTGTGCATGTAAATGCAAGCGTATGCAGCAATCTAATGGCATATCATGTTCAAACCACCTTGAAGCCAGAGTCTTATAGGTTGAACCAATATTGTTCAAACTCTAGTCATTGCTCTTAGAAAGCAACAAGCAGCAAAGGCTTTTGGAGAACTTGCAGACGTCTTCCCGCAAAGTGAGAGCACTAACCAACAAGATGATAGTTACTGCAGGTGGTCCAGCAATGATGAGGGTTGACACTTCTGACGCAATCTTTGACATTGACAGCTTGGAAGCCGAACATGAAGCAGAGACAAAAAATGCATTAGAAGTAAAGCATCAAGCATTGTTGTCTCTGCGAAAAAATGATATCATTGCTGACTAAACTTCCACATGATTCCGTGCCAATAGATCTGGATGAAGGCAGAGACTGCTGAGCCCATCTAGGTTCATATCATAGTGGAAGAGCTGCTAATGAAAACAGGTCCTCAAGCTACTTCCAAGTTTCCATGTTCTGACAGAAAAACCTCATACACTGCTGGCCATACAAAGAAAAAGCATTGGAATGTGTTAGTAGAGCATAACCATCTACTTAAAGGGCTTGGCAAAGGTTCTGAACTTAGTGACCATACCATTCGAGATGCTCAAGTGTTTTTCTGATAATTTAATGATGCAATGCAATGAATACTGACAACATCAATGAAGTCCGCTCAAGGGCATGACAATAGAGGTACCATCACCAACCAGAGATGGTCTCTAATTTCACATTCAGCATTTTTACTTCCAGGCTCTGGTCCAACATTGGCCCACTTGCAGCAGCTAGTTTTGCCATACCCTCAAACTACGGGATTGAAGATGAAAGAGAACTAGCTTATCCCACAATTCATGTTGCTGTTTCAAGTTCCAGATGCAAAACAGCCCAATGTGGTTGCAAGCCCAACCTATGAACTGCATCTTGCAATTGTAGAAAGACCAATGATACTTCCATGGATCAGTAACTTGTGGGAGGTTTTGTTTTGCCAATTATGCTATCAATCATTAATTTTGTTTGAAAGATTTCTGATTAAAGTTTGAAAATAGTATAGCTTGTTTTTTTTGCTTTGTATTGAAGTTAATTAGACACATCCTTTTAGGGTCATGCTGGTTTTCCATCATTTACATGTTTGAAGAACCTGTGAATGCATTTTTGTTTTGATTAGCTCAAGATTTAAACTGTACCACCTACTTTTTTTGCTATTTTCTTGCTTTGTTTGGATTTAATAAATTGATTAAAACAGTTTTGGTGGCCATTTTGTATTTTTATTATACATGACTAAACAATAACTATTACAACGTGTCATACAACAGATATGGATTCATCACCTAAAAATCTTACAGGAACAACATACGAAGTACTTTTCCTCAAAAATGCCTACAGCATTTTATCAATGGGAATTTGTTTGTTTTTGGTCTTGATTAAGGCTTCGTAACAGCGAATTTTTTGATTTTCATTCAGTTCATATGGTACCCATTTGTCGAGCTTTTTTGCTTTTCCAATTTGGTGTAAATGTCGAACAACTGTCGAGTGGTCAACATGTAGTTCCTCTGCAACCTCTCTAGTTGTTTTGCATGGGTCCGCCTCAAAAATGGCTTTCAATTGGATGTCGTCAATCACAGAAGGACGTCCACGACCCTCCTCATCTTGAAGACTTTCATCTCCATTTCGAAATTTTTGGAACCACTGTTGAGCTGTACGTTCGTTGACAGTCCCCTGGCCAAATACTTGGTTGATATTGCGAGCAGTTTCCGCTGCTTTACGTCCCGATTTGAACTCACACAACAAAATTGCTCGGATTTGCTTTTTATCCATCTTTGCTTTGACAGCCTCAAATAAACCAGAATAAATAGTGAAAAGAAAACGTTCAGCTTAAATAAATGGAGCGAAATTTACGCTTCAAAATGGCATATTCCATGAACA
Source organism: Thysanoteuthis rhombus (assembly GCA_963457665.1). Classification (NCBI taxonomy): domain Eukaryota; kingdom Metazoa; phylum Mollusca; class Cephalopoda; order Oegopsida; family Thysanoteuthidae; genus Thysanoteuthis; species Thysanoteuthis major. Next base: position 9,978,547 of record OY735234.1, on the reverse strand, counting down.
TAAATTGATAGTTTATCCCAAAATAAGCATCAAAGTTTAAAATAACAAAAAACGCAATTATTCTTGCATCAACCTAATATGAATGTGTGTGTGTATATATATAAGCAAATTACTGTCTTTATTTGATTGAATAATTGCCGGTTGAGTCAGAGTCCTGGTCCCTATGAAATACATCAACAGGGCTAAACAAAAAAATTTTTTTAAAACTATAAGAGGGTTTTAAAATGTGATCATCTGTTATGAAAACAATGAATACATCAAAATTTTAATGTGTCAAAGAAACGCTGTGAGTGAAAAGAAAAAAAAGAAAGAGTCATTCAATGAGTTAGAGAAAGAGTGATGAATGAATGAATGAGTGAATCTCTTGTTCCATCTTTTCCTTTGTCTTCCCTTAGATGAAGCCAGTTTTATGTAAATATCAGCCCAAGACAGAAAGGGAACACTGAGTTGCCATAAGATAGCTGGAGACAATGCAGGTCGATAAATTGCAAAAATGGCCAAAAAATGTGACACACCAAAAAAAGAGGAATTTATAAAAAAAATACTACTGCAACAACAAAGTCAAAATAAATCAGAATTTAAGAATAGCCAAACCAAAAAGTTTATGGCCAAATGATTTTTAAAAAAGGCCAGATTTGTCAATACATTTTTCCTAATTTTTTCCAATAAAATAATATTCAACTGTATTTTGCCATAAAATAACCTCTTCATACAACTTTTTTTTTTCCATGCCACACAATATCAATGGTGGCTTTTCTTATACAGCATTTTGTCAAAAAGAACGTTCAACCATCCTTTAAAACACCATGACTTGAGACTTGAAAAAACAAACTTAAAATCAGAATACCTGATTCATAAAAATGAATTATCTAATAATATAGCTGTAGGATCCTTAGTGTCAATCAATACATAAATAACCCAATCACTTCTGACTGGTATATGCTAGTGTGTGTGTATATACATATATATATATATATATATATATATATATATATATCAATGTTTAGTGTTTAAAGCTTTAAAGCTTGTATGATAAAATATATAGTAAGAAAAGGAGGTGGTGTTTTATCAACACTGATGGAGTGCCATGTTGATTTAACTGTTTTGTTTATAAAATCCAAAACAGTTACATCATTGTACCATGAGAAAATACACATGAAAAAGGGAAGAGAAAAATAAAAATAAAAACAGATGAAAATTACATAAATATAGACAGATATTTGGGAAAAAGGTGACTTAAGAGACACAAAAGTATTTTTAATGTTTAAAGCTGTAAAGCTTTCTGGAATATATATGTTATTTTATATAAGTTATAACATGTATATTGATATTTCATACTACATATTTTTTTTAACAGGGCTCACTCACGTAGGTAACTAAAAAACTTTCAACGAGGAGGGATGAGTGTGTATAACAACAGACATGACTCACTCTTTGTGACATTTCTATTGAATGTTCACCCATGTGAATATTGAATCCAGTGTGACGGTATTAGTGACTGCATGCAAACCAACTCAGGATATCATTTTTAAGAATACCAATTATACAGAAAAAAACTTGGTCAATTCCCTACCAACATATTCAACCAAAGAATTTGACAATTTTTTCCCCCACTAATCTTAAAGTTAATTTTTCAACATCATATATTGTCAAGTTACCATCAAATGTTTTCCTGACATTTTCAATTATTATATATATATATATATATATATATATATATATATATATATATATATGAATGAATGAATGAGAGTGATTGAAAACTTCATTAGAAGATATACTCACTGTTGGTTGTGCATCTGTATTATCAGCTCCTGCATCTCCCCCATTGGCTTCTCCACTAGGCTAGAAAGAAGAAACAGATTTGAAAATTAGAAAAAAAAAAAAAAAAAAAAAAAAGAAGGCATAAGCTCCATAAATATACTAGTGAACATGAACATCAAGAAATAAATGTTTTTTTGTTTTTTTTAACCCAATTCTGTTACTGAGTATTTTAGCATTATTCAAAGACAGAAAATATGCAAAGATGTAAGAAATCAAGAGAAAAACAAATTTTGGTCAGGGGAGTAATTTTTGGTTTTCAATTAATACATTTATACTAAAATATATGTTTGTATAATTTATTTGTGCATAAATAATCTCACCATTTTTGATAAGTATTTTGTTAGTAAAAACAAAAATTCTTTTTTTATACATCCTAATATACAAGATGACACGGATACAAGAGTTATCAATTTGGATGTTTTTCAGTTTCATTTCCTTTCAATTCGTGAGTCCAGTGATGACAGTATTTCAATGTTATTTTTTTTCAAATTTTTCTACGTTTCAAAAGCCCAATGTTGCCAAATAATATTTTTCAAAAATAATTTTACCATTTGAGAGCAATTCCAAAAATCAAAAAATGATATTAGAATAAGTAACCCTGAATGAGACATGTTTGACAACATAGAGTCATATGAGGAACATGGAGGGGGAAAAAAAAACAAAAAAAAACAACTTACTTTTTTGTCCTGATCAGGTTTCTCTGGTTTTTGTATTAGGCCCAATTTTACCTTAATCATTTCAGGTACCACAGGGTCTCTCACCTGGAAGAAAAAGATCAATTCCCATGTAAGAAACAAAATAAAAAAAAAATCTAAAAAATTTCACAGTTCAGACATCTAGTAAAATAAAAGATATAGATTAAATAGACTTTTTTTTAAAAAGTCCCAAAGTAGATTATTTACAAAGAAAGAGGGGAAAAAAAATGATCAAAAATATAATCCAATCCTTTGTTGATACATTCAGCTTTTGGCTTTCAAATTTGGGAAAATTAACAATTATATACTTTGATGAAATCTTAATCGTCAACACCAAATGAATTCCTACAGATCAAGGTAGTTGATATAATCAAATTAACAAAAGCAACTAGATGTTAAGAAACAATCAGAGGATATACAGGATAAAAATTTCATTAAAATTGAATTTTACAACAGTTATCATGGTTGTTACAGAGAATGTCATTCAACCAAGACATATCAAATGTACGAGCCAGAAAAGAAGAGGCAGCAAAAATCAGGCTACAAAACACTAAGTCCAAGATCTGGGAGAAATAGCCAGCTAAGAAATATCTCTAAAACACAAGAATGAACCCCAACCAAAACAACAGAAAATCAACCTATATATATATATCTCAACTTACTTTGGTTACAATACTCGGGCGGCAAGCTCGGCGGGTAAAAGGATCGGCAGCAGCTTTTCGAGCTGCCTCTCCTTCAACAATAGCAGCTTTTTCAGCTTCAATCAGATTTCGTTCTCTATTACGCTGGTTGATGTAACTGAAACCAAAAATAAGATAAAGTTATAATCATCTTTAATGATTAAGGCTGTCATATTCAAGACATTTAAGGCATTATCCAAACATGAAAACTGAGACACTTTGGCAAAAGAATGTCTTTTTTCTTTGCTTCTTTAATTACCCTACAGAATTCATATTATTCATAGATTTGGGGTATTTTTCGTAAAAGACCTCAACACTTTGCCCAGACTAACTTATGCTGATTAATTGAATCACATATCAGCTTAGATGCAAAATCTTATAATATAAAAGCCATTATCACATTTTTTTTGTTTATTGTTTCTGTCACACTAAAGCCAAGAGAGAGAGATAAAGAAGGTAAAGAGTGAGTGTGTTTTCAAAAGTACAAAGTCGTGTGTGTGTGTGTGTGTATATATGTTCACATCTATAAACTATTGCTATTTTTGTAATAGGAAGTCAGAAAACAAATACACTGTATATGCTAGCAAATAAGACAACCCCCAAAATGAGGTGTTAATTCAAGTTTAGTTCAATATTTGCAAGTTGACACTTCAACACAAGGCAGCACTGCATACAATAGGGTCTAAACAGAGAAATATGATCAATAAGGGAAATATTTGATGCCTAGAAAGACGACTTATAAGCTGGCATATATGGTGGGCTCCGATTTTTCTTGAATAAAACTGTTTTTCTCATATTGAAAGAGAAATTTGCTTACACAATTATTACCTTAATGATATAGGATAATTTATAAACAGAGAATGTGAAGAGTTGTAGAAAATCGACAAAAATCTTGCCTGAGTTATGCTTTTTTTTTTTTGCAATAAATACTCATGCTAATATATATATTTGTATAATTTATCCATACATAAATAACCCCTTAATTTTTGACAGGTACTATTTCTAGTTAATACCATTCAAATTAACATTCTTCCTACTATTTTTGATCTACTTTTTGGATGAATATGAAAAGTTCTTTCATGAAAATCAAGCGCCTTCACCTGATAGAATTTATATTGCTCGTTCGGCGGCGATCAAGTTCTGTAGCTCGTTCTTCAAGTTCTTCTAGTTGCCGATTCAAGTCCCTAGCTCTGTCTTTATGGCCTTCAACTTCAGCTTGATCCTGTTTAAATAATGGTGAAAAAAAAAAATGGTATAAAATTATGAATTTTATTCCACTAAAACGAAAAGAAAAAAAAGAAAAGAAAAAAAGAAAAAAAAAGAAAAAAAGAAAAAAAAAGAGAAAAGAAAAAAAAAGAAAAAAAGAAAAAAAAAGAGAAAAGAAAAAAAAAGAGAAAAGAAAAAAAAAGAGAAAAGAAAAAAAAAGAGAAAAGAAAAAAAAAGAGAAAAGAAAAAAAAAGAGAAAAGAAAAAAAAAGAGAAAAGAAAAAAAAAAGAAAAGAAAAATTCTGACACGAAATGTTAAAACTTACTCTCTGTTTCAATAACATTGTCTTTCTCATGGCGTAATTGTGTGGGTTTTTCCTAAATTTCTGTTTTTCAGCAACAATCTATAAAATAGAAAAAGTGGATATTGAAAATAAAATTTTAATACATTTCCGGACAATATACATTTTCAGTCCTTGTGATGAAGACACAAAAAGATAAATTTTCAGAAATAAGATTGTGTTTTTGTCAACAATTCTCTTCAATGAGGAATTTAGAAGAAAAAAAAGGGTGAAAAGCAAGAAAATTTACCTCCTCGATGTCAACATCTTTGAATTTGTAATTGATGGCATTGTTTATGTCTACGGTTTTCTTTTCTACTTCTTCTCGTGTAGGTATTGTCATACCTGCATGTGACATGGTCTCTTTCCATTTGAAGAATTCAGACTCAGTGAAATCTTGATTGGACACAAACTCTAACCGATAAACACGTTCCGCATTACCATGCCTGGAAAAGAAAAAAAAAAAAGAAGATAAATGCCACTCGTGTATTTATATATTCAATTATTTCTCTGTAACACCCGGAAGGAAAAGAAAAAAAGTGATGTATATGTCTATCACTTAAGGTTTTGTTCATTGACGGCTGAAATATTTTCTGTCAGAGTTATTTCATTTTTACATTTGGTACATAGTAAAGACTTAAAATACTATGGCATGAATGCTGCCATTTTTGATGGCATGAATACAATAGTAAATAAATACATATTTTTTTTTTTTTTAGTGGGGGGTGAAGAAATGAAGGAAGTGAGAAATATAAAATTTGCTAATATTTGTTAGGAATTTTGAGAATACCCATTTCCCCCACAAAAACAGAATACAACCCCCCCCCCTAAAAAAAAACAATGCTAACCTCACACTTGGAGTAGAATGAGTAACAATTCAATATTCTAACATACAACATAACAGGATAACTTGTTTACATGCGAATTTGGTAGACTGTAAAAGACTCCTCCGAATGTTAGCAGGGAGAGACTAAGATTTATTTGAACTGTTGTCTTCATCATGGTTATTATAGTCCAAGTGTTTTGGCCGCTGTAGCCTCAGGACTTCTTCAGGTGCGTGTCATATTTAGCAAAATTCTTGGAATTTTAAATTGAACCTATCATTCAATCTACAGCAACAGACTTTTTTTTTCAATTCTGTCGTACATACAAAGGCATATTGCATATTAGTTGAATCTTGTTATTTTGCCCCCCCCCCCTCACCACACTTTAAAACATTCATCCTTGCGATATCACTTCAGCTCATTTTGTTTCATTTGACCTGGTAAACTGCGACACTTATATCAACAATCGGGTGGTGTAATTCTGGAGCCTCGTCTGTTCTTCCCCGATCAAAGAGTCCTGGCATTTAACATTGGAGGGTACAACAGCCAAAACATTGTGATTATAACAACTGAGATGAAAAAAACAGTTTGAATGATTCAGTGTATAATAATGATAATTATCCACTTTAAAAATTCAGACCGAAGTAACACTTGAAATCTTTCCTATCAAATTCAACCTAAATTTTGGAAGACTTATCTTGCTATCATAATTATCAAGCAATCATCAAATTATACAATTTGCTATAAGAGCCAGTTGGTATGAAAACAAGACCCTAAAATGAAATAAATATATCTTCCTTCCTACTTACCGTAGACGAATACCTTTATTTGTCTTTGTTGAACCAAGTTGGTAAATTTTGGCTGTTTCCACAACATCAATAATCTCTGCTACCTGAAATTAAATTTTAGAAAAGGTACATTTATTTTTACCCTTAATTCAAGAAGTAATAATAGCCAAAAATGTTCCCTTCCACAAATGGAAAACTTTCCTTTCTTTCAAACAAAATTACGTACTATATTTCCCTGGTTCAAAAATGCTTCTTTTTTTCCAGCCAGAGGCCAAAAGTTACTTTTTTCATAGGTCGATCTTAATTCAGTAGAAATTAATCTATGCTAGACAGTATTCTGACCTTTAAATGGCCTCTGAAGTCCATAAATTAAACTTAGCAGAAAATAGTAAATAAATTAACGTATCATGAATAATAATTTTAAAAAAAATAAGTTCAATTCAAAGTTGTGATAAAAAGCAACTGAAAGTAAGATGATTGTAAAAACTATACAAAATCAATAACAAAAATGATACGCGTAATCAAAAAAATGAATTCCTATATTTGTATATCATGGTAGGTGAACCAATAAACTATTAGTTATTTAGATATCTATATTACCAGTATGTTCACTCTCTTTCGCCGTAAGAGAACTATGAGTGGTCAAGAGGATCTAAAAGTTGGTCAGCCATCCACAATCTTGGAAAAAAGCAAGACCTTAATTCTAATTTTTTTTTCTTCAAAATTGATTTTGATGTCCATCCCCCTCTCTCCAGATGAATTATCAAATTTGGCTGGCTAACCATTTTCTTCATTAATAACATTTATAATTCACCTTTTGAAAACCCAGAAATAAAGTTACAACTTCACTTGATTTTTTTTTTCTTTCTTTAATACGTCAATATTTACATTACATCAATAGGTCTGTAGCCAAATGTGAAATGCATTCATTTTACACAAATATCCAACATTCACTCTTTCATTGTCAATTCTCTTAATTCCGTGGTGAATATTGATCACATACGTGGAACATTATGCAGTGGAAATTTCAGATCAAAATTCAGCTAATAACTACATGTTAGGCTACAGACATACTGATCCTCCATCATATTTAGTTCAGGTATCATTTCCTCTTAGGATAGATCTAAAAGTTTGTAAATAAGGATTCAAATATGAACAAGTTCTTTTATCAACCCTTACAAATATGCATACTAGATTATTGAGTATATTATTTATGTTGTAAATTACACTTAATACTTGTATAATTTTGGCAGAACAACACCTAAGAGTCATAATTCCAAGCATTATATCATTTTTGATTGATAAAGCTCACCTTTTGCACTAATAAAAGGATGATTATACTTCTAACATTACCTGATGGATTCTATTGCAAACAAGACTGTCCAATTGTTGCTTGTGTAAATCAGTTAACTAAAGCAAGGAATGCATGCATTTCCTACGTTTCTTCCATAACCAGTAACAATGAAGAAAAATCTTCGTACCCGATAGACTGCACGACCTTCATGGTTACCAATTCCAATCCGAACATAACAACCCATAACAGTGTTCCTGAAGAATGGCATATGGCACCACCTGCAATACAAACACATAATTAGGATTAGGGAAAATGTAAACTGATGTATATTATATAAAAGTCTGTGTCATTTTTTGTTACTTGGTTGGTTGAATAATAATCTATGAAATTGAGTGAATCCTGCTATGATCCAAATCTTCAATCTGGAGATAAATAGGTAGCTAACGTATCCATTAGGCCAGGGAACAAAATGGAGAATTAAGTAACAAGATGCATTTATTTACTTCAGTCCATAAGAAAAAAAAAAAAAAAAAAAAAAATGTATTAATCCGAATTAGGATTAATATGACAAAACAGTAAGTAACTGTAGGTAGGATAAACAGATTGTGGAAGATTTACCGACAACAAGCGAGTAACAGCTAATTTCCAACATTTATCAAGATGTACAATTTATGTTGATACAATTTACTGAAATACCGATTTATTGGAACGAAAATATTTAAAAAGATTTGGCAATTGTTCAGCAGAGGACCCATGCCATTTTCAGTTATTCAGCTACTTCTCTAATTTGACAAAAAAAAGCAATAAAGTAATAGTTAAAACTTGTGTAAGAAAATATCAATTCCATTCATTAAAGAAAAAAAAAGAAAAATCTTTTTTTTTCAGAGACGGAGAATTTTTTTTGAATTTTGAAAACTAAAAATTGAAATGAATATTTGAGGTCAATTGCTCGTAACCTTGCTTTTTTTTTTTTTTTTTTTTTTTATTTTTTTTAATACAACACCAGTATCTAAATTTTTAAGTCTTAATTTTTCAAGTTAAAAATATTTGTTTAATTCACTTCTAAAACTTTAATAATTATCATACCTATACTTACACCTAAAGCTTAAATAGGGTATTTTGCATTTTAAACAGCTGTTTTTACACATCGTAGTCAAGAGTCCCAAATTATCATACTTCTTGAGAGGGCATTATACACATGAAAGATTTCAGTTGATAATTATTAAAAACACAAATACACTGAGATAATAATAAAGCTTTGAATTAAGTTAAATACAATAATTCATAAGTCACTCCAGAGGATCATTCATTACAACACATTTGACTAGTTTTACTTTTCTCCAACTGTTTACCACAATTAGTCAGTCCATTTTTCAGGCATCAAATTCAACAACTCGAGAATGGAATTGACTAGATGTAAATGATTTTCCTTCATCTTTATTTCTGACTTTAGGGGGAAAAAAAAAAAAAAAAAAAAAAAAAAAGCAGCTAAAAAATTAAGATGAAGGCAAATGGTAAAAAAAAAAAATCAAATAATGATTGATAATAGTTCATCCAAAAAGTAAATGAAATTCTAAAATTAAATTAAAAACATTTAAATATAGAAATGATGTTGAACTACTACAGGAAAAGTCAGCTGACAAAAACCTGTTTCAAGTGCAAAATACCAGATGAATTTCATGTATCTTCAATGTGAATAATAAGTAAAAAAAAGTGTTTTTGAAATTTCTTTTGTTTTATAATTCTATCTCATTCTGACCTACTCGGTAGTTTGAATATCTCATTGTACATTTCATTAAAACATTGAAAATGGAAAAGAAGGAGAAATATTTCTTACCTTTCCATCTTGTTCCGAGAGAGACGAATCCGTGCAAGATCATCTTTTGTCGCATAAACTGTGACTTTCTGTCGGGAGGAAGTACTGCTGAAATTGAAAGAAATAAAAACAAAGCTGGGTTGTGAGAATTTCAGAGAATATCTAAAAACTAACATTCCAAGGGAAATCATGAATCAACATCACCCCATATATGCAGTGTTGAGGGTGATCAATAAATAAGTAACTTCTTGCCTTTTGTTGGGCTGTGATTACTAAAAAAGGTCTGAATTCTCAAACAAGGGGGCACAAAGTAGTAACAAATTTAGCAACTTACATAACATATCAAAAACACTAAAAAACTATTTTGAAGGGAAATGGAGAGATAGATAGATACATACATACATAAATGAATATTAGAACACTCAAATAATCTAAACACCTCAATAGAGATTAAAAATAATGACATAATATCACACTATTGCGTTGAAATTTCTGAGATGAAACATCATCTCTCCAAGTTATGATAAAAAAGCAGGGATGACTGGGCCCAGTACTCAATAGTGATAGGCTGGCAATGGACAGAGTAGGGAACAGGTTCCCAAAATGTACACTTAACTGGTCTCTGGTGAAGCTTCCATGGGCCTAACAAGCCAGAAATCGATTATAATGAATTGCTCAATCAAGTAAAAGAGACGGGAAAAAAAAAAAAAAAAAAAAAAAAAAAAAAAAAAACAGACAAGTATAATGCAACAGCTCTCTCTACCTAAAGTAAAAAAGAAAAAAGAAATTGAATTTCTCTCTCATCTTAATTTCTGCTATTTTTCATTGCAGCTTCCAGTTCATGTTAGTTAATAAGTAGCATGGGGCAGAATCTCAAGAATAGGAAATGAGAGTTCACCAGAGGCTTATTCTTTTAATTCCACCCCTGAATAAAATTTGGGGAGGAATGGAGAGAACCAAAAAAAAAAAATGAATAAAATAAAATAAAAATAAAATAAAATAAAATCTAAAAAAATTAAAAAATCTTTCTCTAGAAATAATAAGTTAATGTTGAAATTTTCTGCTCCCTATCTCCATTGGTGCGGCTTGTACACATGCTACATACATAGCCAGCCAGACGAGCTGAAAAACTGAAACCTATTTCGACAGTTTCTAATGAATTAACGAGTGAGTGAAAGAAAGTATAAGACTTACTCATCCCCTTCTGAATCTGATGATGCTGATGATCTGTCATCACTTGAAGATGAGGATGAAGATGACGAAGAAACTTTCCTTTCACTTTTATCCTCTCGCTCAGCTTTGCGGTCACTACTTTCACGTTCTTCATCATCATCATCGTCGTCGTCGTCATCATCTGAGTAAATATTGTTCACTGGCATTTTCTTCTTTTTCTGCTCTTGGATGGCAATTTCTGACAAAAGAAATTTTTCGAAAATTGAAAAATTGGGCAAAGAAGCAAGTCTAAAATAAACATACAGTTGTTGGATTGAAAAAGACAAGAATTATAAGACTGAAATATACTCTTCTTCTTGGTCCCTTTTCAAGGGTTGATCAATAGATCCGTAACAGAACATGTAGTTGTCAGCTGGAATTGATCCAAAATTTTCACCGTATGATCTTTTCTGAGATTTCCATCGCATCCCTTTTTTATAATTAAATCCAATCAACAGAGAGATCTCAAAAAAACCTTTCTTTGCACCAAAACTTTTATATTAATTTTTAAATGCATGAATACAATTATGAAAATTTGTTACATAACACGTAAATATCAATATTTAAATATCAATATTTAAATCTAATACTTCAAACTAAAATTCTATAAATTAAGAAAATCCTTAAAGAAAAGATTATAATGGAATACAATCTGGTGTGTTTAGTATACGTTTACAGAAAAATCAAATCAGCCCATTAAATAAGGGAAGTATGCATCAGACCAAACATCTAATCTTATTTTGATCTCCACATACTATGGTTCATTGGATGCAACTTCCATAATTTCGTTACATTATGCAGGATTCCTATACATGACTATTGGAAGGAGGTATAAAGTGTAATGATAGATTTCTTTCCTATTTTCTTGTCCAGGAATAAAATCCTGATTTTCTAACATAAAACTAAAAAAAAAAAAAATTAAAAAGAAATAAAAAAAAAATGGTGAAATACAAAATAAGGTATATTTTAAAAATATTTTCAAACCTTTTGTCTTTTTTTCTTCTCTGCGAGCTTTCAAGTTCTTAAATGCAGACATCTTGCTATCTTTTTTGTCTTCAATGTTTTTCCGTCGCTCTTTACATCGCTGACTCGGGGTGGCAGCTTGTCTGGGAGTGACTGGGTCAGAAGACGACTTCTTTTTCTCTTTTTGATCTTTCTTTTTAGCCTGCCGCAATTTTTTCTCAATTTCAAACCTACAAAATGGAAATAAATGAATAAATATAACATGTCTAGTTAGTCACCCTATAGAAACCATCACGTGACCACCATCTTTTGGAAGCATATTGTGTTCGGGGTGATCAATTAAGAAACTGTAAAATGGGCAGATCAATGGAAAAGTTTCATCCCTTGCCTTTAATTGGACAGGGATCACTAAAAAAGTTGGAATTTTAAAAAAAACGAGCGTAAACACTGCAGGACACAAACTAAAGTACCAATATAGCATAAACTTACACTGTAAAATATACATCACTGAACAAAAAGTTCATGTTTTTTTTTCTAGACACAATGAATAAATGTTTAATCTCTCAGACCTCTAGCTCCATTGGAGCTGTGTGGCCTGTACAAATGACACATACATACATAGCCAGACAGAACCACTTAAAAACTGAAGGAACCTATATTGAGAGTTTTGATTGATGATTTTCCTATGATAAAAGAAAAGATGAATTAAATCCAACAGTTTGCCTCAGGGGGCAAAGTATGAAATAAAGTTAATTTCATTTTGACTATATATATTCTACCAAGGAATCCCATGGGATATATTGCAGGTTTTAGGGAAAGTATAATATAATAGACAACAGGAGTAATCTATCCCCTGTATATTGGATAAAAGGTTTGGTTCAAAATTCCCAGAAGGTTACTGATTATTACAGATTACTGAAGAAATCCAAAGAGTTCAACGACTACTTTTTAAAAAAAATAAATTTAATAGTGAATAAAAAACAAAATCAAAAAGTTTAATGATACGTTCCCCCATCCATAGTAGTAATTCTTTGAATCAATTGATTCTTATCCTGGTGAAATATTGTGAAATGGTAATATCCTGCAAGTATTATTTTTCAATAAAAATTGAAAGAAGCCATTTTCATCTTTTTTTTCATACGAAAAATCTAGTATGACATCATTAGTAGCTGAAATAAAGTTGTTCAGAATAGTGTTTTTTGAATGACGTCACAGGTCTTCCTTTCCCCCTATTTCTGTTGTTTAACATAACTGGGACTGATCGACCAAAAGATATCAAATAGAGATGGATGGACAGATCTAAAAATTGAAGCTTGTTATTCAGAAAGCATAAATTATCGCACCTTGTTTTGAGAACTGCTCGTCGCTCACTTCTGTTGTACAATTCCTGTTCTCTCTCCTTTTCTGTCATCTGCTCTAATCGTTTACGATCCTCTTCATCCCCAATAAGATCTTCATCATAACCATCGAAGAATTTGTCATCAGACTCAGAACCAGAATTTTCACTGGAACTATGATCGGAATCTGATACTTCACCTGCAAATAGAGATTAATAACATCATACATTGATAAATATCTTCACTTTGGACAAATTGGAAGGACAAACAGGAAAATAAGGAACAAAATGGATTTACAGGTATTAGGGTTTCCTTGCAATCAGAAAGTAGAGCGTTCCTATGGAAACCTTCATTAGCCTAAGTAGCTTAAAGGGAAGAAGCAATTATTATTTCACATGGAAAAATGGAGGCTTTCCTGGGTGGGGGGAACTTTTACAATAAATGCCAATTCTACTGTTAACATCTTTACAAGCTCTGCTAGGCTTTTCTGATATCTTAGAACCCATCTTGTTAACACAGTGGTTCACAAGTTTTTTCTTCTTTTAGCCCATGCACCCTTTTCAGGAGGTCATTCCCAGACCCCTTCCAAGATCAACAGACTCAGAAATAGCATTCCAGAATTGTAGGTTTTAGAAAGATCAATATTCCAACAGTTTGACTACCATTCTGTGGTCCCATTATCCTCCTGAAACTTGGGAATTCCCGCCAACCCTGGTTGATAACCTCTGTGTTTATAAATGCACAAGATAAATCATGAAAAAAAGCACAGATGCTCACAAAGCTGTAGTGACAGGAGGCCTTTCGTAAAAACAAAGTGGTATAGTTTTAAAATGTGGAGGGACACTTTTCTTGTATTTATGCACCAACATTCTCGACCAGAGGTAGCAAACATGACATATGCTAAAAGGTGACATGCAAGAAATATTTTATAATAGAAAAAAAAAAAAAAAAAATTGCCAGGACAAACTATTTGTTGCCAACTAAAAAAATTTTTTCTTGATAGTTTGACAGCCAAAAAGGGCCAAGTACAAAGAAAAGGAAAAAGAAAAGCCAAAAAACACCTACAAGATGTTAATGGCTAAAAATGGCCAAAATTTAGCAAATTTTTCGCTGCCAAATTAATATCCATGTTTTATTGGCATGTGGGAAATATAAGTTTTTATTAATGATTTTATAAAAAGAAGAGAGAAAAAACAAAACATCTGTAAACTTGAATTTATCAGCTGTTATCTCATGAGTGAATGCATAGGTTGGATGATACACTGCCTTCAAAATGAAAAGAAAAGAGAGAAAAAAAAAAAAAACAAAAAAAAAAACATTCATTAGCAACAAATGACCCACTCAAGAATTCCCATAGATACGTAAATAATTTTTTTTCTCTAGAAGATTATCACCAAAGTGGGAACACGCTCTCAGAACAGTTTGCCACACCTGTCCTAGCCTGTGCCTTAGTGATAACAGAATTAGATTAGGAATAGTGAAGCTCTAGCCTCAAAAGTGAAACAAGTTGAATTTAATGCACCCAGAGTTATTAGTACTTATGCAGTAGGCAATGAACTATCTCTAAAGTAATAGGTAGAGGGAAAAAATAAAAAAAAGTACTTGAACCAAATTACATATCAAACAAATAGGCTGAATTATAAATATTGCAGCTTTTCATGTACAGGTATACCTAACTTTTGGAGAGTTTACTTTATACCAGGCACAAAACAAAAATAGTGTTCAGCCCTTGTTTTGCAGTGAGACATTATAGAGGCAGTGCACACCCTCTTCCTTAGTCTACAACAGCCCAGTCTCCTGGACCTAACCTTACTCTAACCTCAGACGATTCAGCCTGACATACCATCATTTTGTGTGTTTAGGAATGTTCAAATTTTTTTTCCCATAAAAAATATCAATGTCAATTGCCTGTTTGCTTTAGGCCACTTCAGCTTAGAAAAGGCATTTATAGGAATGCTCTAGCAAGGGAAACTTGTACAGATTTTATGCACAGTAGACAAAGAAGTCAAAACTTATATCCATCAAATTCTTGAATTTCTTGCTGGCCAGAACCAATTACAGCAACACACATGCTATAAAGGAATGAGAATTTAAAGAAAAAAAGCAAAAAAAGAACACAACATTAGAGACCTGAAGAACACTTGTATGATCTCATATTGAACTCAGAGTCATCATTTTCCACAAATGCAAAAATAACTTCTATGATATTGTCATATTCAAATCTAAAGTGGCTTGCCAAGTTTTGGTAGCAATATGTTTATAATATTCCATTCCTAAAAAAAAAAAAAAAAAAATAAATAAATAAAATACAAGTCATAGGAATGATCTCCACCAGAAATAGTGTGTGGATTTAAGAAGCTCTTTCTCTCATGCCTGCACAATAATCGCATGATTTACAGGTCATAACAGATGTTATGAGGGACCATTCTAGACTTAGTAGGAAGTGGAATATCAAATATATAGACCACCTGTACATGAATGGTATTAAAACTATGATTGCATATGAACAGACACAGTGCTGGTTATACTATGCCTAACCAAAAGAAATCTATACAAAAAAAGCCTTTAAACTGGATATAGTCTTTTTGTGTAAAGCCTGCTATTTTGTCTCTTTAACATAAAGAGGTCTGTTTAAAAACAGTCTGCTAAGTCCTCTGTCGGGATTTTGATCAAATGCCTTGTCTCCTTAGTCTTCTCCAGTCTGAAATCTGTTTGTGAAAAGCCAGAAGTTACAGGGAACCAAACTTGGACTGTAGGGGGGTGGCTGACAGGTGTGGCTGATGCGATCTTTTGCCAAAACACCAGAATGATGCAAAGGACTTCCCCGGTCATTGAGAATGATATGGTCACACAGTGCACAAGCTCCCTCAATAATCTGACAACAAACCAAGTAACCCCACGGGAGAGTATCAGTTCACAGATGCACAGCAAGTTTCCCTGGTCAGTTGATAAGTTACATCAAGGCCATGCCACAAGTTCCTAAGGGATTCAAAATGGCCTGATACTTCTAAAACAAAGAAAGCCCAAACTCACCTTCCTCAGGTTCTGAAGCACTTTTTTCACTCTCCTCTTCACTCTCGGATGATATGGCCACCGATTTTCTGTTATTCTTTTTGGGCGTCTTCACCTTCTTTTTGCTGCTGCTTTTGCCATCCATTGTCCACTGAAAAGTAACATTGAAACATATAATGCACACATTCAGCATTGAATGAGATTATATAAGTTATTTATGAAACCCATGATACCACAAGCAGGATTTATTAAACTAGTTAATACCCATGAAAAATTTCACGGATACATTTTTATGAAACAAGTCTTTGAGAAGAAAAAGAAAAAATAGTGGAGTCCATAGTTTCAAGGAGTGGGTATTTTTATGAGCAACATTTTTACCATGAATGGAGGAGTCCAGTGTTACAGATAGGAAAAAAAAACGTCACCAACAGCTCAAGTTTGTATTAAACAATTTATACTGGGAGATCTGATATGGATTAAACTCATTAACAATAGTCAACAAGATTAGCTTATTGATCATTGCTATATGACATGCATCCAGATCCATTTTTCTTCTATATTTATTAATATAGAAGTTTTGTATCAGCTCATCAATTACAGGGAGATCTAATGAAGATCAAACCCACTATTAACAACCAGCAGATTTAGCTTGCTGATCATTGCTACACAAGGTACATCCTGAACCTTCTTTTTCTTTCTTTCTTTTTTTTCCGCCACATCATCTACTCATGTGCAACTAGAAAGTCAGTGGAAAATAATTCAGATATATTTAGATGTTTTGTTCTTTCTTAAAAAAGAAAAATAAATAAATAAAGAGAAGGTTTAACCACCGTCTCAGTGGAAGAGCTCAATGTTACCACCAACAAACCAAGACAATTCATAGTGTCTATTATTAGAGTAGATGCATCAAAACTCCAATGACTACACATGGTCACATAAGAAAAAAGAATCCTGGTTGAATTTCAACAACTCCATTTGAATCTGGTATACATGAGAAAGGTTTGGTTCTTGTTATCATGATTCACCACATGTCTGTCTGTCTGTACATACCTACCACAAAAACTACCAGATATAAATCCATAAAATTTTCTGTTGGTATGAATTTGATCCCAGGGAAGTGTTTTTAACAAATCAGTTTTTGAAAACTACCTCCTAGAAAATGTTTTATGAGGGTTTCAAATTAAGCGGGGTCTATTCGTCTGTTTATATGATTATTCATCAATGGTAAAAATACTTTCTGATGGCATAATAAAAGAATATTTTGGTTGTACATGGATACCTAGAATATTGGTGTTTTCATAAGTGCATGTTTCGATGTAGTATGGTTAAGGTACATTTTTTTTCATTGAGAGTTCAGTTAGCCAATGACAAGAGAGAATTATTTCATTAATAAAAGGTATTACTAAATAATTTTTACTATCACTATTTTCCACTTATATCAATCAAAATCAAGGGGGAATTATTTTTTTTCTACTTTCAAGTTTCAAAATTGAAGGGGGAATTCCTTCTTTCCCCTTTTGGGAGAGAAAAAGTTGGGGGGGATGATCCAAATATAAGGGAATTATTTTTACTTTTAGGGGTTGACACCAAGGGAGATTTTTTCAATTTTAGAGGTCGGAATATATGGGAATTTTTTTTTATTATTCCAATTTTAGAGGTCAAAATAGGGAGGGGTCACTTTTATCGGTCAAAATTGAGAGGGATTTTTTCTCACTTTAACAGGGCAAAAGTGGATTCCCACCCCCACCTTTTAGGGGTCCAAATTGAGAAGTATTTTTTTACCCACTTTTAAGGATCAAAATTGAGGGGAAGATTTTTTCTATCCATTTTCAAGGGTTAAAATCAGAAGGAATTTCTTTTCCACTTTTAGGGGTCAAAATCAAAGGTAAGAATTTTTTCCACTTTCAGGGATCAAAATGGGGAGAGGAAGTTTTTTTTTTTTTTTCACTTTAAGAAAAAAATAAACATTCCCTCTCATGGAGTGAAATTTTTTTCTCATTCTTAGGGGTCTAAATTAAGTGGGAACTTTTACTTAAACTTCATGGGCTCAAAATGAAGTAGTAACTCTAACCCCATTTCAACATTAACCCTCCCACTTTAAACATCTACTCCGAGAGCCTTTTTTACGATTTGCATTATTTTGCCCCCCTTTTTTTTCTCAACATTATGCCCCATTTTTAAAATCTGTCACCTCTACTTTTTTCTAGCATTAATGCACTTTTTTACCCCCAATAACAACCACTTTCTTTACATTAGCTGGACCCTTTTTTCACGTTAGCACCCCACTTCTTCAACATTAGCCCTCCTCTTCTTTATAAGCCTAAAAATCAAATTTGAAAACAGATTAAATTAAACACTGTCTGATTTCCATTCATCCATCTTTTCATTTCATTTTAAGACAGCAATTCAATCCACCCTTTAAGGTGGGTACTCAATCTACAAGAGCAAATGTTTCAGAGTAATGAATTGATTTCTGGGGAGAAAAACTTTTCCACACCGGAAATTGTGAAGTCATAGTATGTGGGATGCAACCATTTTGCTTGATTGTTTATTGGTTCTCTTACAACATTAGAGATAAGAATAAAATAGCACAAAAACATTCATAAATGTTGGAGTCTTCATTATATTTTAGGGATTTTGGGGGGCCTTATTTTGATTGGTCTGTCAAGAATATCCAGATTCTTCTGAATCTAGATATCTTTTTTACTTTATTTTAGATGTTTTCCAGGGAGAAATAATATCTAAATTTTCCAGAATCTAGATATTTCTAAATTTTTTTCTTTTCACGCTATTTCAGATGTTTCTCAGTGGAAAACGCCACTGCCATCATAAATAGAATTTATTTTGAGCAAATTTATTCATCAATGGAATTTTTTTTATGGGACTTCAAATTTTGACACTCCAGTTCAACAATTGATTATGATGGTGAGTATTTCCGTTGGTTGTTTATCTCCAGTCTGAACATAAAAATAGTCAAGATTATGATTTAATTTTCTTTTTTTCAAACAATTTGTGAAAACATTAGCAAAAAATAGAAAAAACATTTGATTTTTATTTTGATTTCATTATCACCTAACCATCTCCCTCTTAAATGCACACAGCCTGTTGAAGCTCACAAGTTGTTTATATCGGATCACTGTAGAACCACAAAAAGCCTTCCTGACCAACCAGCCAAGTGGGCTACGGATTTTTCTCTCTTTGCTTATCTGTGTGTCCATGGGTCATATTTTGGGGGCTACAAGCTTGAAAATTTGCATAAGTACACCACTGAGCACCATCTAAAAGTGGTTTTGTTTTTCCCCAAAAAAGTCCTGCTTAGGTCTCTTAATGGTCATTTTGGACCAACAATGCCAAAATCTTGTGCTGGTGTTTTTTTTTGTTTTTTCCAAGATAAAAAATCTGTTTTTTAGATAATTAACTCTGGTACATGACCAGACTCCAATGATTCAATAATGCAAGATACAGATATTAATGCTAAATCATTTTGAGCACATGATCTTCAAAACATGTCCTAATTCTTTAATAATAAATGAAAAGCCAACCACTGTGTAGAATTTCACTCTTGGTCAAGAGGGAGAGGGAAGAGAGAGAAAGAAAAAGAAAAAGAGAGACAATACCTCATCGTCACTTTCTGATGTAGCTGAAGATTCATTCTGCTCTGTAGCCGCAGTAGCAGGTGCAGCTGGGGTTGTTGATGCCTCAGAGTCAGCACGTTTACGCTTGGTCAACAGTTTTAATTGCTGTAAACGAGAGAGAGAGAGATTCATATAGAGTACACTCAGTAAGCTCAACACGGAAATACAAATGAATAAATAGAAAGAACATGGCCAATGAGAACTAATTGGTATCAAATCAATTATAACATCATATAAATGTCAAAATACTGATTCATTATCTAATCTAATTAATTTAATACTCAATTTTGATAATATTCAATGAAGGTAAGCATAATTTTTGACAGGATTTATGCTAGTTTATATCTATATGATCCAATTTCTTAAGGGAGATAACTCAAGATTCACCCAAATTATTTTTTTAGCAAATAATCATAAATCCTTTAGAAAGGGAATGGTTTGACATCAAGCTCAATTTATTCAATGGCTGCTGAAAGTGGCTTTTAAACAATTAAAAAAAGATTTTATAGCATAGGGAACATAAAGCTGCATAAAAATTTCTGCCAATTTGAAAAAACTCCCAAAATCTATGTTCTATGAGGAAACGATTATAGGTTTATGTCGATTAGTACGGTCGATTTGTTGAAAAATAACCTTACTATTCAACACCACACAGTCCAAGGTCTTATAATTGTCCAACTCTTAGCATTGTTGACTTTTGACTGTCATGAAAATGACCACACCAAAAATCAGTGACGTTATGCATGAAATACATATACAAAAACTGATGACTTTACTGTCACAGATCAACTGGTTTTATTACAGGAACTACTATAAAGGAGTTGAAATGGGACACAGTTTTGGAATATTTTAAGGAGAAATGAATTGTTCTCCTTATCTTTTAGATTTTAATGAAGCAAGGGAGTTTGACGCCAGCCCAGCCAATCTTGTTTAATGTGTTTTTGTTTCCAGCTCATACAGGTAAACTTAATTCACAAAGTCCGAGCTTCAAGAACAGTAAGATAAAATTTAAAACACAATGTAAATCATATTGTATCTTATTCTGATTCAATTAAGACACAGTAAAACAACTATCTGCCCATTTGATAGTCCAGTTGAGACTTTTTTTCGTTTCTAGCAAGATTGGTTGAAATTGTATTGTAGTTTGGATGAAAGCCTGGAGCCTATCTGTTTACAAAAGTTTCTATATGTACTTTACTCCTTTCATCATCAAAATAATTGCTCAAACATGGTTTTATTATTCCATATTTATATAACGGTTGGAAGATTTTACGCATAATTTTTCTACATCAGAACATAACTATTTAATGCATTGTTTTTTATAACTAATTACTATCAGTCAGAACAAACTAGTTTGTGAAGTCAAAGTATATCCGTGCTTAGTTATATTAATTTGTACAGCTATATTATAACCATAAAACATTATAAACCACACTAATCAAGGCATTCCTGTATACATAATTATACCAGGTCAAGCATTCCAATTTAGCCAATATTTATTCAAATCTCTCCAATACCCAAACACAGTGTAGAAAGGGATTGCAAATTGGTAAAAATGATACTTTTTACATAATGTTTATCTCATAAGCCATTCATTCACTGGATCATCATCAGGTGTTTGAAAACATGGCCTTATGCCAAATCTAGTAAAGCAAATTCAAACATGCCTACCAAGTTTTTAGTAGGATGAAAAATTTTTTATTGACAGTAGGAGGATATTTAAAATAAATCCATCTGACTAATATGTATTCTTGTTACCTTCTCCCTTACTACCAAGTTGACTTGCGAACATAAATATAGAAGTCACACTTCTAAATTCAACAAAATACAAGTAAATATAAAAGTTTATCAGATTGTACATTTGTGTAAGAGCTATACAAGTGCAAGAGTGCGCAAAAATTAAACCCGTACACTAAAAAAAAAATACCATACTCTTCATTGTATGTGTGCATAACTTATAGTGTAAAATGAGTGTACATGAGTAAATGCAAAAATTACACAACTAAATTTAGAAAAATATTATACGCAATTTGCCAAATAGATCCAGTTGATTGAAAATGAAAGACAGGTAATGAATTACAAAAAAAAATATTCAAATAATATTTGTCTTACTTATGACCATTTCAGGACACAACCTCCCAGTCAGAACAGAACCCAATCTTAAGTCTAGGAGCAAGTGTATATCTATTTACAAATTTGTTAAATTTTGCTGGGTATGTATATAAATCAGCGGAGTAGGTTGAACATGGGTTGTATTAACCCAGGTATGGTAAATGTTAAGTCATTTTGAACAAGAACTGGTTGCAATGCTCTGATGCAACTTGATAACCTATCAGAGGGGACATTCCTGCGCATGCTTGAACAGATACTCTCCACGGAGTTAATCAACAGTGGCATTAAATTCACAATGACCAAGGGTGCCCCTTCGTTTTTTACAACCTCCCCGCCCCATATTTGACAACTTCTACAACTTCTGGCTTTTCACAGTTGAAAGTGAGATTCCAAACTTTGGACAAGATTGAGGAGAATACGACAAGGCAGCTAATGACAATCCTGAAAGAATATTTTGCAGATTGTTTTAAAAAGTAGAAGGGTTGCTGGGCTAAGTTTGTGAAGTCCCAAGAGGAATACTTAGAAAAGGACTAAGGTACCAACTCTCTAAATAGGCTATTGTTTTTCATCAATATTAAATGGCTGGATACTTTCCCGACAGACCTCTTTTGCAGTGCCTATTAGCCTCAGCCCAACAGAGATATGAAACTTGACATCCCAAGAGGAAGTAAATGGCAAAGAGAGTATCTAGTAGCAAAAAACTGCCAAGTTTGAATCCATATATATATATATATATATATATATATATATATATATATATATATATATATATACACACACATCTAGTGAGGAAATTTTTCCAGTAACACACACATGAAATATATTTCTGTACGACATTATCAAAGCATGTGCACTTAGCTTGAAACAAAGAGCTTTCCCAAATGTCATCTTGTTTTATAACAGCAAGCAAGTTCCCCAAATTTTGCCAAGGAAGGGGTTGGAGGAGGAGAATCTCACAAAATTGAAATTCTGCAGATAACTTTTGCCCCGCCCCTAAATTGACACCTTATGAAAGAGAAAGTCAAAATCATATAAAACTTAATTTTATTCTTAAAGTATTTGCATCATTAGTAAGGACGATTGGCAAAAAAATCAGATGAAAATTATCTGTGTACACCAAATAGAACCAGAAATATTTTTAGATATAGATCACAACATGTGATATTTTGGAAAATTCTCATTTTAGCTTTTCACTTTGCCCAACTCTAATTATAATGCATTGATAAGATTAATCAAATATAATCAGTGGGGAAAAAAAAAAAAAAAAAAAAAACAATTAAGCAGGAAGTAATTTTTGGTTGCATGTGTTTCGAATCAAGATCAAAAGGACAGCAGTTTAGTACAAGACTGTGGCAAGTTACAATTACATTTCGCCCAAAGGCATCAGTCCAGAATGTCAACACTGCATTTTGAATATTGTAATTGAAATTGTGCTGACATTCAATCTCAGTAATACAATAATACTTTCATAAAGAGGAAATATTTTTATAACTAAAAAAAAAAAAGTAATACCTGTTACTCTTTCCCAATCAAGTAGCCCCTGAAGTCATACTAAGTTTCTAAAAAGTACATTTATTAATTAAGACATAATTTGAGATAAACATAATCAGGTCTTTGGGATTTTGCCACTATATGGAATGGATTGTGGAATTTTTTTCAAAAATTTGGATGAAGTGAAAGGTTTAAATTTCATTTTTGCTTCAATATCATATGAATGTTTATATGATTGTACCTTTTAATTAAAAATCTTTTCTACTACCTATATGATTGACTAAATAAATGTAAATGAGTTTAGTTGACAATCAACTTTTAAACGTTCAAGAAGCTGATTCTTTCTTTACTTAAAAACTTGGTAGATAAGTTCTTCGTGGGTTTCTAATAATCCAATTTTTTGAAAAATTCATTGATTTAAAGGACACTTTTTCCAACCCATAAAAAGGTGCTCAAAAGCAGTTGATCTCTTCATTTTCATGACACCACTTTATCAACAAAAATATGACAGCAATAATGGGTTTCAATTTTTCGTTGTTTAAATTCTTAATCTCGATCATTCAAAGAATGGAAAATAAATTGTTTTGATGTTTTGCTTCTTTTTTAGTTTTCAGTCTTCTAACCAGATGTTAAAAATCTAAAATTGATTTTAATTTCTTGGAACCTTTTAATGCGCCATTAGTTTTACTTTTTCTATAGTGAAACCAAACATCTCTAAATTGAAAGAAAAATTGAATGAATAAGAAGTTTTCATTTCATTTTTGCGTCATATATAGGATCTAAAAATAGTATAGATTTTGATAAGGTATAATTGAACTATATTCAATGCAAAAATGAAATGAAAAATTTTTACTCATCCTACAATTTCATGTCAATAAAATCTGACAAAAACAATTACATCTTTTAATTGAAAAATGTACTTTTTAGAGACTTAATATGACATTTGGGACCACTTCAAAGCAAAGATTAACGGATATAACAACAGATACTTGAATTGTAAAAAAGAAAAAGAAAAGAAAAATAATCAAAAATAAAAATATTACTTATTTCATATGAAAGTATTACAAATTCAGTAAAAATATTCATAACTAGTGTTTATTGTTCTTTTGACCGAAAGTGACTTAAGCAGTAGTTCGTAGAACACTGCTGTCCTTTCCCTTGATGCCTCTTGACCGATCAACTTGATTCCACCCCTTCTTTAACCAAAGAAAAATGAACAAGTATCATCCATTACATTTCTTTCGATCTGTCATTAGCATAACCCAGCAAGGTGTCCTCACTTTAACCTTCTCCTATTTCAGAAGAACTTGAAACAAACACGATGTATCAAAATCTGTGTTTTTGTTGAATTTTTTACTAATTGAAAGAGTCATTCAAGACACGATTTGAATACAAGTAAACCTTAAAGTTTTCCAAATGTTTATTACTGTTATACTTTCTTCAATTGAATTTTAATTCTAATTTTGAATTTATCTATACTTTCGACTGCCATTTTCTCAAAGCTTGTCAATCTGACATCAACACCCATTATTGATATTTTGCTGGTAAAATATTTTGAAAAACAGACCAGTTCTATGTTTTTATTAATTAAAATTGTTTTCTTTTATCTAAACTCTCTCCTCAGACTTTTCTCTTTCTAGAAAAAAAATCAAAAAAACTTGAGAGCAAAATATCAATTTTTTCTATAGAAGAGACTAACTTCCTTCTATTGATGGAAAAAAAAATCTGCAAAATTGGAGGAACAACAGTATGATAAATATAAATGCTTATCTGACACGAAATAATGACAGTCAAGTTTATTATATGGCATAAGATAGAGAAAATCAATATTACTTATAGAAAATGAAATAATGATGCTAACTCAATGCCTATAAACATTAGATAACAAATAAATATAACTTGTTTACTGAATACAAATGAAATAAACAATCATATGGCTTCACCAAACTAGAAAGCACTCCGAGAGTGAATAACTCTGCCAACATTATTGATAGGGTAAGCAATTGTGTTTGGATCTCCTAAATTTTGAACTCTTCTAATGTCCAATCTGCTACAAAATTTCATTAAAAATTTTTCAAGATATATTGAGGATGAAAATGAAATTTTGGCTATTTATCAAGATGTAGACATATAACTATGATGAAGAGGTAATTGTGCATGGATTCGCCCCAAATTCTAACAACTTCCAGTGGAGCCTATTGTTCACACTCCCACAAAATTTCAAAGAAATTCATTGAGATGTAAACAGACAGAGCATATGCATAAATGTATGGGGGGGAAAAAAATAAATAAATAAAGTCTCAAATCAAACAATAATTTCATCCTAAAATTTAACCATCACTTCCTTACCTCCTTTGCCCACCCCTCCACAAAATTTCATTGAAATCTATAGAGTAATTTCAGAGTTATAAAGTGGACAGACAGACGGACACGACTAAATCCATATACCTCTCCAACTTTGTTGGCAGAAGTAACAAGTGGAAATCACTAGATTTCACACATTCAGAAACATTGCTTTAGTTTCACTTGAAATAGTTCAACTTCAAGTCGAGATTTTCCTGAATGCTAAATGAAGTGCAACTGTACAGATACTTCCACACACACACACACACACAAATATATCAGAAGACCAAAGAGTTCAGACAGTTTTGGTTTGTTTTTTTTTAATCAACTTTGAAAAAGGTGAAAAGTTTGAATGGCAACAGTCCACAAGTATTTTCAGCCACAGGTAACCTACACACATCATTCACTCCTACAAAACTCTTCAGAAGCATACACCTATAGTAATAACAAGTGAAATCAACATAGGTGCCAAAAAAAAGTTGGTTCTGTGAGGTCGACTACCATAAACATTTATACTAGAAACAAAAGCAGTAGAAGCAGCCCATAGAATAGGCAGAGTATTTGGTGATGATCAAGTTAGTAACTGTTCAATGGTGGTTCAGGTAGTTTTTCAACTGAAAATGAGTCACTCCAAGATGCATCTCATAAATTCATTTCTCAGGCACCCTGTTATTATAGACATCACAAAAAACCTGAAGAAATTCTTTATTCACTACTCAAGAGCTCAAGC
Organism: Thysanoteuthis rhombus; assembly: GCA_963457665.1. Lineage (NCBI taxonomy): Eukaryota > Metazoa > Mollusca > Cephalopoda > Oegopsida > Thysanoteuthidae > Thysanoteuthis > Thysanoteuthis major. The sequence goes on along the minus strand of OY735234.1, from coordinate 9,952,245 downwards.
TTCTCATCCCCCCACATTTACCCGAACAATCAACTTCCAATACACTCTTAAACTTTACATAACAATTCTATCCCCTATTGTCACTAGTAAAAGAAAAGCAGTGAACTATTACTCCTGCCAGCCCAATAGTCATAAGATAAGGAAGTAGAGCATTATTTAATAGACAATGATGTGAACAAACATTGAAAAAAAAAAGAAAGACAAAAAATTGTAAGTTAGTCAAAAGTAATCAAGTAGCTTGTTTACTAATAGATAATCCACAAGTTTTATGCCCATAAAATGATCAGACCAATCATTTTTACAACAATGAGTTCCAACTCAATAGCACTGCATATAAAGCGTACTTAGTTACCTCTTCGAAAGGAGCAACTAAAATCATCAACCCATGTTCTCTAATTTGGTCTCAGTCGCACTTAACATACAGCGAGAAAGAACAGAAATTTAATAAAGAAACAAAAGTGATCTTTTTGTAAGTGTTGATAATATAGAACAGAAACATTTCTGCTGTCTTTAATGTACAACTACATTGAAGAGAAGTATCCAAATAGAAACAATCCATTTCCTTAGTCTATAACTGAGAATATTCCAGGTTTTGTTGAGATAATTTCTGAAGAAATAAGGCTTTTCAATTTTCTGCACGACCATTGTGTTACCAACATCAAGGAATTCAATTATCAAAACAGAATTTGAAAACCATTCCTGATGTCTTAAAAAAATCTGTATTATCCTTCCTTTAACTCAGATGTGTTCCTTTAGGGTCATCTTGCCAGTCCCTAGCCAAGGCAAAGAAGAAAGGTTATACATTGAGATAGAAACTTCATAAAACCTATAAACTACTGAAACCAAAACAGCATCAATCTACTGATTACACCAGCAAGAGCCTGGTTGGGAAAAGCCTATAGAAAGTCAGTTTGCCAAACTACCTTCTAATGATAAAGGCAAAAAACTAGGATGGGGACTTTAAACATCAAAACTCTGTTCAAGAGAGGGAAATTAACTCAAGTAGTGAGCTGGGATCAACAAGAGAAGAGTTGGGAGGCCAAAACCGACCCACAGAAAAGATCAGTAAAAAGTGAAGCAAAAATGGCCCAACTGAGACAGGCCCAGCTTGCAGGGTGTGGTTGCAGCTTTATGTTCCACAAGGAATTCAGAAGAATCAACAGCAAACCATTTTTTTTTTTAAATTCTCAAGAATTACATTTTGATTTCCAGTCACAAGTGTCCCCTGTAAACCCAACCGGGTGTCAGAACATCAGTGCTATATCAATGCTTAAGGTATTGCTAATCTTGCGAGTAGTCAGTTCTTGGTTTCATATTGTGGACTGAAACATCTCTATACTCACTCCATTATCTATGTATAGTTCGGTTGAATAGAAGCCATATTCATTTTCATTGATTGTGACTGCTTTTATTACAAAAGATTTCAGGATTTTACAGTGATAAACAGGAAGACAGAAAGTGCCATATATGTAGCTGATAACTTCAAGAATAGATGAAAAATAAACATTAAGAAAATGAAATTGCACAAATTTAACCCTTACTAAAGGGACTGAATTCCTGTACACTCTCATTGTAGTCATCTGAGGAATCAGAATAGACACCAAATATCTGAGCAACCTCAGATTTGCAGAGAACCTACACGACCTCCAACTAATGCTAGATAAACTACATGAAGAGAGCAAGAAAGTCAGCCTATACATGAATTTCAGCAAGATGAAGATCATCTGCAACAACCACATCGGAGATAAAAACACAAAGATGAAAATTGAGGATACAGAATTCGAGAAAGTAGATCACTACATCTACCTAGGACAACAAATCTCCATGTGACCCTCAAAAGAAGAAATCAAGTGAAGAATCATACTAGGATGGCAAGCCTTTGGCAGAGCAACGTCAACCTTCAGAAACAAGAAGATCCCATTAATCCTAAAAAGAAAGGTGTACAACCAATGCATCCTCCCAATTGTCACTTAAAGAGCAGAAACAAGGAACCTAACCAAGAGACATACCCGCAAACAGAGAACTATGCAATGCACACATGAGAGAATTATGCTCAACCTCGCAAGGACAGATCACATGACAGCATAGTACATCCGGAATACAGGAGTGAGGGACATCATAGAATCCATTAAAAATCTCAAATGGCAGTGGGTCGGCCACGTTGCAAGAATGGCGGACAACCGATGGACATTGCGACTTATGACATTGATCCCCAGAGATCACATGTGCAACCAAGGCCAGCAGAGTATTAGATAGAGAGACAAGCTCGACAAATTCAGGAAGCACTAGCTCTATGACGCCCATGATAGAGACAGACATTGAATGACTGATGATGAAAGCGATTGAATACATATTTTACCTCAGCCAACAAAGTTGGAAGAAACACACACATATATATGTATATTCAATTATGTCAGTCTGTTTGTCCTAACAATATCTCCAAAAGTTCTCAATGAATTTCTATTAAATTTTGTGGAAGGATGGGCCATGGGGTACAGAAGAACTCATTGAAAATTTTGAAGCATATCCAAGAATTTGCTTTTTATTGAGAGGTATTTTCACTATTCTGTAGCAAAAGATGTGCAAGGTTAGATGGAACTTCCAGGGAAAAAGAAAAAAAAGGGAGATGACAGAATTATTTGGACATTCAATATTTTCTCTCATGTGATATTTATTTTCATCTATCTATACATTCTCTTGTGTTTAAATTTGGGGGCACATAGAGGATTTTTTTACAGTTACCTTCCCGGCATCTTAACTATATATGAACAGATTTCCAATCGGTTTTTAGTGATAATTGGATTGACAGAGGTATGCGCTCTAAATGATTTCAAGTTTCCACATGTGTATAGATGTATACATCTATTTATCTCGACTAAGAGTACACACTCACAAAAGAACACTGGAATAGCGATCGTAACATCCATTTTAAAGTGCAATACTAGACAGATAATGTCTGTAACTATAGCTGATAAATTACCAAATTACATTTTAACAAGAAGGTCATCTAGTAGCTATGAACTACAGATCATATAATATTGAATTGACTTTAGGTTTGTAACAGGAACAGCTTTCAACTGGAAACTGAGAGCAAGGAAAAGAAAGAAAATGCGATGTATAATTATAAACATTTTTTCAGTGAAAATCATGGTGTAATTATCTTAAGGACATGCTCTGAAAATCTTCTATGAGAGGACGACATTTTCCAGATTTGATACCAGAATCCCAAAAGGACAAGCAAAAGTTAAGGAAATTGAAGTCATGTATATATAAAAAAATTTTTTTTCTTGTATCAATAAAACAAAAAAAGTTTAATATACTGTTACTTGATCTGCAAACACAGAAACTCAAAAAAGACATGCTACAAATGTTGAACTCATAAGTCAACCAGATTTGGAGGATGCATACCCGGATACTTTTTAATTGCTATATTTTGATAGCTTCAAAGAAAACAAAGTGGATTTATACTTTGATTTGTGTATTTTCACCAAAAGCAAATAAAAATTCGTACATATTCTAGCAGAAAAGAATTAAGAAATTTCGACCTTAACAAAATTTGAACATTCAAAACAATTCATTCAATTTTCAAAGTCTTCAGTTATTCAATGAATTCACATATACAAAACACAATGTGATTATATTTTTTCTGTAATTAACACTTTTCAATGTGTACCCAGACACTTGACCGTGCGACTAAGCAGAAGTCCCAATCCATTTATAAATAACCCCATCCAACTTTATGAGCACTATGCCAGCCATGACATAATGGACCATTACAAAATATTACAAAATGGCCATCTAGCTCACTCAAAGGCTATTATTGATGACCTTTGAGGGGACAAAGCAGCATTGCAGAATAAGCTTATTTCAAGGAGAAAATTAGATCTAGATGTAATAGAAATATGTACACCAACTAGAAGGGAGGTAAAGATCCTATAGATATGACTTCTTTCTTCTTTTAATAAATTTTAATGCAACAAGGCAAAAGTCTCTTCCAAACAGGGATCAAAGTGTAGTATCACTTCTGGTCAGTTATTATCATCTACAGACTACATAGAAACTTGAAACCTTTCTCCTAAATACCATAATGTATCCAAGGCCAAACAGCACCTTCGTTGTTTACTGTACTATTATTAAACGTTTTGAAAATATGGCACTGGTAGATTTGGGATTCAATCGGGAAAGAGATGAGACTAATTAGAAGGTAGACACTGATTGATGTACATGCTACATAGGTCAGTCCACCTCACAGAAGTTAACGAAGGACACTGATATATAAGCACGTGGGTGATATTTTCTAACGTACATTCTAAGCCCAATGTATATACTTGGTGTGGGCGAGGACGAGTAAAGAAAGATGTTTTTCACCTGTTGTTTCTGTTTCTACTAGACATAGCATTACCAGGTTTGGCAGCATTCGTTTGGGGAATTTTAACCATTGCCGAAATTGACTACGGATGCTCAAAACAAAAAAAACAAAAAAAAAGAAAAAGAGAAGGAGGGTACAAAAACAAAGTCACGTTACCCGAACCGTACAAATGACTAACTGTATTCAATTACGATTGTAAATTGTAAAGATCGATGTTAGAAACGGTACACAAGTTAATACATGAATTATATTGTTATTACTTCGAATATCACCCGGTGCAACAGAAGTATTTTTGCCCTTCCGTATTCATAAAACGGAGGGTTGCCGTAGATATGAACATTTTCGAAGGGTCAAGAAAGAAAAAGACATCAGAAAAACCCGAAGGAGAAAGATACACTGTATCATTTTTCACAAAATAACTAAGTTTTAATGTAAATTAGGGTTTCCATTTCCAAGGAAGTTCCAAATATTCCATCGTAAAAACAATGTTTCTTCTTCCGTAGTTGAATTTGAAGCATGATTATTTAGTAAAGTCGTGTACGGTTTTGTTTTGAGGAGGGTCATTAACGTTCAAAAGTTTTTCGAGCGATATAACTTCTTGTTGATTGTTTCGACCGACCTATTCCACAACCTTCGTCAGGTGTACTATCCGATTGTGATAGATAGTACATCAAAAAAAAAAAAAAAAAAAAAAAAGAAAGATCGTAGAATGGATCGGCCGAAACATCGTGGTAAGAAGGAGTTCAATCGTCTGAAAATGACTTTTTTGAGTGTTAGTATATAGTAGTAGTAGCTCGCTTACAATTGTTTGAGCGGTTTATAGTAAGAAGATGTAGGTAAAAATGAGCACAAGGGATTTCTGCAAAGTTTCTCCATAGTTGATCTTCTAAGCTAAGCAACAGGAGACGAATTGATTTGGGTTTTTTTTAATATCTTTTTTAATAATAGTTCAACTTCGATAGGTGAAGATCTTGACTGGCAGTTGAGAAACTAACCTACTTGCTAAGTGTATCATAACAAAAATGGAGTTGTTTACAAACAATCTTACATCAATATACAAACAAACAAAAGAATAAGCTTTATGGTATTTTATATCGCAATTGTGAGTGAAAAACTTCGGAGTTTCCCCCTCTTGACACAGAAAACAGAGGACGATTACAAGTGTAATGAAATGATGGAGAGATAAATGAAGTGTAGGATATTACTCGAAGAATTTAATACCAATATTTTCCTTCATGTAGTTACTTCAGAGAGGATTTAATTCCAACATTCTGCTCTACGCAAGATATTAGTAGGAAAGAAAGGTGAAAAAAAGTGGTCCCTCACTTCATGGCATCCCTGACAGTGTGATTGGTTTCCCCACCGTAACAATTCCTCCATTGATATTTTTAGACTAAAAAAAATGGACAAAAGTAACCTTGTGGTCACTACCTTTTCTTTATTTCCCATGTCTCATATTTTGAAAAGAAAAAAAAAAACAAAAAAAAAACATCTTATAACTACGCCGATTAAAATATCACAGAAAAACTTAGATGTTAGTCCAAAACAAGTTTGTTTTGTTTTTTTATAAGACAAAAAAAAACATGCTAGTCTCAAGTACAATTTACGACAACGTCAAGCACCAGCGATAACCATTATCACCTGAAGCCTTTTATTTTTATCTTGAACTTTTACAGTGAAAACATCGTAAATTTTAGTAACTTGAACGGGGAGTGATTGTCCTTTACTTCAGTTTTGAATTAAAAAAATCTCGGTACCCTTCAAACACAAAATATTTCATCATGAATGATAAAGTCAACTGTTTGAATTTTTTTTGAGAAATGTACACTTGAAAAAAACTTTGATCGGTTCAATCAAAGTATACAGCCTAAAAATGATCTTTCACTAGAACTTTAAACATAACCAACTGCGCATAAATTGTACAATAAACTTTTTACTAAGTGCACATAACTTATTTTCTCGTAAACTTGAGTTGCGTATAACTTTCTTCGCAGTTCTGTTGCTACTAATTTATATATCACTTGATTTTATTTTTTCAACAACTTTTAGGCTTATTTAAATTATCCGAGGCCCTTCAAACTTTTAGAAATGGATATCAATCTCAACTACAACAGCTAAAATAAGATGTATCATTCATGTAGTAAAATAGCATATTTCACAGATATATCGAGAAAAATTGATTTAGTTGGCGACGCATTTCGAAAGATAGCAAAAAATCAAATGCATTATTTTTTTCTTTCTTCATCGAAATTATCACTGAGGGTGATTTTGAGTTGGGAAAACAGGAATTTGGGAAAAAAATGGAAATTGTCCACCAGAATGATGCTTTTACTTATTACATTTTCAGGGTGGTTTCCAAGTTAGTAAGGAAAGACTTGATATGCTTTCAATTTATAAATAACAAATTACTTTGCATTGAGGTACTAATATCTATTTGTACAGCTTTTAATGTCTTTTCAAGTTAACTTCTGAATATTATTGTCAAAAGTTTCAAAGATGGCGTATGATGATAGAACACACACACATACCACAATATTTATTCGAGATATAGAAAGAAAAACCTAAAAATGATAGACAATCCATAAAACAATTGATTTATTTGATCTATGAAGACAAGTTAGATGAGAGTTTTAATTAAGAAAAAAAAAAGATTAAACGCTTTCACTAGTATAGAGTGATGATCACATTTCAATGGGAGTTTCAAAAAGTTGACACTTGAGTTTTGTCATTCTAGTTTGTATTAATCCCATAAAACAAATATCAACAAAATACAAATGACCCCCAACTATCCATAACAAACAAAAAATATACAGAATGAAATTATAATAAGAATTTATTAGGACAATAATATGCGCCAACTCAAAGGCATGAGGCAGAATGAATGAACACTTTCAACTGAAGATAGGAGATCCAGGTAATTTTATACTATTTCAGATTTTTCACAACCGTTTTCCTCTTATTTTAATTAAAATAAATCATCTTATTGAGTTTTGTTACTTTAAAACAGAACAGCGCGAAAAATAAAATTTGAACATATAAAAGCTGAGTGTTGTCACGAGTCTTCAAGGTATACCTGACAATTGAGACCCAGTTGAAAGAACTTCATCTTAGAATTTAAAAAATACCAACTAATTTGTTTAATTAATCTTTAATGTTAACTATTCATTTTTAATGTTCTGTTGTTGTCGGGTTAAAGAAATTGAAGAAAAAAATAGATAGAACGGCCATTTTTTTCAAACAAAAAAATTAATGCAATGATTTTTATTATTATTCCGATGAATTTAAAGCTAAATAATGTCTTGGCCGGTGGATTTCCACGTAGATTTTAATTTAAAAATATGATTATAAAGATTTATCATTGTTATAATGATTTACCAAAAATAAAAAATAAAGCAGAATATATTCAAGAATTGAAACTATTTCTACTTTTCATCAATATATTTGTCTAAAATATCCAAAATCGAATTTCAGTAAGGTTGGAAGGTGTTTTATGGTTTTAGATTTTTTGTTGTTGAAGATCCAAAAGGCAATTTCAAATATCATTAATAAAAATGAATCGGCCAATTCTATATTTATAAAGAGAAAAAAAAATTCACCAAAAAGGTTATTGAAATTTTTCATTTTTTTTCTAAATTTTCACAATGAATGTTGTGAGGGTTTTTTTTTTTCAGTTCAAGTGAGGGTCATTTTTTCAATTAAAAGGATTTAAAACACTAATTTACACTAATTAACAAAAAAAATCAAGCATAATCAAACTAAAGACATAAGAAAAGTGTTTATTTTTAAATTTGAAAAAAATGGCTCATTTCTAAATCTTAAACATTTCTTCCTTCAATTTCTATGTACAATAATGCCAAAATGGGGCTGTTTCCTTCTTTGAAAAAAAAGGAACGAAATTATCTAAAAATAAGATGTAGATAATTATTCTTCGACAAATAAATCAGAGGTTGCAGTAATTATTCAGATAAATTAAGAGACTGGAAGCAAAGAGGTTTTGCGTTTATATTTTTAATAAAAAATAATACGATTGTTTCTCGAAACACCTTACAATAAAAATGTGATTGTCAAATCCGTTAAACCTGAAAAAGCATGTTGTGTTGGTGTTTAGATAGAGTTATTAAAATAAAGAATTCATCAGAGAAGACATCTAACGATTATCGCTCATTTATCAAAAGGGAAATATTATGGGTTTAAATTAATATAAGAAACATAAATATTTAAAGTTTACTAGATTTAAAAAAATATGTGACACGGTCGTTCTTCCTTGAATTTGAAAAATGAACAAAAATTCAAGGGCAGATAATTCGGTAACGCTTCCTTTGACAACATGCCGCATCTTTTTAACACCAAACACTACTACATATTAAAGGCGAATAAGCAAAACTTTTAATCCCTCTGAACGAATGCACAGTGATCTGGGCTAAAAAATTCAAATCTAGTTCCACATTTCAGACTAGAAAAGGAAAATTCAGCCATCTTACCTCATCGAAATTATCATCGCTATCCGAATCACTGTCCGACTCTATCACAATCTTCCTTTTAGACATGTTTGTGTTGTATAAAGTGAAAAAAAATATTAAATGATTTTTTTTTCTTCCTTCGGGGCTCTACCTGGCGTGTTAAGGCTACCTTTAGCCAAGCGTAGCCAAATAGCCAGTTAGTAACCACTAAATAATCGTAGTGTATCTCAATTCAAAGCCGATCAGTTAGAAAACTCTACAAAGTCTCCAATGTCTCGTTACTACAATGGCAGCAAGAGCCGGAAGTGGTGGTGGGTAAAAATATGTGATGGTAGCAGGAAGTTAATAATAACAAAGAGAGAGTAGGAGTGTAAACCAGAGCGTAGAGCTGAATGAGAAGATTAACCAAGAGACGCAGGGGAGGAGGTAGTGATTTGGATTGAAGGAGGAGGAACGTTCAAACATATAAACCAGAATTATTTCGCAACAATATGTTCGTTTCAGAGTGGCTTACCTGTTCTTTTTTGAAAATTAAAGATTCCCATGGATTAAATCTTTTTTTTCCATTTCTGATTTCAGGAATGAGTAGAATATATTTTCCATTTCTGATTTATACATGCATGTACAGGCATACACACGCATACGTACTCACATATATATACACACACATGCACCCACACAGGGTGTCTCAGAGAGTTGTCCCTTTTTGTTTGCAGTACCTCCCTAAACTGTCTTAGGCAAAATGGATAAATTTCAAAATATCAATGTTTACTGTCCCGCAGGCACTAATCGGTTAGTCTTTTGCTCCATCTGGTTTTCTTCATGCTGAAAGCCCTGCCCATCTCCATTTTTGCTGCTTAATTACTTGTACGATATCTTTCACCCAGGTCTTCTCCTGGATCTATGTTTATCTTTTCGCATGACTAAAAATGATTCCTAACATTACTCTTTCCTTTGCCCTCTGAGCGATTCTGAGTAGATTTTCGAGTGGTTTTGTTAGTGTCCAGGTTTCACACCCGTAAGTCATAGCTTGTATTATGCATTCATTGTATACTTTACATTTTAGGCATATTGGCTATTTGCTTTTCAGTATATCTCTATTCATACCAAATGTATTCCAACCAATCATCTTGCACTGTCTCATTTCATTTCTGTGGTCTTTTCCTAGCTTTATCGCCTGACCTTGGTAAATAGATCCCTTAACCTCTTCTAAGGCTTCACTCTTTATTCGTGTGGTCTTTTTCTGGACTTTATTATTGAACATTACTCTTGTCTTTGTTCTTTAATCCTATTTTTGGTTTTCTCTATTACGATCACAAAACATTTGTGGTAGATCTGCCACAGTTCCTGATATTTATGCTATATAATCACAGTACAAATACAAATATACGGATCAAATATTCTTTATTTGGGTCTACACCCATGTTTTCCCAGGTTTGTTTCCTGAAAAATGTTTTCACCGCCTGCTGTAAAGAGTTTTGATGATATCATATCCCCAAGTCTTACTCCTCCTTTGATCATTATTTCATTAGTATTCTCACATTGAGTTGAAGACTGCTGTGAGTCTTATAAGTCAAAGGCTTTTCCATAGTCTACAGAAGCCAGAAAGAGTGGTTTATTCTAATATCTTTTCAATTTGTTAGTTTAATGTGTGTTGGTGGTCTGTTGTCAAGCAATCACTTTTAGTGCCTACCTGTTCATGCAGTTAGTTTTCATCTAAAGTGTTTGATGAGCTTTCAGTCAGTATTTTTGAGAATAGCTGGTAAATGTTGGTGGTAATGTAATATATATTAGAAATGAAAATATATATATATATATATATATATATATATATATATATATATATATATTTATATATATATAAGAAATGAGTGAAGATTTTTTTTTCAATGAAAGAAATCTCATTTTATAGCCGCTTCACTAATGGTGTTAAGCACTTTTTGGAATGAAGATCAACTTAATATATATAGACATGTTTGTTATATATTTCATTATTGTTTTCTTATATATATATATATATATATATATATATATATATATATATTAGAACGATGTATTATAATCGTTATTAGCACTCCAAATGGATTTGGCAAAGCTAAGGCTGTTCATGTTCACTTTGCATTAATACCCTTTGAAAAGGCATGAATCCACTCCTCCATTCCTACATATATTCACAAAAGATCTCATCACTGGCATGCTATAATGGTTGATGGCAAACAGGAATAGTGGCTGGGAAAACCACTCTCCCATAACTACCTTACTTGCCCAGGCTGTTACCCTCATTATTAGTTAAAAATGTCCTATCCCAGACATGTTACAATGGTTCATAGACAAATGAGTATGTGAGCGAGCACTCGGGAAACCACTCTCCCACAACTATCACCCAGATATCTATGCCAGTAAAAATTGTTAAACTCATTGTCAACTCCTGAGCCCCAATCTGCCCAAGTTAGTGGTACTGACAGAATAATCCCCCAAGGGAGTGGCAGACCTCCACAGACAGACCAGTCATCTCCTTATAGCCAAGTGCTTCTGGGGCAAGCTTCAATCTGCATAGGCTGCTGTACTGTCAGGGTACTTCTCCAAAGGCTTACGAGAACTTTACAGCCAGCTCAGGTTTCTATCTACTGGGAAGTGTCCAGGCCCTAAGCTTCAATTACCTCAGTTATGTATCCTATGTGCATCTATAAATATCAAATAGATATATATTTATGAATGTGTTATATCATTTGAAACTCTGTTTGAAATGACTTCCTGTTGTTACACGGAGAGTGAGTCACTAAGCCTAGTCAGTATGAATAGAAATAAACAATTAAAGAGAATGGGGCCGCTTCAAGAAATTTTCTTAAATCATTTATTTCTATCTATGCTGTCTAAGCAGAGTGACTCATTCTCCGTATAACAGCAGGAGGTCATTTCAAATGGAGTTTTAAATGATACAACACGTATATATATTTTTGATATTTATACATACGTATAAGACGCATCATGATTGACGGCATGGAAAACAGAAGTGACAAACCAAGTTTGGATTTTGACTGAGGTTGCTCATGTTCGAACTGATGCCCTTGGGAAAGGCAAGAATTTATTTTTCCTCCAAGTTAAGGGTAAATAGTAGGGTAGTTCGAGACCTTTAGCCAAGTAAGGCAGTTTATCTGAGAGAATCGGGAAGAATAGCTTTGATTAAGATCGAAAACTCTGATTCTAAACCCCAAAAGCAGAGTGGTGGAAAACCCTACCTCTTTTCTGGCAACCTCTGCTGCTTCGAATGCTTCCAGTTGCAGCATCTCATCGTACCCCTGGAAGACGACCTTGGGGGCCAAGAGAATAGGATTGTCCGTGTGTAATGACCCTCTCACTTTGAAAACATTTAAGTACAGGTTGCTTTGCGAATAGCTCAGCCATAGAAGTCATTGGAACAATGGTCGATTAACACCTGCACCCACACACACACATATATATGAAACAGATAGGATTCTGTAAAAGGGACTCTAAACTATAAACTATAAATGCTACATATATATATATAGGGGTATACTTTTTACGTCAAGACAGAACAGGAGTGTATAGAGTGTATGGAATCTTTATTAAATTGTGTAATATCTGGAACATGTTTCGAAGCACAACTCCATCTTCAGTAGTTGATAGGTCCACACTTCTAGAAGATGAAGACACCAATATGTTCAATTTTTCTGATATCAGAGCCATCCTGTAAGGTGTTGTAAATATATATACACCTAAGTACAGATCAGTAATTCAATATCTGATGTGTGATGGGTTTGTTTCAAAAACTGCTCTATTCCTTCAACATTTAGTTATATCACCATATATATATATATATATATATATATATATATATATAGCAGGGCCTGTATGGGGATAGCCCAAAGGTCTGTGCACTTAATTGCTTTTCATCACAACTTTAAATCAGGCCGTAATCCTACAGCAATGATTAAACAAAATGATCGTGCTTGTTTTTTATTTTCTGGTTACATTTTTTAATTGTTGCCTTAAGATTACGGTCCGATTCGAAGTTGTGATAAAAAGCAACTGAAAATAAGGATGTAGGTAAAAACAAGTCAAAATTGGAATATAAATCTATTTCCTAATAATATATATATTTATATTTACATGAGTGAACACTCAATGGAAGTGACACTAACAGCATTAGATATGTTTCTTGTGTAACCTACGTGAGTAAGCCCTGTTCCAAAAAACTGAATGATGTGTAGTATAAAATAACATCCATATACAATATATTACCCTATATAAAATAACAAACTACATGTATGACATAAGCTATATATTAAAACAGCAGAGAGAGAGATGGTGTTTGATCAACACTGCTGGGTTGCCAAATTAATATAACTGTTTTGTTTTTAAATCCCCACAACGGTTATATGGTAAACAACTGATGATCCCAACGAGAGAGATTTTGCATATAGTGCCATACAAACAAAGGATATGTAAAACAGAATAAAAACACTAACAAAAATTATCTAACTTACATTGACAGATTTTTCGAAATGAGTGACTGAAGCGACACAAAATTCTGTTGAAAAACTTTTTTGATACTTAGTGTTTAAAGCTATTTAGGTTTCTGGACTATATATATAGTCTAATGAACTTTACACATTTCTGCTGAAAAAATAATTTTTCTTTCAGAAATTTTATTTTTACATAGTTCAAAATTATCTTTATATTATGAAATTCAGTTATTTTCCATTTGCTGTTGATTTACTGCATTCAGAAAATTCAGTGTATCATACAGAATTTGATTTTATTACTATTATTTAAGTTTGGATCCTAATATTTTATGATTAATTTTATCATATATATATATTATTGATACAGGGTAGCTGCTTCAACATAGCGTTGTTCTTACCATTGGGCTAAACAGCCGCAAAAGAGAAATGCTACATTGAAGCGGCTACCTTATCAGTTGCAGGTTTGATTCCTGCAACTTTTCCTGTTTTCTTTAATCGTTTATTCTATTCGTGTTGTCTAGGCCTAATGATACGTTCACCATGCAATAAACAGAGATCATTTCAAATAGAGTTTCGAAATAATATAATGTGATTCATAATTATTTCTTTCAGATTGCATATCCATTTCTTAATAATACATATATATATATGCATACATATATAAATATATGATGAGTTAGTGGATATGATATCCGGCAATATCATTGAGTGGACAATATGGGAAACTTGATTTAAATACTACTATTTCCCATATTGTCCACTCTATAATATATATATATATATATATATATATATATATATGCATACACATACATACGTGAGCGTACAGTCCAGAGGTGCTGGGGGGCAAGTGCCTCCAACAACACCACCGGTTTGGGCAAAACATTTTGAATTTCAGGCAAATCCAGTATAATTCTGACAAAACCATAGGAAATTTTAGGCTATTTGAGCCTTTTTGCGCCCTTATAGAAAAAATCCCCATATTCCTATATATACATATACATTAAAACATCAATGGGTTCGTAGCCTAATGATATAAGCATGTATTTTGCACAACAGATATTAATTTTTCATAATTCCATTTTTTAATCCATGCAATTAACCCAATCTGTTGATCAGATACCTCAAACATTATACAACGAAAAATTCAGATCAAAATTCAGCTAACAATTATAGCAGGCAACAAACCTAGTGAGTGAACACTATAATAGTGCAAACTGCTCAGCATTGGTTCAACAGGTTTTTGTCAAGGAATATGTATACCATTGACAAAACTTGAGGGAGGTCTAAACTTGTTCTAAATAATGAAAATTCATTGACTGCAGTGTGCAACAACCCACAATGTTTCAAGTATTTCTAGACATTTTAAGATTTCAGCAAAAATCATATCACATTATTACAGGTTAAAAAGTTGTGAAATCGAGTCCCATATAAACCGCATTCAACGCTTCAGGATAGCTCCAGACCTACACCTGATTATGTCTAAGCTTGGAAAAATTGGGATGTAGGGTCTTGCAGCATCCTCCATATTTACGTGACATTTCTCTCACGGATTATCATTTTTTCAACCATTTTGAACTTTGTATCCATAATAAAAAGTTCAATAATAGGGAATCCATAACTGATGCTTTTACTGGATTTCTGACCACCAAAACTTTAAAAAAAAGTATAAAGATGGCATATTATCATCAGAGAATTATTGGGAAACTATTATTAGCATGACTTAGCGTGGTGATATTTTCAGGAAAAGGTTTCATGTTAAATCCTCTTCTCCAGACTCTTGTAATCATTTTAGATTTTCACATGACTTCCAATTGTTAATCGCAGAATTGTAGTTGTATAGAATCTCTTGTTCATCCCATAATATATCAAGTCAGTTTTCGTTGTTTCAAATTGGTCATGTTTTGGTTTGATATTTAGCGCTTTCATAGATAATATCATCTTACTTTTAAAAAAAATGACATTTCATATGTAACAACCTAATAGATGCTAAATCTATGCCATACATGGATAACTTAAGCATCTGTTATCATTTGCATTTAACCATATAATAAAAACAAAATGTCTACAACTTGGCAGTGTTTACTATTTTCAGAAGCATAAGTTGAGAAAACATAAATTGACACTCACATTACTTTTGAATCTTCGTCATCATCCAATATTTTGGTAACCAAAACTATTGCCATTTTCTTCATTGTTGATCTTAAAAAGTCACTTTTTTTTGTAAACAAAAAGTTCAATGAGGCATCCACTATAAAGTTTAAACACCGTTATTGCCAGATCATGTGACCCAGAGAAGAAGAATATTCTGAGTAAGAGGCATCTTATCAAAGAACACCTTTCCATCCAGTTTCAAATAAATCTGACTTGAAACAGCTGAGATAATTGTTTTTAAAATATCAAGTTTAGATGCTATTAATGATAGATCATGACCCTCGGGTGGGAGATTTTTTTATAAGTAAGAAGCATCATATCAAGGGACATCTTTCTACAAAGTTTCAAGTAAATCTGATTTGAAACAGCTCTGAGACAATACGGGGAAAAAACCTGAACAGATAGACAGAGCCTCTAAAAATCAATCTTTATTAACAGCATCATAATAATATGTAAAATTACATTTATTGCAAACTGTCAATGGAGGTTTCTCAGTTTTTAAGTTGGTCTGGCTGGCCAATTGGTTGGCTATGCATGTATCATGCACCAATGGTGCTAGAGAGCTGAAAAATTCAACATTTACTCCTTATTATAACTAAAAAACGTTTTATTTTGTTATTTGAAAATTCCTCCCCTAAATATGTTATTAGTTAGTGGTTCAATTTGCAATGTAGGTTTATGTTAAATTGGTCCCTTAGTTTGTGTAATCATGCTTGTTTTTTGAGGGATTTAAAGAAAATTTTTTTCTTTATTGATCACTGCCACAGCAGAGGGCAAGAGAAGTAACTTATTAATTGATTACCCTTTTTTCCAATTTTTTGATTGATCATCCCCTACATGACATACTGCTAGAAGATTTTGGTCTTGTGACGGTTTCTGTTGAGCAACTAACCAGACCTGTTAAATTCATAATGTTTTCTATTTTCTTTAATGAATTTCCCTTTCATCTTCTATTTTTTCTCTCATCTTTTTCTCCTTTGTTTTTTACCAGTGAACACAATAAACAAATAAATAGATGTACCTGGCGCTCTTAGTGCAGAAGTATATTCGTTGCTTCATCAGTGAGTCCATAAACTGATGGTGAAAAAACATTTATTTTACGCAACAAATATCTACTTTTCAACATAATCTCCTTCTTTGTCAATTCACTTAATTTAGTGGTGAATATCAATCACCCAGATTGAACTTCACACAGAGAAAATTTCTGATCGAAATTCAGTTTATAAGAACATGTCAGGCTACACACTTATTGATCTGCCCTCGTATCTGAAAGTGGAGAGATAGACCGGCATCATAAGGAGGAATTGAATATTGCCAGATCTGAAATTCCTTAAGAAGTTCATCAGATGTGACAGATATCAATGGAGGATATGATTTAATACTCAGGAAAGGTTACCGAATGTGACGGACTCTTCCGATAGCCTGGAGGTTACAAAAGTTTTATCATCGTGATGAAACCAACAAAAATAAGGAAACTGGTCTGAACGAATCAATTTATGATAATGATAAAATCTTATTCAACAAATCTAGGTTCAAATTAAGACATTACTTGATACATTATCTATTGATCAGAATAGATGTTCTTTTAATGATGCCACACATTCTTTTCCTGTTGCTTTCTGTTGCTTACATAAAGAGAAGTAACCGACCAAAAAGCATCTAATAGAAATGTGTGGACACATCTAAGAATTTTGATTCTCAGGATGGCTGCAAATGGCACCCAAAGCAGTTCTCTGCTCTGAAGAATAAAAGGTACTGAGAGGTTGGAATTATAATGTTACCTGAAAGATGGTTGAAGATGATGGAATAAAATAATATATCATTCAGAAAAGTTGGTGTAAAAATTTAGAAAAAATTGCCTTTTATTTTCATCGAATAAGTCAAACAAACTTTTAAATACTAATAAACTTTTACTAATACATTTCTATAAAAAAATCTACCGTATTTTTATATTCTAGTCAGACAACATCATACACTAACTGAAAAACAGTATGAAAATCAATTCATATATAGTTACATAGTTAAAGAAGCCATCCCAAGACCAAGCTCTTTTGGCAGTATGCTGTGATGGGGTGATCAATTAAAAATTTGGAAAAAGGCCTGATCAATGAATTAGTTACTTCTCTCGATTTTGCTGGAGCAGTGATCACTAAAATAGCCAGGGGAGATAACTGAGTTTTGATTTTCCATACTTCAGACTATTGTCTTGATAAATAAAAGAATATATATCTCAATCAAAAAATAATTTCCTAGATCTGCTCCCAAAACTAAATTAATTCTTCCCTGGCTCAACCTTCAACAATATGCCAGTGGAATTCATTCAGAACTTCCGGAGGTATTGTACTGACAGACAGACAGACAAATATATACAAACATAAATGAAAAGAAGACAAAGTGAGTTTCAAGTCATGGTAAATTTATTCATTCATTCAGTAAAGATCATTTCTCAGCTACAAAAAAAGGATATAAAATAATAAAAACATAATTCAAAAAGCATACAAAAAATAGAAATAAATCTAAAAAAAATATTGAAGTCAAATATATTTCATAATATTTTTCTTGTTTTTTGTTTTTCTTCTCTCTCATTTCATCTTCAACCGGTTTTTCTACCAACTTCCCGACA
This sequence comes from Thysanoteuthis rhombus, assembly GCA_963457665.1. NCBI lineage: Eukaryota > Metazoa > Mollusca > Cephalopoda > Oegopsida > Thysanoteuthidae > Thysanoteuthis > Thysanoteuthis major. The sequence goes on along the minus strand of OY735234.1, from coordinate 9,934,152 downwards.
CAATCTGATCAAACCCCACCCAGCCCGATAAAATAGAAAATTCACCCCCAAATTAATAAAAATAAAAAAGAGAAAAATAATAACGGTACAACATAAGGAAGTAAATACCACAATTAAAGCTGCTGACTGTTTAAATTTTCTTTTTTTCGAGTTTCCTTCCCATTTCTGTCTTTTATTTTTTGTTTCGTTTAATCAATTCCTCTGAAATGATCTGCAAAAGAATAAAGAAACATCATTGATAGGAATAGGTAGGCCATTAATCTATGATTGTTTTCTCCAATTGTTTCTTTTTCAACAGTTTGGCAGCAGTACAAAAAGTATAAGACATGCTGGAAAAATTAATTATGAGGATAGATTCGAGAGGAAAATCATCTTCCCCTATTTTCTTTTTTGTTCAATTTTATGCAACTGGCACTACACGGTAAATATTACTAGTGCTTCCTTTTTATTGTTGCTTTCAATGATGTTCACTGCCATTAAAAGGAGTTTGTTGGCAAAGGTATTCTTCAATAAAAAAAAATATTCATATTTATTTTTTGAAAGCAGAAATAAAATGTAGAATATATTCTATTGTTTTAAAAAGTTTTTAAATTTATTTTTCTTTCATATTTTTGCTATTTGGTACTGTTTATATTTACACCCATTACATTTCATCCCCTTTAAGACTCTGAACCAGGCCGGCTGATACGGCTGGATTCCTCAGCTCAATTGGCTTTTATCAGAAAGTAAAGCTGGGGCTTACCAAGAAGAAGAAAGTACTATTTATAACTACATCACTGGGATTTATAAAAAAGGTAGATGACATATAATTGGAGCAAGTGAGGAATGATGAGTCAGGGCTCTAAAACGTGGTCCATGTCAGGCCATTAGCGATTGAATCGATAAAAGTGTGGGTTATATTAAGAATAGATAAATAAATCATCTTTTTTCAATTTCAAAAGGGAAAAAAAAATTACTGAAAAATTTTAAGAAAGCGTTTGAATAAAAATGACATGTAGTTTGAACTTCATATACTTGTAGTTCGAAATATTAGTAAAATTATCAAAGTGATTTAAGAGTAAAATCGATGGTGGTAAATTCACAAGAAGCAATGAGAGGCAAGAGGAATGTTATTTAAAAAAGCTTTTATACAGACGCTGGTGCTGATTAATTTAAGAATTTAGGGTTAGGGGAAGGGTTAAGGTTATTTATTGATTAGAACAATTGTTACGGGTAATAAATGATATAACTGCTTTGCTTCTCATTACTTCCTGTTTCTTCTTGTATTTTACCACAACCCCAGTAAGAATTGTCACAAATTTTAATGAAAAGATTTTAAAAAACAGAACCATGAAATTATTTTAAAAATTCAAGTAAAGAATTATTTTAAAAATTACAATGGAAATCAAAACAAATTAAAGATTTTTTAAAATAGGAGTAGAAAAAGGAGAAAGAAGGATTGGACATAGCATTTCCCAAGTGTAGTTATTTTGAATACGCTTTAGAGATTAGAAAAAAAATTTTTATGGCTTATACTAAAAACATTGATTCCTCTCCCCAAATTCAGTGTTGGAATTAAAAACCCTCAAGAACTACCGACAAGTTATCGTATCCAAAACTCTTCCAAGTCAATTTTATAAAATCCAATGTCCTTAATATGTGCAGAATGGATTTTAGAAGTATATGTAGCAGCTAATGGGACAGTGTAGGATTTAAAGTTGCTGAGATCCTAAACTATATGTAGCTTCAAGGCCCCAAGTAAGAAAAATTACATCAGGTCTTGCAAAACTTGAAAACATATATGCCTATTTGAGACCCCAATGGAATATGAGGCCCTATGCTTATCATTATTCAACTCATGCCTAAATCTAGCAGTGTTTTCGAGAGGAACAACTTATTAAGGTCTGGACTTGGGCAGGACCAAATACAATATTGATGTGGCTAAGTGTGTAACAATTTTTGCAGGCCCTTCTATTTTTGTATTTATAGCAATTATTTTAAAACAAACCTTTTAAAATATTGAATGATTATAAAAATTATGGTAAAAACTTAATCCTGTCTAATAGAAAAAATAACCTTATAGTACGCCCCAATAAATCTATGGATTTCTTTTGTAAAAGATTTGTGAATTATTGGAATTAATTGCCAGAATATATAAAGAATAAAAAAGTATTACAAGCTCAAAAAATGTTTTTGAGAAATTTTGAGAAAAATGGCATAAAAGATGGATTAGATGGTCAGTATTAGGAATTCTCTGAGGAGATCTTTAAAGGTATTTAAGTTATCAAGTAAACAGTATAACAAGCTGTTATGTGATGCAGCGATGTCAAACTGGAATAAGATTTTTAACTGTTGATAAGACAATTTACAATAATGAGATCCCCACAGAGGCATTATATATAAATAAATTATGATCTTTAATTCAGCATGAAGATGTTTATGGATTGATAAACTATCTCTATGTAACATAATATATTTTCAAAAAACTTGAAATATATTTTTAAGACATATTTTTTTTTTGTGGGCAAGGCCTGATATCTTGGGGGTTCTGCGCCACTGCACTGTTTTTCACTTAAGTACGACCCAAGACCGAAGGATGCAGAAAGCATAAATAGAGCTAAGCTAAAAGCTAAGAGCTAAGCTCCACCCACAAGAACTATATAACTAAATTTTCTTCTTAGTGTAAATGCCAAATATAGTCAATATGTTTTTCTGATGATACATCAACGAATTAAGCAGAAAACATAGTTTAGAGTATGTTTCAAACATTTTAAATACAGTATTTAGATGGCTGAAAACTAATTATATTAATAAAGCTTTCACTTTTATAGAAGCTTCATCTGAGAAATATTTTCTTCAAAAGTGAATTAACGAAATGTAATGGTGAAAAAGTAAATTATTAATAACATTTTTTTATAATTAGTTTGCCATTGAAATACTTTTTCATCAACATTCACTGCCTTGTGTCTTTCATCCAAATCTACCATTGGCTAATATTACTGTTACCAAAACACTTAAATAAGTACAGCTGATTTTCCAGCACCTTGGGGTTCAAGATTATACATTTTGCTAAACCAACAGGGGTCACATAATTATAATTCAATAGCAAACCTCTAATCCACTAAGCATTAGGTAAGAAACCAAGGGCAGACTGAGTGATTGGGCAGTGCCCGAGGGCCTGAAGCACCACAGGCCCATGTAGAAAAACTTTAATTTTGTAGGATGGATTAAGGTGCCAATAACCCTGTTTGCCCAGGGGGCCCATATCACTGTCAGCCCACCCCTGTTAGAAACTTGAATTAAACAAATATTGGATAGGTTTGGGTAATCATTCAATAGAAACTGTCATGTGATTAACATCTATAAATAAGTTACTTCTCTTGCCTTTTGTTGGATCCCTAAAAAGTATGAATTTTCAAAAAACAGGAGGGTATATGCTAGTGACGAATTTAGCATAAATTTACCCTGTAAACTGACACACCACCATAAACCTAGGTGGGGGCATTTTGAAATTTGTTTTTCTAGACATATGGAGTAAATGTTGAAAATTTCTGCCCCCCCCCCCAGTTCTACTTGTGTGGCCTTTATGCATGATATATACATAGCCAGCCAGCCAAACCAACTTGAAAACTGAATAAACCCATTTTGACAGTTTTGTTTGACGGTTTGTAGTATGAATTAGATGGTTAAATGAAATACATTAATATCAATGTTACGCTTTATTAATATAAGTGAAAGAAATATAAGTATATTAATTAAAGGTTCTCCTAGGGCGACATTGCTAATATAAAGTAGTTTCATTCACATTATACACTTGCTTAGGGCAAAGGTTCGCGTCATCCATGAGCTTGGGGAATTTGCATGTGTGCATGGCAGAATCTTCATATTGCTGCACGTTTTTTTTCTACAAACTTGAAGCGTAGAGTTTCTTTAACCTTTAAAGCTATCCTTTATTATAATTACTCTCACATTCTAACTTAAGTTCTTTCTAGAACATCTCTGAATACAATGCCACTTGTAGACACTCAGTATGTGAGAGCTGTGATTCTTTGCTTTTGAGTTGAAATTCAGCTTTCGACTGCAATTTTACACAAGCACAAAATCCAAAATTCATTCAACAGAAAATAACTTTGAATCAAAAAATTTATTGGTACGGATTAACTCTTACTTCAGAATTTTTATCATTGAAAAAACCTATTTGGTTGGCTTGAAGAAGAATGAATAAGTCACCTCTTGTTAAATATCTACACCACACATAAATAAATCACCATAAGAGTATATATGAAAAGTAATTATCTAAAAATTATCAGTAAAAAAATATACCTTTCTATCTAAAATTATCTAAATAAAAAATCAGCACAAGATTCGGGCATTATTGTTGGTTCAAAATGACTATAGAGACCCCAAAAAGCACTTATTTAAAAGAACAAGAAAAAAAAAGTTTTTAGATAGAGCCAAGAGGAGTACTGAAGCAAAATCTCAGGATTGTAGCCCCCCAAATATGACAAGGAGCACCTGGAGACACACACATACACACAAGCAAAGAGAGAAGAATCTGTAACCCACTTGGCTGGTTGGTTGGATGGGCCATTTTGTGGGGCTATGGTGATTTGATAAAGCATATATTTTGATATTGACAAGATCAAAAACAAAATCTTCTCATAATTTATGCAGATGTTTAGGATGAAAAATCCTAGAACTTGATTTAATGCACTAAGTTACTATACATTTTTTACATCAGACATAAGCTATGAGCTGTTGGTCCAAAATGGCTATAGAGACCCCCCAAAGCACTTTTTTCTTAAAAAAAAGCAAAAGAAAAAGTTAAGTAAATATTTTGGTCCTCACTTTTTTTTCCTCACAGTAAATATAACTGGCCGTAACTCAATGTTGCTCTTCTCAGTCTAAAACCTGTATGCACCATTTAATTTTGTGCCTTCCATTGAGAGATGGTTAGCAAACTAGTCCGCAAGCCATTGTTAAGGAGTATGATCTTCACTGGGTGGGGGTGCAATCGTGGCTTTGGGCCACAGTAAGCCAGCTGTGTAAATATCAGCACGCACCATTTAATTTTGCATTCTTTTTCAAGGGCACCAAGATTTTGTGCATTCAGTAACATTGAAAGCCAGTAACTTGTGTGTCTGCCCACGTATGACTGACATTGACATGACAACGGAGTAACCAGCAGCGGAAGGATAAATGTATAGAAAGAAGTCACCTACAGAGAGTTAAAGGTTGAAGAATTCCTTTGATGCAATATCAACAGGTGATCTGACAGCAGTGAAATGTTTTATCTTGGAACAGTTTTTCTTTGAAAAGGAGTAAATGTTGGGTACCAAAAATAACTCACCACTTCTACTGCTAGCATTTTTCACATTCTTTTAGATATGTCCGTACATCTCTATTAGATGCTTTTCAGTCAGTCAGTTGGTCGGTTGGTCTGTCTATCTACTGGTTGGTCCTAGTAATGTTAGACAACAGAAATAGAAAGGTGGAGAATGTGTGACATCATTAAAAGGCGTTACATCATTAACACTATGTCATAATAGAATATACAAGTTCAGCATTTTTGTATTTGGAAAAAGTCAAAAATGGCCCCAAAACATCATAAATGTCCCCAAAACATCAAAAATGGCCCTTTATGATTTTTAATGAAAATAATACTCGCAGAATATTTCCATAACATAGTGTTCTACAAGTATGAGAATTAATTGACTCAAAGAAAGACAACTTGCGTTTCTTCTTCCATCCCTTGTTATTACTACCACAGATGGTTGATGTATCATTGAACTTATGGTTCTTGTTGAATATCATGAGATTTTCACACTGGAAAGGATACTCAAAAAAGTGAGTTTAGATTGGGGGTTCTGAGAAAAATTAATACATTCTTTATTGGTCACAGAAAATTGCTGGAATGTATTCTTTAAAGAGCTTGAAATCAATGAAGAGGCTCACAGAATCATTTGGAAAGATATATGTATTCTACCTGGATGTGAACCATTTAAAAATGTATCTAAAACAGGTCTGGTTAGTCACTCAATAGAAACAGTCACATGACCAATGTCATGCAGGAGGTGATTAATTAAAAATTTGGAAAAAGAGGAAATTAATGAATAAATTACTTCTCTTGTCTTTTTGGGCAGTGATCTCTAAAATAGTCAGAATTTTATAAAAACAAGCATGAGTGCTGCCAGACACAAATTAAGGGACCAATCTTGCGTAAACTTACATAGCAAATTGAGCCCCCCCCAATCAAAAACCTGTTTAGGGGGAATTTTCATAATAACAAAACGTTTTTTTCTAGATATAAAAGAGTATAGGTTAGAATTTTCAGCCCTCCTCTGGCTCCAAAGAAAGCTATATCGACAGTTTTGATTGACAGTTTCTTGCACAGACAATAATAGAAAGAAGAGATAAATACTTCTGCTTTTCGTCTGCTGGTGCAAGTGAAATTGAGTGGATTTTTAGTAGTTATTACTATTATCAATTATTACCACTGAAAAACTCTTATAAATACATTCGAATACCTATGAGATAATTTTTCTAGAAAAGTAGAGGGTACATTTGGGAGAATATCAACCTATGTTTTAGTGGAGTTGTTACTTCACATTCTCTTAATTCAAAACTTAATAGTTCACTCCATCAAAGCTGTTAATAGTGCAAATAAATATTCCCGTTTTATCAATTCCATCCAAGTTTCATCGAAAAAGTAACTGAACTCATTTAGGTGGAAAAGTCCATTGTTTCAAATGTTCAAATGTAGTAAGGGATATTTTTATTTGTTCTATCTTACTTTTTTTTAATATGCTAACATCTATAGTAGCAAAAGCTGTCACTGACTAACTGACTGACGAACTGACAAATCGTCAAAGTAAATGCTTCACATAATCTCCACGGAGCATTCTCTTCACTCTTTCTATGAATCTGATGTCACTTAAACCACATTTTATTATTACATCATCAGAATATGAATGAAATTCTATTTTACTGCAATATTAGTGTTAGATGAATGTGCCTAAAGTGGAAAGGGCCTTTAAAGGTGGGAACTTTGAAAGGAATGGGCTTCTAAAGAGTGGGTCTTTTAAAGGCTAAACTAATGCATCTTTGATTTGACTTTCAGGCTTGTTTACGTAATATGGACTAAACAAATAAAAAAACGAATAGAAAGAGTCAAACTGTTAAATCTTAAATATATAAGTGAGAGGTATCAGTATGTTTGTCTGTCACACTAAAAAAAGGACCTAAACATGGGTATAGCACAACCAAATTTAGCATGCCTACCAAATGGACCTGAAAACAAAAAAGTTGAGAAAAATATTTTCTCAAGGGTTTTAGAGAGGAGTTCTTTTTACAATGTAACTATAATGCTAACATGGAACCTACTTTCCACCCATATCATATTTTCTTAGTTCATATATTTTTTAATTCTTCAAGGGGTGTAAAGTGAAGGGAAACCAACCCTTTCTGGGGTCAAAAGTGAAGGAGACTTTTTCCTAAATTATAATTAAATTGAAAAGTTTTGAGAAGTAAAACATTTTAAAACCTCTTAGAGGGTAAGGGCTCTATTTGTGATGTAACTATAATATGAAATTGGACCCTTAATTTCCATTTAATATATACATATATAAATATACTAGCCGAATAACCTGTCCATGGGATGGGGATTTCAGCTAGTATATCAATAGACGGATTGGCACTTCTGCTGAAGATTAAACTATCTATATACTCTGCCAAGAATCAAATTATCACTTCCCAGCCCTCTGCTAAGGATCAAAGTGTTGTATCAGTACACTCCAGTGGAAGTTACAGACAGAGAAACAAAGAGATAAAAAGAAAAAGTCACACTCTTCATTATGTAGATAGATCATTAAGGAAGCCTTTCTTTCCATAATGGTTAGCCAGCTTGTCTGTCAGTCCTATTCGCTGGTGTCATGAGTGGTATACTCACTGAGAGTTAAACTATCATAGTCTTATAATATAGTTATATATGTATATATATATATATATATATATATATATATATATATATATATATATATATATATGATTTGAACTATAGGGAGTGAGACAGACTCAGGAGTGAAAAAGTATGGGAACTAGGTTTATTAATTTCTAAATATTTTCATTGATGGTCTAGACATGTTTCAGGAGGTATTCCCATCTTCAGTAGTGTGTGTTGTGTGTGTGTGTACCATTTAATGATTATAAGTTTGCTGTGGAACACGAGTCTACAATCAGGAGGCTTACTTAGAGAGCAAAAAATGGGATTCCATCTGCAAGGGTCATCCTGTTGTGTGAGACTAAGTTCAGTCTGTGATGAAGTCTGAGGTGTTAGCAGCAGTAATAGGTCTTGGAGGGGATATAAGGTATCAGGAGAGGAGGGAAGTGGTTTGGTTTTAGATTGTGTGGGTAGGTTAGGGATAGTAGAGATGGATGGGTGATAAGGTTAAGGAACTTCATAAATATTGGCCTTACAGGTCAGTGAAAATATGTTGGCTCTGAGAGATATATATATATATATATATATACATATATATATATATATATATATATATATATATATATGGGTATTAATATAATTAATATAAAAAATTCTACTTTATTTAAAAATATTTTTGATAAATGAAGTAAAGCAGTTGAATTCTTAAATTAATTTAAAAATTAAATTTTCACTGAATTAAAATAAAAAAGTGCCCAATATATTAATTATATAATATAGAGCAATATACTAAAAATTTGAACCAAGATGCATATCTTAGGTGATTTCTGTCTCAAATTTTCTGTATATATATATATATATATATATATATATATATATATATACATACATGATGGACTGAACTGTCAGATCCAATGGATCTCCTCTTTTTTTGCACTTCAAATTCAATGATGATGGCAGTCCAGCTGGATTAAAATGGCACCTGTCTGAAGTTGATCTTCAGCATTGTAAGGGTAATTTTTTTAACTAATACTTATTTTTTTTTCAAACTCCCAGATTCACCAGTTATGATCTATGATAAAAGAAATTCCCAAATCATAATAATTGACAATACTTCATCCAAGAAATTTGAATACTATATCGAATAAAGTTATGTTTTAGTAAATGCAATGAGTTACTTTCAAATCAGCACCATGAGTAGCACCACAAATGACCAGCTCAACCAACCAGCCAAGTGGACTACAGATTCATCTCTCCTTGAGTGTTTGTGCATCTGTAGGATGTACCCCAGAGCTCTCCTGGTCACATTTTTTGGTCTACAACCTTGAGTATTTGCATGAGCATAACACTAAACACCATCTAAAAATATCTTTTTTTCAAGTTCTCTCTTGGATTTCTATGGTCATTTTGGACCAACAATGTCCAAATCATGTCCTGGTATTTTTTTAGATAATTCTAGATGAAAGATCTATTTGAAAAAATGATTTTAGACAAAAAATCTGTTTTTAAGATAATCTTTTAGATAATTAGCTTGGGCTACAGTGATTCATTTATGTTAAGTAAGGATATTTTTTGTATTTTTACTCTTCTATGGGGCTTTAACCAGGTTATTGGCTCTGTTCATTATAGTTACCCAAGAAAACTAGATTAGTTGATCAATGGCCAGGTGTACAACAAAGACTATGGTTCAAGTCTAACCTTATGTTACAGTTATTGAAGAGGCTTTATTTGATGGAAAATAATCTTCGCTAAAACACTTACCTACCATTTAATTATAGATATAAAAGACTTCATTAAGCATAGTCTATTCATTGCTTAGCAAAGAAATCTAAATGACACCAAGTAGTTCAGCCATTCTCAATAGGGATAGGGTGTGGTTGGCGTATGGTCCCCTTGGAGACCCTGGCTCATTTCAACGGGGCCATAGACATGTCAAATTAATTTCTATCAATCTATTCATATTGCATCCCTATTTGACAGGGGGTCCTGGGACCCGAGAAGAGCTCTTGAGGGAGCTATGGTCAAAACATGTTAAGAAGGGCTAAGCAAAGAGATAAACATTGTCAATCTCCTTAGCTTTCAATAGCAATATGTCCAGCAGGATATAGAGAACTTAATGGACAATGTCCTTTTATTTGTGTTTCATTGACTCGGGGATCAAAGAGACAAAACTACACAGTAGGGAGATTATTCCAATCCTTGCTTCACATCCAAGAGGCCTGTGCTGAGTTATGGGCAACACCCTTTTCAACAGATTCCTTTAGAAAACAAAAGAGAAAACAGAAAAACATAAAAATTCAAATGTCTTTTTTCTTTTTGTACAATTTTGTTTATCACTATGAAAGGTTTATCCAACAAGACTGTTGACATAAAAATTTCTTCAATATAATAGAAATCACCATGGTAAAATACCGTATTTGATGACATGTAAGATCCTCCTATTTCACCTCAAGATTGATAAAAAGGTAAACGTAATCTCAATTGACTGGCCAGAACTTGAGAAGGAGTTTAAAAAAGAAAAAAAGAAAAGGGAGCCACTCCTTATATGCCATCAAATACAGTAATTAGTTGGGGCTTTTTTTTCTAAGAAATTTTATATTTCTTTAAAAATTTCTTCATTATTAAGTTAGCTTTTTGCTATTTCTTATTAGGGGATATGTTTTTTTTCTTTTCTCTTTACACAAAACATTTACATTTCATATTTTACAAATTTCCAAAGTTGTCAAATCCACACCCACACCCACACACATGCACACACACACATAGATAAATGTGAGAGAAATTAAATAATTTTCATAATTCAGGTCTTCATACACTTCAAAGCACACGTGCAGAGAATGTAATACACTACAATAAAAAAAATATATGTTTTTCACTGTCAATATATATTAATGTTCACAGTGGTTGAAGGGGGAAACCAAGATATTTTAACATGTTTAAAATATAAACAGTTGATAAAACGTTGTCTCATAACAATTACACACAAATCTCCATATAACACTTGTAACAAATAGTTAAATTATATACAAAGGGTTTCTCTCGACCTGTGGTTCCCAAACATCCCGAAAGGTGGTCGACTCAAAGATTAAATTGAAATTAAAATTGTATTCGGTAATTTATCATTGATATTTTCATAAAGCAAATGTGTACGAGAATCGATTAGCATATAGGGGGTGTAGGGCTAGTTGTTATGATTTTTCAAATTTTACCCCGTCATAGAAAAAACTACTAAAAATAACTTGAAGACATTTCTGCAGTAAGAAGGTCATCATATTCAACTTCATAAACAGTTAACAGAAAAATGATAAATTGCTTCATTTTTGAGATAATAACAGAAATTATCATCTAAAGTAACTGTATCCAACTTGCCCCATATGTGGGGCATGTTGTTATATGGCACGGAGTAAGTTACTAGTGAAATAAAGATCAAATCCCTTAGTAGACTACATACTTCCGGCTACCTAAAATTTCACGTTTTTTTTGCTACCCATTCAGAAGCTTTATAAAATAACTTGGAAAACATTTTTTCCTGTTGAAAATTTATGTTCATTCTGAACATGGAACAAAAAAAATCATCAATTCTCTCATTCACAGAGGTAGTATAATAAGTCTACCCCCTTCGTATATTCCTCAGGGGCCAATCTTTACAGTTAATACACTGCTCCTATTTCCCCCCTGGTGTAGAGTTTGACCAGTTTTCACTGCTTGCAAGACACCGACAATCTTTGGAAGCCTTCATCTTTCTCTCATTTTCAGCTGACTTCTGTATCTGTTTAATATCCGTGTTCTTTTGGCCGGTTTTACTCTATGGAATCTTTTAATTTCATCTTCTCAGGTGAGTCAGTTAGTACAGCTGCATTGTATATTTTGTTGCTACCAAGTTGCACCTTTCTTGGACTAGCCTCCTAAATGGTCGCAATGCTTCAGAGATTTTCATTCTGCCAGTTGCTTTTTGTCCAGTCGTATTTTTATAAGTTCTTACAACTACCCCCAACCAGACCATTTCATTCCTGGAGGTAATTTAGGCCATTCGATTGAATTCTTAGATAACAATGTCTACATACAAATCAATCATAAAGGCAGCCATTTCAGATAATCAAACAAGTTTTAATGAACTCTGGTCTCTATCAGGTCAATAAAAATTTTCTAAGAGACCAGAATACTTACACAAAATGTCCAAAATCTTTTTTTTTTCAGTTTTGGAGAGCATTTTCCGTCATGGCTTATGGTCAATAATACGGTCAATTTGATGCTAAATCAGAAGCTAAGTGCCATCTGTCATCATAATGAAACTAATGACAGTCTATCAACTTGCCCCTGTATACAACTAGCCCCACTCTCTAGATTTTCAAATGAATGTACTGTTGTATCAAGGGAGATAACTTGGTATTGATAACAAACTGCTTCAATGTTACAAGATGAGTAAAATCTACTTGTTAATGCCTGTGAAAAAAATTAACTGATATATTTGAAATTCTATGAGATGATTTGTTTCAGTGGAAGAGTCCATTAATTCGAACTGTGGGATGGAGGGAGATATTTTTATCAGCATGATCTGTATATCATTAAAAATGAGGAGAAAAACAGGGAAATTAGACTATTAGAAATTTTTGAAATCATTTGGAATTTAAATGTCAAGTTGTATTTCATTGGTTTCATATTTACGATTTAATTTCACAAAACCATAGTTTTATAGCATATTTAAACCGTATTTCCTTCATACTCAAGATTTTCGCCAACCAGCTGTAGCTTAGTCAATGAGGTAAGAAGCTACGGTGGGGTGGCAAAAATTTTGAGTACAAAGAAAAATAAAGTGTGCCATGAAACTATGGTGAATTTTTTCGTAAATATGAAACTAGCAAAATACAATTTAGTATACTACACTCAGGATCTCGTCAAATCATTAGCTGAAGGGACCAGTGATCGTATACAGCTTGTATATCAATTTCAACATAAGGCTGCATCATATTATGTTTTTTATTGTTGTTATTTCAGCTTTTTGCAAATCTAAATTCATTTTGTTATGTTGCACTAAATGTACAGAACTTCAAATGCACATTGTTATATCTTAAGTTTTTAGGAATCCCTAAATAGAAAAAAAGGGGTTCGGTAATTTGAGAATAATGTACATACGTTTGGGAACCTTAGATCTAGATATTAAACACCTGTACACATACGTACATGTCCATATAATATATATATATATACATATATATATTTTGAATTGTGTTTTATCATGTTGAACCTATTTGAAATGATCTCCTGTTATTACACGGTAACTGTATCTTTTGGCCTAGACAATGTAAATAGAATGAACAATTGAAAAAAAAATCAAACCTGTGACTGATAGGGTAGCCACTTCAATGTAGCATTGCTCTTACCATTGAGCTAAACAGTTGCCAGTAATGCAAAGGCCCAAATAACTGTTTCAACTCCAAATTCTCATTTTGCTTATTCACGGTCTATACCTGCTCTATTTGAATCTTTCAATGCAGCAATTATGTTCTCAAGAAATATATATATATATATATAATCATTCATCTTTTTTACTCAATGCTCCTATCTATGAAATACATATGTATACATATATCTGTCTGTGCACATTTTTATATGTATATATGTGTGTACGCAGGTTTTGTGTAAAAGATGTTTTGAAATGCATACCCAGGATAGAACATTCACAGGTATAATTGCTATAATACACATTTATATATATAATTATAAATTGCGTAATATTCCGTTGAAAATCTCATTTGAAATGATCTCCCATTATTTCACGGATAATATAGCACTTGGCCTATACAATGTAAATAGAATAAACAATTAAAGAAATCTATTTCTTAATTCATATATACATATATACACACATGCCTATATGCACACACATATTCATATATACGTGAAAGAGTAGTTTTGATGCACTTATATCCACACAACCCTTTATATATAAGCACAATATCTGATATGCAGTCTCCACATTAGACGCACACACAAACATTTGTTTATATCAATTAAGACAACACTATTTTAGGGATTCAGATTTCTATATTACTTAAACAGATGTACATAAAATGTCCAAAGTTAGTATTATCATTTTGAAACAACTTGATATTTTGTAATCCAATTCAAAAAAAAAATCTTTTATTAGATGAAATATTGTATATCGTTATTATCAATTTTTTGCCACTATTTATCTTCATCTTAAGTGTTGTTGCCTTTAATTGCAACTAAACTCATTGGTAAGCGGTAAGAGCATTCACACATTGAGCGAGTCACCCTCTGGCATAGAGGTTCGTCAGTTGGATTCCCACCTGGAGCTAATTGTTTATTCCGATCCGTGCTGTTAATTTATTTGCTCACTGCAGAGAGGGAGACCTGTCCGGGCTTAGCTGTGATAAAAAGCAACAGCGATTACGATGAAGGTAAATAGTTGTGAAAAAAACTAATAATTATTGATAAATTATGTTTGTTTCCATGGAGTCTGCCCAGTGCATTGAGGTTATCGTCAGTTTCACACAAACCTTATCTAAACCATTCACACAATGAAATAATATTGTCAGAACATTATAATGAGAACAAGTTTACCCGTTCCGTCAAAAATGACGGTATATATGAAATATATGGGTATACACATTTCATTTTATATACGTGGATAATAGAGATTTGCATTGCAGTGAGCTTGGAGGATAGCGTTCTGTTGACCACTAATGGATTTCAGAAATTTTGTTTTTATTACTTTTATATTTTTTATCATTATTTGAATCAGCATTTTTACTACATCATCAGAACATAAAATTCTATTTTTACATCATAGATAAGAAACATCCCTTAGCATGGCAAAGAACAAACACACATAACTAATTATTATGTGTGTAGATGAGGATTATGGCTGTTATATATATTGAGCCCTTTATAAATATTTCATCAAATGCAGTTTCCAAGGGAGGTAACTGCAAGACCTCCTGATACCAACAGGTTAGAATTTCATCGAAGTTCAAATCATGTTTTCCAAACTTCTAAGAAGACAATAGTTTTTAACAGAGACAATCAAAATGCTATTATTTGTATATTTATCTAACATTCATTTAAAGTCTGAGAATCAAAAACATATCTTTTTCAGACCTCTAACAAAACTGAAAACAGAGGTACAAAGAACTTCTGGTCATTTGAATCATAACTCCAGTTTATCAAGTGCCGCTCATGAACGACTCCATTCTGACTCCTGTTTATAACAGCTCTGACCTCTGCTTCATGAACAAAGTTCTCTCACCAATAGATGTAAACAAAATGTGATTATTTGAAAAAAATTTTTCTCATAGAACAATAGCCATCAAAGACGGTGAAGGGTTCTGTCCTTTTTTATATTTGCGCGAGTTTGCATTTATGTGTTTATGTAATTGTGGGTTCCAGTGCTTCTGGCCATACTGTTTTGTCTACAGACTTGAAAATTGGCATCAGTACTCCTCTAGACCCCTTCCAAAAATATTTTTTTGATGGGTTAATTCATAACACCTAGGTATTTCTGGATGTTTTTTTTGTTTTTTCATTTCACTCTTAGATGTTTTCCAGTGGAAAATGCCAGTGATGTCATAAATAGAATTTATTCTGACCATATTTATTTACATGAGTTCAAATTTTGACTGTGATGGCAAGTTTATCTATTGATTATTTAGAGTTGATTGCGTCGGACAATCAAAGAAAATGGACGTCATTTTGAAAGTTCTAAGAAAACAACAGTTTTTTAACAGATGTAATAAGATAGCTAATGTGCAAGAGAAGAAGTTTGGGATTGTATCGAGTACATCCCGCGCTGTTGAGGAAGCCAAGACTGAGATGATAGCGGAAGATCACTCCACACCCGCCAATACTATGAGGGCCAGTGTGAAAGGGGAAGATCTATCATTCTTCACATCTTATACTTATAGAGGGAGGGCCTATTTCAATCAACAGACTTTAAAGACTGATTAAGATGATGATGATGATGATAATGAATGAATAGCGAACACAGTAAAAAATAACATGAATATCAATAATGGGAAATGAAATAAAAAAAATTATCCAAAGCAGAGCTCAAACCCTCACCTCATTGTATAAACATGATAGAAACAATTTTGTCAAATCTGGGATTTTCTCATACAAAACTTATATCCAGACCTACTTTCTTGAGTCAGGTCAGTCGCAAGTAGTTGCGGGGTTCTTTCTATGAGAAGCTAATATATACAACTCTTATATCTGCCGTTTTCTTTCTCACTTATATCAATCAGCCAACCAGCATTATACCTGTATAATGTGTTTGCATCCTTATTTTCTCCTGTCATACACAGTTACTAAGAACTTCTGATCACTTGAATCAAAACTCCAGTTTATTAAGTGTCGCTCATGAATGACTTCATTCTGACTCCTGTTTACAATAGCTTCAACCTCTGCTTCATGAACAAAGTTCTCTCATGATGCGAGTTCGTACAAAAGCGAGGCTTAAAGCTCAAGGCGAGACTTGGCATTCCAATGGATAAGAAGAGGTAGGAGGGGACGTTGTAGTAATGGTGAGAGTACCAAACAATAAGCAAAGTCAGTTTGGCTTCACTCTTATGAAAAATCAAACGGCGGAACCAACAGTGAGGCTGCTTTCTCAAGACCAGTCGAACTGAAAAGATTGGACCCTTTTTTTTTACCAGTAAATAAAGGATGAATGAAATAAGAAAGCACTGAGAGAACATATCTCTACCAATTTCATACTAAAAACCGAAAGTTCATATAGCTACGATGTAGGGTAGGTAACTGTGTTTTGATTTTATATATTTTGAACTATTGCCTTAATATGTTAAAAGATATCTCTCAATTGAAAAGAAAAAAAAAAAAAAAATGGATGTACTCCGAATTTTAATCAATTCTTCCTTCCACAAAATGACTCTGAAATTCATTTCGGAGATCCTTTGTGGCAGACAGACAGACAGGCACGAGAGGGTATTCATACCTCTCCCAACTTTGTTAGTAGGGGTAAATTAACTACTGAGGATTTCCTCAAGACTAGACAATCAATCTCCATAAATTGGGCCATCTCTTTGAAAATAACCAAAATACGTAACTGAAACAATTTGGACAAATTTAAAACCATTAAAAAGATAAGATCATGGTTGACTTAATAATCATCCATACATCAAAAATAAAGGTCAAGTTGTCACAAAATAATAATTTCATGCCTTTTTTTTTTTTTTTTTTTTTTTTTTACAATGCTTGATTCAGAATAAAAAAATCAACAATAGATTCAAGTTAAAAAATATCAGAAATCATATTTTCTACAGTTTATACTTTCTTTTCACAAATATAATGACAGGTAGAGTTTTGACAAATATACACATTAAAAGGTATTTCTCTATGTATAAGAATGTTAACATACTGTATATGCTGGCATATGAGACAGATGTTTAATTAGAAAAAGAAAACTATCCAAATTTTACACTGCGTTCAATGTGCTGGTATAATGACCATGGGGGCCGCCTGCTGAAGGCTGATATGGACACTTACGGGGCTTGGATGAGTTGCAATGAATGGTAGTCCTTTAAATACTCTAGTAATCCATCTGTCTTAAAATCTGGCATATATGGTAGGTATAAAATTGAAAAAAAAATGGGAGGCAATTATATATATATATATATATATATATATATATATATATATATATAAATTTTCCCCACAAAGTAAAAAAAATCATCACATTTCAAGGTTTTGGTCGATTTTTGTTACACATATCAACTCTTCAAAATACATTTGTATAAAATTCATACAGCATTACCAATCTTTTTTTAAGGCTGAACAAAAAGGTTTCAAGCAAGAACAAAAACCAAAAAATACTAAAAACTTTATCGATTTACAACAGCTACTTTCCATACAGTTAAATAGAGATATCACCATTATAGATGGTGGTGGGGAGATGGGTATTAGGTCACGTGACCAGTCTGCTTTTAGTGGAGTAGCTGTTTTATATGGCAAACCGAGATCAAACTCTGGCTGGGACAGTTTACATTCACTTTGCACAAATGACCCTGGGAAAGGCATGAATTTGCTTCTCCCTCCAGCTATGGGTAGATAGCAGGGCAGTTGGAGCTCTTTAACCCTATAAGGCAGTCCATCTTGGCATTGGGCCAGCACCCCAGCCCCGTTAAAAAAAAAACAAAAAAAAAAAACACAATTGCAACAAACCATGGATCATTCAAGAAATAGAGACATTATTGCCTCCTGTTGTGTGACACGGGGAGCAGCTCTGCTTCACTTGCTTGATATGTTATAATTTTCAAAATTACATCCCTCATATTTATTAATACATTTTTTTCCCCTAAATATTTGATTCCAATGATATTAAATAGAGTTTTACTTTGTACTCAGGAAAGGCATTTCAGAGACATATTTACTCTAATATTCCAAATAGTTAATTCATACCCTTTCAAAGTTATTGCATTTTTTATATTACACAAAACAAACTTCTCAAACTTACTTATACTGATTGTTAACAGTCAAAAAGTGAGGAAATGTTATTTGTATTCATTTCTTAGTTACACACCACAGTTGAAATTGTTCATCCAAAGAAGAGAAGTGTACTTAGTCACATGACTAGTTTTAACTATTCCACTAAGAAAACAAAAGATGAGCTTTTCCAGACTGATATTTCTTCTAATTTTTGATAGCCACTTTGAGTGTGTGAATGGGAGGAAGGTCCCCTCTAATTTTTTGTTGTCAGTGAGTATAAAAATCTTATATTCGGCAAACTTTTTTCCTATGACAAAACCGTACATGAATTGTTGAACTCAACATAAGGAATCAATATATTTTCAATAAAAAAACTCAGTAAGCTATCTACAGACTTTGGAATCTTGTATGCACATTAATTTCTTTGTGCACTGGTTGCGAAACGTGTGTATGTGTGTGTGTGTGTGTGTGTGCACACAGTCTAAAAGGAACTATTCTCCAAACCATTGAATAGTTTTCCCTTCTTATCATAATATGGTTTTATATACAGTATTTACTGGCATCAAAGACACTATTTTTTCCTGAAACAAGTCTCAAAAATTTACCATGCATCTTACACTTACTTTTCCCATTGGCCTATCCTAACCCAGCGGAGGGTAATCTATGATAGACAGTAATCTGATTCCTGTATATGACCTGCGAATGAAGTATATCAATTATCTGCAGTATAAAATAGTAAATAAACAAAAGCGTCATAAATAGATTAAAAAATATATATAATGACAAAAATTATTTCCCGCATTGGTATACTACAGCAAACCAATAGTAATTTAGATGTATATCAGTATTGTAGATATAACCATTTTCTTTAAATCAGCTTGACTATATGATGTCAAGAGGGTCTAAATGGCACTAAGCCACCCACAAAACATCATAATAAGGTAATTGAATGTACCGAGACGTTAATTTTGTATTTATCAATTTTTTCAAAATTTTTCAAGTCAAAATGGGTGGGGGTGGGGGGCATTCTTAGGGTCAAAGCATCCTCAATGCTGGGAAAATCTTGGGGGTGGGGGACCAGGCAACAGTGGATCATTAAGATTTTTCTTTTTTTGCGAATTCGAGTGCACAATAGGACGGCTACTACATCCTTTTCTTGAGTCAGCACATCCGCTATCTTATTTTGTGAAAGACTTGCCTGCTTGAGCATTGCTGTATAGAATTTAATTTAAAAACCAGAAGTAATATTCACAGGTTCTCTTATTTTCATTAAAGAGCCACAACTGATTAGAATTTTCTGATTATGCTAAATGAAATGAAATCAAGATCGCATTAGAATCGTTTTCCGTTCAAACTGCAATCATTATGCTTGCTCTTTAGAGAAATGTGAGGGGGGACAGAGGACTATTTCATTTGATTAAAGTGATCCTGATAATTTATTCCAAGTATTTTACTAGGAAACTAAAAGTGTATTTCGATCCTACTATCATACCATTCTTTTTTTTTCTTCCTTAAATTGCTTTTGAGAATGTGCGAATGTGATTTTGTAACAGTCAACAATAAAATGTGTATAGTTGATTTCACCCTTGGACATATTTGAATCATTCAATCTTAGGTTGATTCACTGATCCCTAGAGGATGATTCACTGTGTACTATGACTGGGATACAGTGGATCAGGAATAATCAAACAAGCAAACAAACAAAACCAAACAAGTGTCTGCCAGCTGTCAACTTGGATATTACTTGCTTATCTTCATATAACCTATTGCAAAGCCAACAATGTTGATCTTTCTTGATTTTTACCTGAATATAATAATAAAATTAGCTTCTACCAAGAATCTTTTCTGATCCATTGTGCCCCAGTTTTGCATATATACCTCCCACCCAAAGTAACCCCCCCCCCAAAATTATTTTTAAATTAAGAATAATTTTGTAATGAGAACACCAACACTGAACAACTCTGGTATCTCTGGGGTAATCTGACAGAAGTCCAGGTCAAGTTAGATTTTAAATTCTTAGATTCAAAGGAAACACCCTACATTTCTTTCCAGAAGACAGGCACTGTAAAATCTTTCAACTTTCCAAGAAGTCAATCACTTGAAAATCGGTGATACCTAAGTTGTATGAACGCTGACAATAAAGAACATTCTTCTGATTTAATTGGGTTGTACTTTCTATGCACACCAATTTTGAGGGAAGGTACCATGTAACGTAATCTTCAGTACACCAAAACATACTAGTAAAATTGAAGACTCCTGCTAATTAATCAGGCAAGCAAGCAATAAGCGAAAAAGAAAAAAGAGGTACATTCTATTTCATACATAGAAATTTGACATGAAATATTTCTATGTTAATTTTTAATATTGAATAAGGAAATAAATGCTGAATAAAATTATTGAAATATAGAAAAAAATATTGGCCTTGAATACAGATTTTCAAAAATTTACTTTATACAGTTAAATAGAAATTAGATTAGTGTACACCATCATGTTAAAGTAGGCCAGTTAATATCAACAATAAATACTACCAGTACAAAGAGATGCTGAAGATTACATCAAAGAGTTACTTCCCTTAGAATTATGATATTAGAGTTCATAAAAAAGGATAACTGGATTTAATTTGTTGCTTTTTATGAATTTATAAGGGAAATAATTTACTAAATCGGTTTGTACCAAGTGTTGGTAAGGGGGGAAAAAAGAGGTTTGTTATGTGTGAATACTTATCCATTTCTTTTGAGAAAAATAAAAAATAAAATGCTGGAAAACTTATTAATTTTTGAAGTTCTTTTCCAGAAATTTTAGGCCCATTCAAAAAAAATAATACCACAGAAGTCGGTATATATGACGGTCATTTAATCTAAAAACAAAACAAAGAAACTGTGGAAATATTACACTGCGTCCAATGCAATGGTATTATGATTAAAGGGCCATCTACGAAACCTTCTTAAATCTGGAAGCCTGATAATAAGTATTTTATATTATCTGAGATTGTAGCTTTTTAGGAATTCTTCCTTCACAAATCTGAAATTTATAATGATTGTAAAAAAAATGACAGCTGCTGGTCTTTTTTGGGTCGTAAATCGTCTGATGCTTTTAGTGACAAATGTATCCAAGATGGGGACCACTACTCATTATGAAAAACAAAATGAAAACAAACCCTCAAATAAAGCAAAAGTCAGGGGCCTTTTTTTTTTTATGCTGGCATAACTTTTTTTGTAAAGCCCCTAACAATCTCTTGCAGAACCCTACGGTTCAGTGGAACACCGGTAGAGAAAAACTGTTTTAGATGATTTGGTCACAAGCTCAGAAAAAAAAGGTGGAAACTAGAAATGAAAAGCAGTCTGCCTTATGATCCAAAAGTAAAGAAATGGGAAATATTTATGCTTAAGTATGTCTGCCAGATATTGCGAATACCCACATGTAATATAGATGTGACAGGCAGGAGGTCAGTGGTCCTATCATCCGTTAAAAAAACAAGGCAACTATAAATACTATCTAACGGTAACCCTATCCTTGCCGATAAATGAGGACAATATTGGAGGGCATTAGAGTAATATTTTGGCTGTCTGAATGGATATCTTCATCACAGCAGGAATGTATATGTATCTATATGAGGTGTGGCTATAAAAAAACAAGACTAGGCTTACGTAAGTTTAATCAAAGCACACATGCATGAATCACGAGGCATAGATCGACCAATCGGCAAAGCACAGACAATTTTTGAAAGTTTCAATCTGCTTATGAGTTCAGTTTACAGTTACACGTCGCTTGAAGTAGACACGTTCTTCAGACGAGATGTAAAAATGGTCAGTTTAAAAATCGAATAATGCATCGATTTGAAATTCTTGGTGAAACTGAACGAAAGGCTACCAAATCTTTAGTATGCTAACAGGGGTTTATGCAGAAGAATGCATGTCACAGGCGAATGTGTTAGAGTGGGGAAGAGATTTCATGAAGGCCAAGAGGATGTTGAAGATGATGAACTTTGTGGACGCCCATGTCAAGAGAACTGTCTCTTTATTGATAAGACTATTTCTGTAATCATTCTGATGCTGTGCCGTTGATCATTTCAAACGATTTGTTTGATCTTTTGAAATTCTCCCTGGTTCTTGACGTACATAAGTAGAATCTCACTATTTGATAGCTATACCTCATAGGTGTATAT
This sequence comes from Thysanoteuthis rhombus, assembly GCA_963457665.1. Taxonomy (NCBI): domain Eukaryota; kingdom Metazoa; phylum Mollusca; class Cephalopoda; order Oegopsida; family Thysanoteuthidae; genus Thysanoteuthis; species Thysanoteuthis major. The sequence continues at coordinate 9,911,605 of OY735234.1, read as the reverse complement.
ATATATATATATATATATATGTGCATATGCATTAATGTAAGAGAGAGAGAGAGTAGACATTATGGCAGAAATGCCTTTGTTTCTCTAAATGTATTTTAATTTATAAACCTTTGTACCTATACGTGAGGGATGATGAAGTTTAGGGATATGTTACAAACAGGGTCAGTTGAGTTGATGGGTCAACTGGAGCGTATGTTGGGCAGGAGTTGACCCTGGGTAAGTGAGGGTAACAAATACACACACACACACACACACATACGCAGGCATGCATACGCACACACATACATACATAACACTGTCACACTATTTCCCAGTCTTCTTCGAGTGTTGAATGATCCAAAAGGTCTGTGGCAGCCGAGACGGATGACTGGCGTTTGCGGTAGATGAATTTGGTATGATGCCGGTAAAGTTGGAGTTCTTTGCTGATGGCCCACAGTTCATTTGACGGGGATGCTAAAAAAAGAAAAAAAAAAAACAAAACAAGAAAGATGAAAATGATTTAATAAGAATAAAGAATAAACAGTCAAAATTAGAATTACGTTCTGGCAACTAGACTGTTCAACTTTTAAATTCATGAACTGTTTGAAACCACTTCTCAGCACAGTGGGACTCTTGAAATGAATACGATTTAAAAAAAAAAAAGAAATAAAAAAATAAAAACAAACTCTTAGGTGGAATAGATTTTTTAAAAATTGTCCCAAAAGAGTGAAGAAGTGACTTTGATCAGAAGTTATCTCCTTTATAAAATTTGAATTCAAGAGTTATATATGCAGACAAATCCTGATATAGTAAGGTCCAATACAATACAAATTCGGATAAAGCATGAAATCTGGGCTCCGAATTAAAAATAAAAAAATCTGCTGAAATTGATATTTTCAGAATAAAAAAAATCCAAGATGGCTGCACCCATCATGTGCTGGCTCTTCAATGTATAAAAAGAGGAAAAAACAAATCTTTGTAAAAATCTTCAAACTTTTGTTGAATTCTGATCTGTTATGTTCACTGAATTATGTTCAGTATATGTGATTGATATTCACCACGGAATTAAGTGTACTTGACTAAATACCCGCCTCAATGGGTAGAGTAAATTGTTGTCCCACAAAAAATTGGAAAGATAGATAAGTGGAAATCAGATTGTGTTTAATTTAATTTGTTCTTAAAATTGATTTAATACCACTTTTAACTGTTAGAAAAAAGGGGGGTAATTTTGAAGAAGTGAGGTGCTAATATGATAAAAGGGTCAGGCTAATGTAAGAAGGGAACTAATGTAAAAAAAAGAGGTCAGTATTGAAAAAGGAGTCATGGGAGCAAAGATAAAAATGTGCATTAATGCTAGAAGAAAGTAGGGGTAATGTAAAAAAATGGTAGAAAGTTTAAAAGGAGAGGTATGATGTTAAGAATTTGGTCATAATTTTAAGGAAAAGGGGATTAAGGTTAGGAAAAAAGGGGCTGTTATTGAAATGTGGGCAAAATAAGGCATATAGTGAAGAAGGGCTTTGGGAGTGGATGTTGGAAAGGTGAAGGGGTTGATGTTGGAAAGGGGAAGAGTTCCCACTTTATTTTGAGCCCTTATAACAAAAGCAAACGGTTCCTGGTGATTCTGACACCTAAAAATGCAAAAGATTTCATCCCGTGATTTTGGAAGTTTTCACTCGATTTAGTTTTTTTTAAAATGAATATAAATGTTCTCTCTCCATCCTCGATTTTGAAACCAAAAAAAAAAAAAAAAAAAAAAATATCATCCCCCAAGTTGGAACCCTAAGGGTAAGAAAATTACCCCCTCCATTTTGAACTCCAATGTGGAAAAAGAATTCCCTACAATTCTGTCCCACAAAAGTGAAAAAAAATACCTCCCCTTTTTTGACA
>OY735234.1:9802239-9904739 GCA_963457665.1 Thysanoteuthis rhombus | reverse complement strand
CAATCCCCCAAATCACACATTTTCTTAGATAATATTTTCCACGTGATTTATGTATATATATGAGCCACTATTTTCCATGTAAATGTAAATCAGCGAATATTCTCCCCATAATTATATATGTATATATATAAATATATATAATTCACTTTTTGAAATAGACCTGCCAGTTAATATGTAAATTTTATATTACATATTTGAATAACTAAAATCTATCATTATTATTTTTTATTATCATCATATGTTTTTCATATCTTCATTGGAATTACATATGTTTTTCTCATTTTAAGAAATATTTTCTATATTATTTTGAAATAATCATTCATATATATACATTTTTTATATTATTTAAAAAAAATATTTTAATTCATATTATATTTTTAGATATTATTTAGATGTATATAGATATATCTATAAATTATTTATACATTTTTAAATAATCATTAATACAGGCATCCCCAGTTATAATGGAGGTGTTGGGGGTTAATGAATGTCAACAGCATTATAACTGAGCATTGATAACTGTGGGAGGGGGGTATTGATGATATTCAAGGTCGGATGATCAGTGGAAGATGGCAAACATTGTCTATACACTCCTTTATGTATCTATATGACCCAGTTCCTAAACTCATAGGTGGTCTCAGGGAAACGGGTAGCACAATAAAGAGTATACCTGTTAAAAATTGAATAGTATCAAAACTTTTGATATAAAAAAAAGTTCTATTCATTAACTATTGAAATTTTTTTCTCAAATTCATTTCATGTTTTACGTTGGTTCACTGGTGTGAGTCAAATACATTTCTCAATGACGGTGGGGTGGATGTTATGTCATCTGTCATCAAATGGGTGTACAGTTAAATAAAATAGCGCTCAGCCTGGAATATTGGGTTTACTGATTTTATTTGCGGTTTTCTCAATTAGTAAAAGGGCAAACATTGTCAAAGCATTCCATTATATAAGTATACAACAGTTTCTCATCTCATAGATGGTCTCAGGGTAACAGGTAATACAATAAAGAATAAAAAGGTAAAAATGTTGGCTCCACCTTATATTGTATACCATGCTATGATAATCTGCATTACATTGGAGGACGCCTATACGTACATATTATTATATTTCTTATATCGTCTATAGATATACAGGCATACCTTTATTAGTGTGGATAATGTGCTTGAGAATTTTCTGTACTATTCAAGCCCTTATCATAATTCAATATGTTTGTTCTTTCAGCTTAAACTAAGATACATTAATTTGTACAGTAATACCATAATCGTTCAGCGTCGAAACCACACTATTCAAGGTATTACTGTATATATTATTTTTATATCATGTTTAAATAATTATATATATATATATATATATATTATATATATATATATATATATATATATATATATATGTGTACATGCATACACACAAAGGCAATATCCAAAAGTTTGTGGAATTTGACTAATAAAAGAGATTACATACCCCAACACCCAGTTTCAACCGTATCCTTTGAAATAATCTTGTCTGTCGAGTGGCCGCAAAACTTCATATCACAATTGACTTGTGTTTGCTATTTAAATTCCCTAAACATTTAAATTTTGATAATTTAGACTCTACAGTGACCATATACAAACTTTGGTTGCAGTAAGTAGGGGCATCTCAAAGACCCCTCCCCCCATCATTTTGGATGAAAGAGAAAAAGAAAAAAAAAAAAAAAGATGCATACCTGTTATTTGACACCATTTGGTACCAATGGACAATTTATCAGAGATGCCTTCCCTCATATAAACTTGCTTCTTGTTGTCAATAGCCCAAACCTTGAAACAAGAGGAAAGATAGATTTCAATAAAAAAACTGAACATTGCAAAATATGATTCAGTCTTCCAATAAATAACATACAGTAAACCCTCAATTTTGTGGACTCGTAATATTTCAATCGCAAAAGGAAATGAAAGAGATAAATTGTAGTTCTAGTATCCGCCAGGTGAGGATATTCAACATGTGATTCCAAAATTCATTTTCAAGTTCAACACTGGATAGATAGAAAGATTTTTGATATGTCAGTTATTGTAATTGTGCATCAGCACAATGAATCAAAATTGCCTGGAATTATCTAAATTTTCAAATATCTCATGACGCAAATAGGAGCTAGCAATGGTACACACTTTAGAAATCATAGTTACATTAGAAATCGTCAACCAGAACTGTCAATATAGGTTTCTCTAGTTTTCAAGTTGGTGTTGTTGGCTTGCTGACTATGTATCTATCATGCATATAAGCTGCACCAATGGAGCTAGAGGGCTGAAATTTTCAACATTTATCCTTTATTTTGTATACAAAAAATTCAATTTGAGTTCATGCTAAATTGATCTCTTTGGTTGTGTTTCTTTTACATTTGAACATTTAGTGATCACTGCCCAACAAAAGCAAGAGAAGAAACTTATCCATTGATCACCCCTTTTTCCAATTTTTTAATTGATCAACCCCAGGTTGCCAAAAGACAATGGTCATGTGACAGTTTATATTGAATGACTAACCAGAACCGCTTTGTAACTGATTTAGTTGTATATTTCTTACTGGTGCTGGCAGTTGGTCTTCAAACCCAGGCACAAAGTCAAAATTTAACATGCTGATTTTGAAGGTAAGCAGACCCTTCCTACTTGGTAGATTAGTGCAACACAATCTTCATACTCTCATTACCATACAATTTGGTTTTGTGCTTCAAGCTAAGTAAATATCAAATCTTTGAGACTCATTTGTTTTAAAAATCTTTGATGTTGGGAAGTATAGTATTCCTCAGAAAAGTCTGTTAAAAATCTGTTACTTTTCAATATGATACAATTTATACTTAAAAAAAATTAGGCACTTACCATCCAATTCTCAGGTCCAGCTACCACTTGACTGAAAATGATTCCACAAGGTTCAGGATCAACTTGAAGCCAGACTGGGGTAAAAAGTTTATCAGACGGGGGTAGAACCCCAAATTTATGGTACACATCTCCATTGTTATCAACAGCCCACACGCAGTCACTGCCACATGAAAGGTGAGTGAAAAAGATATTGCCTGGAAACAAAAAGATAACATTAGCCTTGTACTATATCTCTATGTATGATCAAATAATAACTGGATGTTTCGCCACAAGATATTTTGCAGATGGACGTTTCATCAGGCAGATGTTTCGCTGGAAACCTTTTAGCCAAATTGATGTTATGCCACTTGGCCTTTTGCCGATGGAATATTTTGCCAAAAACTTCCTATTTTTCAATTTTTTTCTCTTATGAATCAGCAAGTTCATAGATTTGAAATATCTATATCTCATATTGTGAAAAAGTAAGTAAACTTGATTCAGTGTTGATTCGAAGTGAATTCTGTCAATTTTCTATTTTGGTCTTCTTCCACTAACAGATGGACATTGTTGTTTTTATCCATCAACCATTTAGAGGTTAAAAAAACAAGGAAAAAGAATGAAATTTCACAGAAATAATTCTATTCTACATCTTTGACAACATTAGATGAACAACATAATATAAAATAAAATCATAAAATGAAAGAACACGAATGATTAAAAATATTCGCAGTAGTTTTAATTTTATTATCACCAAGACTTGTACAGCAATCAGACTGAATCATTTTGTAGATGAATGTAAAATTTAAAACACCTAAAACCTGATTTACAATTAAATTTAATGAATCTATGCTTATACTATATCTTATATTATAAATTCTTCAGTGAGGAGGGTCAAAAATGTGTCTTTTGTACCCTAAAAGTATGTCTCTAAAGTTGACATTTTGCAAGAGTTTTTCAGCAGAACATAAGCATTGATAAATATCCAATAACTCCTTCAATTTGTTCTCTTGTTCACCTAATAAATGTATAATGGAGATTTTAGCATCAGATTACTTCCTATACATGCTGCTAGTATATGTTGTATCACTATATATGTACTTAAGAGAGTGAATGAAGGTTTTGACATATATGAAATGGTCAACCAAAACTTTCACACTGGTTTTTTCAGTTTTCAAGTTGGTCTGGCTGACTATGTACGTATGTATCATGAACACACCAATGGAGCTAGAGGGCTGCTAAGTTAAACTTCATTTATTCCTCATTATATCCCACCCCCCAAAACACTGTTTTTTATTGAATCCCCCTAGGTTTTTAGTGGGGAGTTCAATCTACAATGTAAATTAATGCTAAATTAGCCACATAGTTGGTGTTTATTCAGGGTTCAACAAAAAGCAAAAGAAGCAACACACGTGTTGATCGCCTCTTTTTTCATATTTTTCAATTGATCATCCCCAACATGGCATGCAGCCAAAAGGTGTTGGACTCTCAATGGTTTCTATTGATTGACTAACCAGACCTGTTTGTTTGACAATTGGAAAGTTTTGGTCCAAATTCTGTCAATTTTGAGGCGTTATGTTAAAATAGATTTTTTTGCACCCACTGTATATCGATAAAAAGTTACATCATGAAGATATCCATATCGACCACATGTGCAGTCTGTGACTGGGTCTTGTCCCCTCAGATGGTATAATGGTTGTCATGCCTGACATGCAGAAGGATCCGGGTTCGAATCCATGTCTGATGAAAACTGTGGAAAACTCTTGATTAGGTCAAATTTCCGAGTGCACTCAGCAGCTAACTAAGTACACCCTAAGCTATGTGAAAGGGAAGATGAAAATTGGGGAATAGAACGGCACCCTCCCGTATTCAAAAAAAGGTAGTGGTAAACAAAAGTGGAGCCTTTGGGTCACCTCCGACTACCAGCACAGTATAAGTCTTTGACTCGGACCGGCATATGTCGACTTGCATACATATAGTTTGTGACTCATGGTTTTATATTGAGATACATTGATTTTTTAGATATATTTACTTATATGATATTCATTTGATTTTGTCAGACAAGTTCTAAACAGATCATGCTTCATTATGATCTAATCAGTAAAGTAATCAGATTATACTTAATTATGATCTAATCAGTAAAGTAATCAGCTCTTTGATTCCATAAAAGTACAAGAAAATATCAATCAACTTACCAAGTTGTTCCAAGTCCAAACGTACCCAATTGACACCCTCGGGGCAACAGTTGCGTACAGCATTGCGAACATAGATGGTCCCACTGGCGGTGAGACCCCATAATGAATCATGCGATGCACTGATACAAGTAAAATGATTGGTGAATGATGGTTGAGGAACCATCTTGAAGTGACGAGCTTCTGGTGAAAATATCACCATTTCTCCATTAACGTGTTGGGCCCAGATATATTCTGCAACACGGCAAAATGAAAATAGTTCATAAATATTCTTCAAATGTATGCATGCATACCAGGTTTTTCAGATAGGGAGATAATCTGAGCTTCATCTCAAAGACCTACCCAACACACAGGCATTGGAATAGTGTCAAATTTTGAAATCAAGGAAGTCTGGAAGCAGAAGTTCAATACCAATCTCTTGGGGTAGACCTAGTATTGAACCTCGGCCTCTACACTCACCTGATTTTCAAATTCAATGCTATTCCAATGCCTTTGTTGGGTAACTTTATGAAATAAAGCTTGGATTATCTCCCATTCTGGCCAAATTTGGCAAAACTGATGCATGCACGCATACACACACTCCTGAATAGAGATTTTCATTTATGTACGTACATGTATGCACATATGATCACATATACATATCTAATCATATTTATATGCCAAATACTCCTAAACAATACACATGCTACAAAACATTAAAAAAAAGCTTCAGATCCTTGAAGCCCTTATCAAAACAAGAAGCCCAAACCTGAATATGATATTCAATTAAGGAAACAGGGATTTTAAATGTATTTGATAACTGATAAATAAATCTAGCCCTAGGCAGAATTTTGCTTGTATATCACCATGTGTGTCAGGTTTTCACAATGCACAAATGTTATAATGCCAAGCGTACAAGTATTTAAAGATTAAATAATAAATAATATCAATACTAATCTGGATAATAGTTAAAATTGTGGTCAAAAGCTCTAGATCTGAAATGATTGAACTAAGTCATACTTATTGGATCAAATCATTTTTGTGTATGTAAACAAGAAAAGTTAAGTAAAATATTCAAGAAAAATGAAAATTCCTTATCTAGGACCTTTAATAAAAATTGTGTCAATGAAGGACTGAGACCTAAGTACACATTATTCATATATATATAGTTCAGAAAATTGTACAGCTTTGAACACTAAATATATAAAAGAAATTTTTTTCTGAAAATTGATGTCATTCAAGTCAATTATTTCCCAATATCTATTAATGTTCTTTAATTTTCTCCCATGTTTTATTTTTTATGTTCTGCCCAGAATTTGATATTATAGTACTATAGGTGAATTTTCTTGTTGGGATTATCAGTTGTTTACCATGTAACTCTTTTAGGGATTTGAAAATAAAACATCTGTATTAACATAGCATCTCAGCAGTGTTGATCACCTCCCCCGCACCTTCATTAATGATTCTAATACACAGTTTATGTCAAACATGTAGTTTGTTATTTTATATATAGTATTATCATAATGAATTGCATATGGATGTTAGTCCATACTATACATCATTTAATTTTTTTGAAAAAAGGGTTTACTTCTGTAGGTTATCCCGAAAAGCGTATTTGACTATGAGGGATCAGTAAGTATAACAACAGATGTGATGTGACTTGTTTTTCATGTCATCTCTATACACACACATATATATATATATATATATATATATATATATATATATATATATATATTATGAAGATGGTGGTTCTAAAATGCGATAAACATCATTTAAAAAATTGAGTCTAATAAAATCAAATCAAAAATCAAATTCTTGAATTGAACTTTTCTTTGTATAAAACTTTATAGACTGTACAAATATAAAAAGGTTATGACAAAAATTCAGACCAAGAATTCGATTTTTAATTTTATTGAACACATCTAAGAGAAAAAAAATATTCTCAATGTTTGGGTATGAAAGTTCCACAGGCATAGAACACGGGGGATAGGGAACACTCACCATGTTCAGCAGTGTAAGCCCCAGCGCTGACCAATTTCCAAGAGGATGACACAGCCATTCCAAGAGGTGGAGTGATTGTCCAATGGTGACCTGGAAATCAAACAAGTTTTTCAGTCTTGGAGAAAGTACTTTTACTTATTTTTGGCAAAAGTGAATCAATTTTTAGCATTGAAAAAGTATTTTTTTTCATACTAGCTGTTTATGTAACGCTTGATATCATGAGTAGGATTTATAAAATAAAGGATAAGTCAAAATTCAAATTCATTCTAATGATTACATATAATGAGACAGTAATATTTGGCAGAAGGGAATATCAAGTAAAACAATCGCAGTCGTGTTTTGGAACTGATTGCATTTGAACCCCGTATACATAGGCAAGGTTTTTTTTTTTCTTCACTTTTAGGGGTCAAGATCAAACAGAATTTTTTTTTACATTCAGGGGTCAAAATTGAGGGGGAAGATACTTTTTCACTTTTAGGGGTCAAAATCGAGGAGAATGTTGCCCTCTATTATTAGAGGATAAGATTAGAGGGAATTTGATTTTTTCATTTAGGGGTCCAAATCGAAGATGGAGATTTTTTTCCTGTTTCAGGGCAAGAAAATTGAAGGGGTGATTCATTTTCTACCCTTGAAATTTCTGCACAATTTTCTGCACAAGCAAACTAAATATTTCTGGCAGTTGGAAAAAAAATTGACAAATAAGCACAGAATTTCACTATTTTATATCTAAAACTGGTTTTGACAAGTTTCAATGATTGTCACTCATCAGAAATCAGTGCAAGTGTTATCAACAGGATTGGGTAATTAAATGAATAATTATTATTTCTTAAAATATTTAACTATAGATATGAACTGCAACTGATATTTCTATAGAAATGAATTCTTGGGTGTCAGTTTCAGTAGTAACAAGATTCATGCTACAGCACACTGAACCTCCAAATGAAATGAATAGTTCAATTCAATTATCTTCTGAAGGTTACCAGATAAAAAAATCCACCTGATGAAGACTGGAGAGAAAACCAGTCTAAACTTAAATTCTTTAAAATCATCTCCTAATTGAGCTTTCTATGAAGAAAAAAAAAAAAAAAAAAAAAAAAAAAATTCAAAAATTTATTCTATGAAGTCACCTTTAAGGTAAAGTGTTGAACCAGTCAGTACCTTCAACTGAATATTACATATGTAATGATTTTAAAAATTGATCATCTGTCTGAAAAACAAAGAATGTTGCAGAAGATAATTTTTAATTGAGACTATCCAATGTTCTGTTGTTCCTAATACAATGTTTAGGCTAGTCAATTCTCCAGCCTTCATTGGGTAAATTGAATCACCTGAGCCTCACAAATGGCTCAACCAACCAGTCAAGTCAGCTACAGATTCTTCTGAGCATATGTATCTATCAAAGTGAGCGTGTGTGTGTGTGTGTGTGTGTGTGTGTGTGTCTCCAGGTGCTCCTGATCACATTTTTGGAGCTAAAAACTTGACAGATTGAATGAGTAGACCACTAAACACCACCTAAAAACTGTTTTTCCTTAGATTCAATGTTAATTATGGACCAGCAATACCCAAATGCTGGTATTTTTAAAGATATCTTTTGAGAGAAGATTTTTTTTTCAAGATAATTTTTTAGATAATTAGTTTTGGTACTTGCACAAGCCAGGGTGATTCATTTATGTGAGGTATGGATATTTTACACCAATTGAAAAAAAATTGGTCCATATCTGAAGTCAGCAGTGAATATATGCCATATTACGAATTTGTTCTTCAAGAATGCTTTGAAAGAAAATAATCATCTTTACCATCCATAGACTGCTTTGTACACCTTTCTCTATGTGTTGAATAGCAGAAGCAAAGATCAAAGGATTAATCTTATATCTGGTGTCCACTGATGAAGATAAACAGGATGTGCAAATGCAGAAAAACATCCTTGGGACACCTCGATGACAAGCGTTGACGAAAAACATCTTGACAAGTGTATTGACAAAAAGACTTGTCACTTCTGTCTTCCTGAACAATAAGCCAGAAAAGCAATAGGTGTTTTTACAGAAAGAAGCCACATCCTGGTGGGTGGATTCATCAAAAAGCGTAGGTGGACATGGACGAAGACACCAAAAAGCGTAGGTAGATCCACCAAACGTGTACATACTGATCCCCTATAAGAAGGTAACGATCGTCATCTTGGGCAGAGGAGATTCCTGGTGATTGCAGATCACAAGATACCAAGACGGCGCCTGTGTGCTCATCTACTCTCTCTCTGTTCTCCACATGCAACAAGGAACTGTACCAAATAAAAATATATACCTATATTTTTATGAATCTGCATACTATCTTCCTTCTTGAATACCTTGAAGTCTCATGCCTATGTAACATATGAACAAAGATACCAACAGACAAAGACCATCTTTTTTTTTTAGTCATTTACCTTGCATTATGCTTTTGCAGGCCTGGATAACATTTTTGTAACTGGGCACAAACCACGTGCCCACATATGTAGCAGCAATCAAACCTCCACTTCTTGGAGAAGTGAGCAGCTGTGATAATTTCTGTGGATCAAGTCTTTCAGCTACTGACCGCATCATATCGGTCATTGTTGGGTCCATCATGAAGTAGTCACTAAAGGCCACCTGCAAGAACAAACAAATAGGATTACTGACACCAATAAAGACAGAATACTGATAATGAATAAGTAAAGGGTCATTGTATGTGATTATACCAGACTGATTTCCTCATCTTTTTTATATTAGAAACTGTCAGCCAAAACTGTCAAAATAGGTTTCTTCAGTTTTTAAGTTGGTCTAGTTGGTTATGTATGTTTCACATGTACAGGCTGCACCAAATTTTAAATATTTATTACTTAAGTCTAGAAAAAACATCCTTTTTGTTTTTTTAAAATTCCATCTCAAAATAGGTTTTTAGCAGCTGATTCAATTCACAAATCAAATTTATGCTAAATTGGTCACAAGTTTGTGCCTGCTTGTTTTTTTTAGAAATTCAAACTTTTTTGTGATGCAGCAAATGGTGAGAGAAGTAATTTATTCATTGATCAGCCTTTATTCCAATTTTTTGATTGATCTCCCCCAACAGGACATGCTGTTAAAAGTCATTGATCCCATGACAGTTTCTGTTGAGTGAATAACCAGACCTGTTTTTACAAGGTTTTGACTGTATACACTCAAACCTTTGTCAGGTTTTTGCTTTGTTCCAGATTTTATGTAGAATCTTGTTTTAGGAGAATATGTACATCCTCTCTCATGTCACCTCTGGTTTTTGCAAGTGTGATCGTCTACTAACCTCCTAGCTGACCTCCTGACTTCTTAAAAACACATTTCAGAACACGACAGATACCTGTGATTATTTTGAACCCATCAGTAAGAACATCAGAGCCGAAAGGGGTGCACAGTAAGTCTATTCAATATTACAACATTGGCAGGGAAGTTATGTTACCTCTAATTTTTGATACTCAGCGTATGCAAAAATTTGATGTTGTTCAAATTTTTTTCCTGCTACAATATCATGTGTGCACCAAATGCTTACGCGAATATAAACTTTAAATTGTTTCAAGATGATTTTTGCACAGTCTATCACTCATATCTATAAAACTGTATGATTGCTACAACCTTGAAAATTTGCATGAGTTCACAACAAAGCAACACTAAAACAATTTTTTCATTTTTTGAAAAAAAGCGCTTATTTGGGTCTCTATGGTCATAATAGGCCAACAATGCCAAAATCCTGTGCAAATATTTTTTTTTTTAGATAATTTTAGATGGAAGCTTAATTTTTTTTTAGATAAATCAGTTCTGGAACATGCGCAGACTATAGTGATTCATTTATGCAAGAGTAAGGATATTCTTTTAATATTTCAACTCAGGAGATAACAGAAACAGAGAGCTAAAATATTTCCTTCAATAAGTATAATTATGATGTATTATAAGTATAATTATTAATTACTGTATCATTCAAGTAACTATCTGTTTGTGCGCAAATCAATTTCCTTTGTGCACTGGTTACAGAATAAAATGGAAGACAGCAGCCACTATATCAAAGTCAAATAAATGTTAGGAAAAAGAAGGATTGGGAGGAAAAAAGAAGAATCGAGTGAAACATTACTTACTTGGTACCACATTCCTTGTCCGAATGGATGTTCCCGAGTAACATTGGTACAGAACCAGACCTGCCCCTGGGTATCCACACACCATCCAGTGTTATTGTCACCCAAGGCAATGCTCATCATTTCAGGGACATGGCAGTTGGCAGGACTGAATAGAAATCAAATTATAGATCATACAAATCTCACCATATAAATGCCACTGTCATCAAATTTGTACAGATGTCTATTAGTCTGTCATGCTATTCCAAACCAATAAATAAAATTAGAAAATGCTACAGTGACCATGATTTCATCACCTGACGTAGGATTAGTAGACCAATGACATACACATTAACTACTGCAACAGAAATTAAATCTATCAGGATTTCGAGCCTGAAGTATTGTCAGTCAGAATATGTAGAGAGATGCAACTATCAAAGTGATGAAAGTTGCTAGACAGACAGCTTAATTTGAAAAAAAAACCAAACAAACAAAAAATATGTCACCAGAAATCTTGGAACACTTTGACAAGCAAATTATGGAGAGATTGAAAAATTCGATTTCACTTTACATACGTAATTATAAATGCATTATATTACTTTGAAACTATTTGAAATGGTATCCTGTTCACTGTGTAATATCTGAAATCATTTCAAATAGAGTTTCAAAGTGATATAACAGATTTATAATGATTTCTGTCAGATTATACATCCATTTCTTAATAATATAATTGCCGCATTGAGAAATGAACAGAATAGACTTATTTCACCCTTAAACCAACCCTAACCCTTACCTAAAACATTTTGGTTAAATAAAAAACCAAACAACAAATAACAACGTTCACAAGGAGTAGACTCCATGATACTAATCAAGAAAGTAAGTGAATACTTTACATCCGCAGTTTCGCATGATGGGCAGAAAGAAGGTTTTAGTTTAACATTACATTTATATGTAAATTTGAAAAAAAAAAAAAAAACATATATAACCATAGAATTTCACTTTTCTCAAAATTGACAAACTCCCCCCCCCCAACAAAAACAAAGGTCTTATTTATTGAATGGAATAAATTCACATGGGTAAAATATGTTTTCATAATCAATTGGCCATTTTGCAATCTCTGAATCTCAACAACAAAAAAAACGCCCAACCTGGTGTTTGTAAGTTAATTGCGTCCTAATAAATAAATAATTAAATACATTTATACTAAAAGATTTGCAAGATTTATGCATACACTCCTGGGCAAAAAAATGAGAAGCTTTTTTTAACAGTTCTTTTTGCAATTATTCCTTCATTCTAACAATTATTGATGAAATATCCAACAATATTTTACACCAATGTGTGCAGAGTATATTTCATTATGTGATAATTTTATTCTGTTTTTCTTCAGAAACCTCAGCCATTTGGTCGAGCTGTCTGAAAGTTGTTTACAATGTGTTGCCTAATGTTCTTCCATTCATCACTAGCTGCTCCTCACAGATGATCAGTGTTCCCAAATTTTTTTCCAACTAGTTAGGCCTTAATCTGAGCCCATATGTTCATCATGGGATTATGATCTGACCACAAACTAGACCAAAGCATCATGGACAGAGGTTGCCACTCCAACCTTGATTTTGTCGTTTTTGCTGTGTGTGCTGGAACATTATTTTATTTGAAAATGGCCTCTTAGTTCTATTTTCCACAATTATGGTCCAGGCTTGGAAGCAACCCTCCCTGTGAAATGTTTTGCCACTCCTTAGGATTAATGGACTCCTTGCATTGTACTCTTTCCGCCTTCTGTCATTTTAGCTTGTTGTCACTTTAGATCTAGCCGAACTCGCTTTTCATACCAAAAAAACCTGTTTCTTGGAATGTGAGGCCAATTCCATTAATTGTAGACAATACAATTTGAATATCCTCAGACTTAGAAAGTTTCTGAATATCTGTTTAAGACTTTCTGGCTTGACAAAGACCAGCAATATGGCTTACGGCTTTAATGGTTGTATGAAATTTAGACACTTTTGAAGGTGTTTTGCACCAGAATGATGATGCAATTTTAGGAATATATGCATAAAAAATTAACTACAAAGAACTCCTTTATAATTTTAAGTGCGTTTGGAATGATATTACAACAGTAACAACTCACAGAGATGATAGATGGCTGATATTTTTGTAATCTGGGTCAGAATCTAAGGAGAAAAAGACTATCAATAATTTCAAATATACTTACTCACAAACTTAGCACATTTGTTATATATCATTGTCACATATTTTGCCACTATTCAATAAAACTAAAGAGTATTCATGCAAAATATGATGGAAAGAGCTTGGATCATTTTTTTGGCCTACGAGTGTACATTACAGAAATAATCCACTTATTTTTGCTGGTTGCTATACTGGATACATATAATTTCCAAGTTCTGCCAGGAAAGTATCAAGCCATTTTGAATATCTCAAGAACCAGTTGCTCAGACTCGACATAACTTGGCTACCAATCAGAGAGTCCTTACTGCTGATGCATCAACGGATACTCACTTAATCAATTCAAATTGCTAGATATTCTCCAGACTGGTCTCGTAAATTACCAAACTTTGATCATTCTGAATGCCTGAGATTTACTTTCGTAAAAGAACAACAACTTCTTTTCCCTATTTACTTACCCTTCATACTTGCACCATTCATCTCCTTCTGGATGTTGGTCGGAGACTCCAGTGCGACACACCAACTGCAGATCTCTGGTCAAGCCCCAGACGACTCGGTTAAGGCAAGCTAACTGGATAAGGTCATATTCACACGGGATTTTTTGACTGCGGTATGCAGGACGTTCACGAGATAAGTCCTTATGGACTGCAATCTCACCATTTAATTTTATGTACCTATCAAAAGGAACACAAAGCTTTCAGATTCAAGTAAGTGTACGAGGAAATATAATGGTTGTTGTAAATTGTAGCTCAAATATAGCAAAAATCAGAACTTAAAGTCCAAGATATTGATAAAATAATAAAAACAGAGAGATGTCAGGAGATAGAAAAAATAAAAGCTAAAGGAAATAGGAAAATGAAGAAAGGGAAATTAATAGAAAAATGACAAAGATGAACAGGAAAGATGCAAAATGAATGAGGAAAAATGAAAGATTAAAAATGAATGGCTGTTACAGATTCAAACCTTATTCTGACTGGAGTTAAAAGATGAATATGAGGTCAGGTAAAAAATAACTTGCTAAGAAAACAGAAAAATTTCAAAAGAACCCATGATCAGAACAAATGAATTCTCTGAGGATGTCATAAAAATTCCAATTTCCTTTTCTTTCTCTCTCTTCTTAGTTGCAAGTTGAAACCATGTCTGGGTGTTACTTTCTTTTTCCTCTCTTTTGACATACCCTCAGACTACTTGTAATAATGAAGTCAACTCTCTGGGAGTTTTTGGAAAAAATGTAAAAAGGAAGAAGGAAAGAAAAATGGGAAGAAAGAAAAAATAGAAAAAAAATGGAAAAAGGAGAAAAAGAAAGGAAAAAGAGAGAGGGAAAAAGGAAAAGAGAAAAAAGGAGAAAAGATGAAGAGGGAAAAAAGGACTAAAAGACAAAAAGAAAAGAGGAAAAGAAGAAGAGAGGGAAACAAGAAAAAAGAAAAAAGGAAAAAGAAAAGAAAAAAGGAAAAAGGAAAGAAAAAAGGAAAAAGAAAAGAAAAAAGGAAAAAGAAAAGAAAAAAGGAAAAAGAAAAGAAAAAAGGAATAAAAGAAAAAAAGGAAAAAAAGAAAAAGGAATAAAAGAAAGAAAGGAAAAATGAAAAAAGGAAAAAACAAAAAAAAGAAAAAGAGAAAAAGAGAAAAAAGGAGAAAAGAAAAAAAGAAGAAAAGAAAAAAAGGAGAAAAGGAAAAAAGGAGAAAAGAAAAAAAGGAGAAAAGAAAAAAAGGAGAAAAGAAAAAAAGGAGAAAAGAAAAAAAGAAGAAAAGAAAAAAAGGAGAAAAGGAAAAAAGGAGAAAAGGAAAAAAGGAGAAAAGAAAAAAAGGAGAAAAGAAAAAAAGGAGAAAAGAAAAAAAGGAGAAAAGAAAAAAAAAGAAAAAAGGAAAAGGAGAAAAAAAGAGGGAAAAAAAAAAGAAAAAAAGAGAGAAAAGGTAAAGGCAAAAAAGAAAATTGATGGTTTCTAGTAAATAATAATTTATATCTATACTAACAAAGAGGTAAATGATAGGTATAAAATTACTAGCATACTTTTCATTTCAAAGTAAAACCTTCAGTAAAACTTAGTTTGAACCTGTTTATTCACAAAGATAAACACCTGACATTCTTATCTCTCTGTCACTTAAGACTTTTTATTAACCCACCTAACTCTCAAGATAGAAATACAAAAATACATAGAGCAATACATGACTCACTAAGATCAAAGATGCAATCGACTGGAGTTGTCAGTTTCAAGGGTTTAACCAAACCAGTGAGACAAAAAAGGTTGTAATTATCTTTTCAAAATCAAAATATAGCCATATACTCTCTCATACTCTCTTTCCTATATAGAGACAACTGATTCAAAGGCAGATTAATTGTGGTTCATGTTAAGTCAAGTTTTGATGCCAAGTGTGTATTTAGCTGAGCTGACTGCCAGGAAAAAATTTTTTGATTTTCAAAGATTTTTGGTTACAAGAATTTTGAATGAGAGACTGCATGCTTTCGTTATTTATTTTTTATTAGATTAAGTATTGTAAAGCTTTATTATCAGTTTTTGACTTCTATTTCCCTTCATCTCAATTTTCCAGGTTTCCCTAAGCAAAAGGAAAGTGAGTTCTAATCTCACCGGCAGCTTTTTTTTCTTCATTTCTGATTATAATGTTAGCTCACTGCTATAGATAAGTTATGATAAAGAGCAACAGAAAAATTAAAATGAAGATAGTGTACTGTATCAATATAACCTTTATATATGACTTCTACAAGTTGCATTCCATCACGGAGAAGACAGGATCCATAATTTTCTATAAGGGAGTCTGCATTATAACGAATTTTCCATTTTTTCCTAACCTTGATCCTAATTCCACCCCTAACTTCAAGTAACTCAGTAATTGGTGCACAAATATAACGTTTTTGTCCAAATTCATTTCCTTTTTACAGTTGGTGTAACCTGATTCTTCCTATTCTTTTATTTGGCTATTATTTGGAGAGTTAGATTTAACATTTTGAAGATTGGGGTCCATGCTCAGGCAGTGTTATGATGAGTACATGCAAATCACTTACCAGCCGCAGTCCTCATCAACAGCTATGTAAGCAACATCCCGGATTGCCTCTACCTGCTTCTTGCCTTCTACCTTTTTGGAACTGATTCCTGTGCCAACGTAGACTGTATTCTGGTGGAGGCGCCACCAGATATAGCCTGATCGAGACACGGCTATTTGTTGTGCGCAAAGGTCAACCTTTTGCCAGGCTCCGGACATTGAATCAGTTTGTCTATAAAACAGATTCTCACTCCTGAAAGAAAAAAACATTGAAAAAAAACAAAAAAACATGAGATGATTACAGTACAGAGAAATAAAGAGAGAGAGTGAGTGAGTGACTAAGGTGAGGAGAGAAGGAGAGAGAGTGAATAAAGAGGAGGGAGAGAGATTAAGGAGGGGAAAGAGAGAGTGAATAAGTGTTTGGTTAAAATTACTAATTCCTAGAAGGTAACCGATTATGACAGACCTGATGAAAGCGGGGGGTACAGTGGCCAAAGTGTTATGACTATAACAATGAGAAATCTGAGTAAATCGGTGTATAATATTCGTATCTTGCATAAGTGAATCACCATAGTCTGCAGGTGTACCAGAATTAATTATCTAAAAAAAAAAAAAAAATGATCTAAAATGATCTAAAACAAGAAATATATTTTTTATGTAAAATTATCTAAAAAATACTTGCATAAGATTTGGGCATTATTGGTCCAAAATGACCATAAAGACCTAAAAATGCCTTTTTTTTAGAAAGAAAAACAAAAAATGTTTCTAGATGGTGCCTAGTGGTGTACTCATGCCAATTCCCAAGGTTGTAGCCCAAAAAGTGTGACCAGGAGCAACCGGAGACACAGGCACATACACACACAAACTGCAGCTCATTCTGAGCTATGTTCATTTGTATAATTGAATTTCTGAGTTTTTAAAGAAAAGAAACTAAACAAGCTCGGCTGTACTAAAGCCAAATTCCCTTTCTACATTAAGATCTAAAAGTAGAATGAAACAATATTATTCCAAAAGTACATAATCTGATTTCAAAATCCTTTATTAGGGGTTCCTATATCAAAAAAGTTGACTCGAGATAAGAAAGTGAATATGTCATCAGTTTTTGCGTGTGTAATGTCATTGTGACGTGACTGGTTTTTGTCGAAGACATTGTCCCTGTTGTGACTCATAAAAATTAAGTCAAAACTCAGTAGTAGGAGTTTGACATTATTTTTTATGACAGAAATTCAATGTTTACAGAAAAGTAACAAGAACTTAAACACATACACAGAGATGACCAAAGAGAGAAGAATCCGGAACCCATTTGGCAGGTTGGTTGGCATTCACTTTGAGGGACAAGAGTGATTTGATCTTATTCCCATGAGAGTTTGAAAGAAATACTTACATGAATACTTTAATTCATATTTCAGATAGAATAGGTAAGTTTGTTTTCTTGATGAAAAAAAGCTAGAAATATCTATATTACTCACCTATCAGAATACCAAATATGCATGTGTGTGACTGCTAAACTATTAATGTTTTCAGGTACCCCCCACACCAACCAACTGTTGACCAATTTTGGCAGGAGCACCTGCCTGTGTATCACATCTTTCTTCTCAGTCTCTTTTTCATCTGAATTCTGCTGGGTTTCTTTGTTGGTCTTGATTGTTGTCGTAGACTTTATGCTCAGCATTGGCGAATCCAAAAAGTTGCCAGCAGATGCCGAACGATACATTCTATAAAAGTCCTCCTCTGTAGCCGATTCCAAGCTATCTGACCGTGGCAGGTTATAGGTAGAGTCAAGTCGTGCCCAGGGCTGCTCGTCTTGGTGCAACTGGAGAGTGTCCACATCTTTTTTCGAGAGGCTTCTCGGACGTGCATTCTTCTTTCTTGTAACTGGCTTCTCCCTAAGGACCGCCTGGTTTTCCGCAGACATTCCTGGAATGTCACCCATTTTCATCTGATACGTATCGTCCGTTATCTTTTCCAAGGGTGAGACAGCCTTATCTGCACAGGATTTGCTTGTGTCAGTAGGCGGGAACAGCAGATTATCATTGGCCAGAGCTTCCTTAGGGTCATTCAGTGAAGAAGGGTCACTCTCAGATTTGGTCACCGGGGCTGGTTGCAATTCTTTTGGTGGGAACACAGCTGATGTACTCGGGGCACTTGACTTCCGTTTGTATATAGTGTCAGTAACTTTCCAAACATCATCTCTGTACAGATTTCTAGAAAGATCCGGTCCGTTATCAGCCAGTAATGTTCCAGGATCAAACTCTGGAGGTGACTCGGGTTTTGTATCGTCTGCTATAGAGTCTTCAGATACGGCAGACTCAGGATTAGAAGTCCTTGCTGGTTCTGGAGATTCAGCACCTTCACCTTGCTTACGCTCAAGGGGCGGACTCTCAGGCATCACAGACAGATCTTTGACGATATTGGAAATCTCATCAACTGTGGTAGTAACATGATCATCATTAATTCTAGATGGATGTTCTACTTTTGTCTGGTCCACTACGGAACTTGGCTGGTCAGCTATCTCAGGCCTTTTAACGGATGGAGGAGGCTTAGTAGGACAATGGAGTGTTGGTGTTGATTTGGAACTACAGGGGGGAGTTTTGGCAGTGGGTCGAAGGGGAGAATTACTGGAGATGCTGTCACTATCACTCTTAGTACTGCCAGGAGAACTTGTTACTTCTGGACTGTCCGCAGAACAAGGCTGGATTGGTACTTCAGTCCCACTATGTTCCTTTGATTTTTGACCTGTGAAATGAAGAAAAAAAAGGGAAGAAAAAGTTCAGAATGAAATGGCTGTTATACAGAAAATTCCAAAATTAAAAGAATTTCATCACTATTATAAAGATTTCTGGTGGTTTTAATATTTCTAATAATGGATTTCTTTTCTACTACATCAGTCTTCTTGGATGGGGGCGTCAAGAGCCTTGAGGGGATTGGCAAAGAAAATTATTGGTGGGGGGTGTAATAGCCTCAAGGGGTTGGTGAGCAAATTTTATCACAAGGTGCTCCAAAAAGTTATTGGGAAATAAGCAAGTACGATGATTCCATTATTTCAATAAAATTCATATATATGGCAGGGCTACATTAAACAAGATGAAGTAAATGTACTTTTCGATACATTTTCCTTTTCAATTATGACTTTGTTACAAGTAAGATTCTCTTTTTTTTTTTGTTCAACTAGTTATTACCTGTGAAAAAAATTCACAGATATATTTGAAATTACATGAAATGAGATTTCAAGAAAAGAAACTAAATAACATTCTTAATACTGTACGATGATTTTCCTCAACTACACCCAATGTGGTAGACAGCCATGTTTGGGGAACAACCCTAAGACCTTGCTGAACATGTAAGGGTCTACATAAGTAGCAAGGCCTATGCAAGAGAGAATGAAATAGCTATTAGGCCTGTGCTAATGGAATTTCAAGGTAAAATGCTATGTTTTAAGGTGTTCAGGACCACTCTCTGAACCAAGGGTTTACAAGCCATGGTCCACTGGGATGGGATGATGGAATAGGGTTGCAGCTTTCCTGTTGGAGTTCCTTTTTCCTAGTTAGATAGCCCAACAGGTAAAGGTCTGTTGTCTCTTTGGAGGAGAATTCTGACGGTATGGGTGACCTGGGTCATTGAACCTTAGGTCCTGGACTCATTGCGAAGGTTTACACTTAAGAGTGGTTTTTCTTTTTTTTTTTTTTGCGTACAAAATATTAAAACTGAGACTTGCAGTAAAGCAATGATAAGCATCCAAATGACTTTGATCATTATTAGGTACTCTATTATAGTGGCCTTGTGTCAGACTAAGCTAACCTTAGTTAGAAATTACATCAATAAGTCTGCAGCCTGATGATCAAAAAAGCATTTACAACAAATATCTATTTTTAACATAATCTCCTAACTTGTCAATGCACTCAACCTAATGCTTCTTCCTTGATCACATAAAGGGGGTAACATTTAGTTCTCATGTATAATACGCAGTTTTAGTTTCAAAAATCAAGAAAAAGGTGTGTGTTATATACAATTACAATACATGAAAATCATATCAAAAAAACAACCAAAAAAATGAAACATAGACCAATCATTATACATTGAAATTTTCAGATCAAAATTTGGCTTATAACTAAAAATTAGACGAAAATGGAATAGAATAGGATTGAGGAACAGATTACATTAACAGCAGCATGAAAAAAAACAAAGACCAATCAAAAAAACAAACACAGGTCTGGTTAGTCACTCAATAGACCAATGTCCTTTGGCAGCATGTTGCATTGGGGTCGATCAATGAAAAATTCCAGGTCTGGTTGATCTCTTAACAGAAACTGTCACGAGACCCATGAATTTTGTTGGGGGGGGGGGGTTGATCGATTGAAAATTTGGAAAAAAAAGGACGATTAATGAATAAAGTTACTTCTCCCACCTTTTGCTGGGCAGTGATCACTACAAAGTCAGAATTTTCACAAAAACAAATGCGAATGCTGACGGGCAGAAACTAAGGGATTGATTTAGGAAAAACTTATATTACAAATTGACCCCCCCCCCGCTAAAATTCTCTGTAGAGGGACTTTTCAAAATATAAAAATGAGCATTTTTTTCTAGACATACTAAGGAGTGAATGTTTAAAATTTCAGCCCTCTAGCTCTATTGGTGCAGCCTGTACATACAATATATACATACTAAGCCACTGAGCTAGACCTGCATGAAAACTGAAGGAACCTATGTTGGCAGTTTTTTGATAAGGAGTAGATGTTTGGAATTTTCAGCCCTCTACCTCCATTATTGTTCAGAATGTGTGCATGAAGGGATAACTGCGGGTAAAAGTAAGTATTTTTCCAATTGGGTAGATTGTTCACTGGGGCATGCATAAAAAATATCATTATTAAAAGGGATATTATTATTCTTTTTTCTTTAGTTGCCCTTACGCAGGCTAATGCTTCATCCATTTCCACTCTATCTACAGGTATCAGATAACTACTTGCTTGGACTATTTGTGGTTGTGAAATAGATGTAGAGGTGACAGGAAACCGGGAGTGGGATGGGCGTCACTCACTCCCATTTTTGCCATTTCATCGATGGCTTGTGGAAGAGACGGACCCATAGTATGTATTAGGTGCCACACTTGTTGGACTGTGATGTGTGCAAGTTGGAATAGTATATGTTCTGTACCGGACCGACTAGTTGCTCTTCTTTCCTAATTTTCAAAAAAAATAAAAATAGAAATAAAATAAAACAACTTTGTTTCAGACATAAGGAGTAAATGTTTGGATTTTCAGCCCTCTAGCCTAATTGGCACATCCTGACACATATATAAATAAATAGCCAACTAAACAAAACCACTTGAAATCCTACGATGACCGGAGACCGTTTTATTTGGTGGTTGACATTTTTGAACAGATAATAGCTCAAAAATAAATAAGTATCGAGAATAAGTTTAAAATATGTATGTGCTGATCATGATGATAATGATAATGATAATAATATTATTAAAAAAAAAGAAAAAAAGACCCACCCCAATGGTGATGTAGGTTTGAACCACAGCACTGCTGTGATAGGTGAGGCAGAAAGGGGATCAGAGGAGAAGAGAGGAGGGCTGAAGACCGGTGGAGACTTACTGTCACTCAGCCTTCAGCAATAACCACAGAGCAACTAGCATGAAACTGTAAACCACAGCTGTGGACTATGAGAGTGTGGAGAGGAGGGCTAAAGACTTGAGGAGACTAGCTGTCATACAACCTCCAGTGGTGACCACCAGGCTACTGGCGAGCAATTGCTAATAATAATAATGATAGTAATATCCGTACATCAGATCACTACAGCCCATGCATGTAACGGACCTAATTAAAATTACCTAAAAGATATGTTGAAGTTTTGGTTGATGGTTATAATATGACTAAAATAAAATAATAGTCTGTCTGTGTACGAGAACAATTATCTGGAAAAATTATATAAATTATATTAAAAAAAAAAAGTCTCTACCTTAAAGATACCAGCATAAGATTTGGGCATTGTTGGGCCAAAGTGATCATAGAGACTTAAGAAAGCAATTTTTTGGAAAACAAAACAAAACAATATTTTTAGATGGTGCCTAGTGATGTATTCTGCAAGGTTGCAGTCTCCCAAAATGTGACAGGGAGTCCTGGGAAAACACACACAAATAAGTAAAGAGAGAAGAATCTGTAGCCCACTAAGTAGGTTGGTCAGGCTGTTTTTTAGGCTATGATGATTCAATAATGATGATATAATTATGTATTAAAAATGATCATGCATTAGAAGTGAGGTGAAAAATGAGTATGAAATAATAGTATCATATTATAATATAAGTACATCTTGAAACTGTAGAAAATGAAGATGAATAAAACTTGCCAAGTATAAGCTGAGGGTGATGTAATATTTTATAATGAGGTATCTTCAATAGTGTTAGTAATTATCCAAAATGCACAAACAAGAATATTTTGGACAAAAATGTCCATGTACTTATCCGTATACTCAGTAATGGAAGGAATACTGACTACGTGTAATAGCTGACATGTTGGACACTAAATCGCTTATTGTAGAGACAGAGAGAAAAAGATATAAACTCACACAGGTATATATATATATATATATATATATATATATATATATATATATATATATATATATATATATATATATACATACATACACACACACATATATATGTATTTATATAATACATATATATGTATAATTATATAAATGTGTGCATGTGTGTGTCCGTGTGGTGTCTTTTTGTGTGTTTGTATCATCAGGTAGCAACAGCTTGGGTCTAAACATTTTTCATTTGTTTATTTTTAGTCAAAAGAACATGAAAAAAAACAAACAAATGTCAGCAGAGACAAATCGTCAATTTCTGAATCATCTAACTACTAGCAATAATATCCAGCAGTAACAATACCATTTATCCTGTGAAAATGATACAAACATAAAAGAAAAAAAAAAGTTCCCTCCTCACTAAAACATGGCTGCTTGAATATGACCCATGGGAGTGAAAAAGAGAGGGAAGTCCCCCCCCCCCCCGCCATGATTTTGACCCCTGAAAGAAAAGGAAGAAATTCCTCCACCCTGATTTTGACCCTTAAAAGTGAAAAGAAAAAGTTGCCCATCATTTGGATCCCTAAAAAATGATGATAAATTCACCCTCGATTTTGACCCCTAAAAGTGAAAAAAAATTCTACCACAATTTTAACCCTTAGAAATGAAAAAAAAAATTTTCATTGGATTTTAACCACCAGAAGAAGAAAAAAATCTTTCCCCTTAATAAGACCCTTAAAATAGGAGAAAAAAATTTTTTCCCCTAGATTTTGACCCCTAAAAGTGTAAAAAGAAGTTCTCTCCCATTTTGAACATTGAAAAAAAAAAAAAAGAAGCAAAATTCCCCTTAAAAGCAAAAAAAAAAATTTCCCCTACATATTGAACTCTAAAATGGAAAAAAAAATCTTGTTGATTTTGACCACTGAAGGTGAAAAATAAAAGTTCCCTCCACATAATCTACATAACATTCCAATTCCAGAATTTCATGTTTTGGAAAAATGATTTTTCAATGAAGCAAAATATTCAGCAGTATAGTTACATTGTAAATAGAAACCCCCTCTATCCCCCCCCCCAAATTCTGTGTTCTGGAATAATGATTAACATTTGAAAAGAAAAAAACTCATAGAAAAATAGTATCATTAGAATATGAAGTCATTGAAGTCATGTATGAAAAATTTCTCTCAACGAATAAATATGAAGAGAATAAGTGTTCTAATATGGTATCACAGCTTTTTCCCCTGGAAACAAAAACTGGGGTCCAGTTCCGCATTATGAATATGTATTAAGTAGAACCCAGCTAAAAAAAAAAAAAATTAATTCAATGTTACAAATTCCCAGATTTTTTTGCACACTCAAATCCTGTATATTTTAAAGGTACCTTGAATCATTAGATCAGGGTGTGATACACCTCCTGGGAGGTGGGGAGGTGAACTTAGTCACAAACTTTCACAAACATAAGTATAGTTTATTCTGCTTGTTTGTATGTACAACCATTAATTTCTTTACTGATTTTTTTTTATTTTTTAACATGCGTGGTTAGTTTGGGTCAAATTTATCCAACAGGACCAAAAAGCAGGTATCAAGTGGATGGATCCAATTTCAAACATTGGGGCACCATTGATAGTTAAACTGTATTCATGGGAAGAGCAGCGGGAGATCATATATTGGGTTATGGGGATTTTTGAAAAGATTAAAATATAGTTGAGTGACACATTAAGAAGATAGAGTTATCTGCCAGCGTTAGGAAAAGAAGAAAGAAATGAAGAATAGCCAGAATTGGAGGAAGGGAGGAACAGAAGTCTTAAAGACGGATACATTATAAGCATGTAAGAAGGGAATGGTAGATAAAGAGAGAGTGATAAAATGTGAATTTGACCCCAAGGAAGATCTAGACAGGAAGGAACTAACCCTAACTGAGAGAAGGTAGAGAGGGAAACCAGCTTGTGAGGGGAACCGTAGAGGAAGTAGCTAGAGGGTTATTTTTTAAATATGAATGAGTAGGAATTTTGTTGAAGAAAAATTCCATCCAACCTTACTTCTACTGCCATATTTTGAACCCTTAATTTTCCTTTTCAAATTTTTGTCCATGTTTTCTGTATGTTGTTTCTGTCTTTGTTTTTTGGGAGATGCTCTTGTGACTCCGACGGAACAGTTCAAATCACAATAGCTTTTTCTTGGATTTGCAGTTGGTCATGCAACTAAGTTTGGTGTTTGGGCCATGTAGTTATACTACTGTTGTTGACCAGACCATGGATACAGGGAAAAAAGGCGGACAGTTGCTGACCAGACTACTGAGACAGGGAGAAGAGCTGGACAGGTTGTCAACCAGATAATAAAGACAGGGAGGAAAGGGAGGTGTTGAGAGAGAGAGAGAGAGAAGGGTGTTGATCAGAAAACAGAGAGAGGTGGGGCTCCCACACAAAAGAGGGAGAAAAAAGGAGTTATAGACTTGATATTAGTAAAAGAAGGTTAAGTAACACTAAGTGCATCTGAACTTCCAGATCCAGTTTAGATTCATTTCATACTGAATTAGTAGAAGGAGGATCTTGCTCATTGTATTTCTTTGTAATCTTCACAGCAGTTTTGCCCAGTTTCTCAGGATAGGACCTCAAATTCATACTTCATAAAAAAATTTTGATAACTTCTAGTGAATTTCTATTGTTTTTCATCCGTTTTCCATAGGGAAGCAGATGAGAAAGCATAACAGAGAAACATGCAGCCATAATGATTTAATGATTTGTTTGCTGATTGCAATTACAGATCTTTCGTAAGTGTTACATAGGATTTCCTGATAATGAGAGACTCTCCCAGCATTGGAATGCATCAATTATACATTCTCATAAGTTTGAAGGATTATTTTCAGGCTAGAATAGAAACTTCTCTGGGTCATGACAACAATGTAAAAAACCTAACCAAGTTAGTTGCATAAGCTGATAAGGGCCTGTGTTTAGTGTATTTACGTTAAAAAGGGGTCCTAAATTAAAAAGACAGATATTTATTCTAAAATAATTCATAAATACTGACTAATTTTTAAAAAAATTCATGGTAAATATTCTGCATATTTGTTCTGACTGGGCTATGCATTGATTTAAATGAATGCCAACTCACACAATGCTTCTTATTTGATCATATTTGATGCAAAAATTTATCCAAATTTATACTGTTTGTGGAAATAAATTTTGTATGAAACTTTCTATAATCATTTCTCTCGATAATTACACAAAGTTTTTACAATAAAATTACTTTTTTTTGTTTTGGATTTTGTTGTGAAAAAAAAAAGAAAAAGAAAAAAGTTAGTAGGTAAATAAGTCTGTTGTTGTCGGGTGGCAGTATAGAATTTTGAAAAAATTCATTGATTGACTATGCGAGTAAAAAATTTACATTCTAATACTTAATCTTTTTTTTTCAAAATTTAGGACCACATTTTAACATAATATGTGCTACCCACAAGCTTTTATAAGCTTCTTATATAACCAACTTAGCAGGGTTTTTTTGTTATAGTTATGAACCAAAAAAGTTCCTTTTTAGCCTAAAAATATTCCTTCAAAGTTATATGTATGATTAGTGCTTTAAAACACTGGCATTGTCTCTTGTTATTAGAAAACCATGTGTAATATTTGCAACAGTTACGATCAGAGCTGTAATTGCAGTCAGCAACAAAACATTGAACCATTATGGCTGCTTGATTATACTCCTTGGTCTGCTTTCCGATAGAAAAAATGTGGGAAAACAAATAAACTAAAAGTAATCAAAATCTTTTATCAATTATAAACTAGAAGTCCTATTCTGACAAAATAGGCAAAACTGCAGACAAAAACAAAAACAAAAAATGAGCATGATTCTTCAAGTACTAATTTAGTATGAACCGAATCGAGGCTGGATCCGGAAGTTCATCATGATGTCAGACTTTGCCAGTCAATAGAAACATTACAGAGTTTCAGCAGCAATGGAGAGGGTGAATCCAATTCAGTCTCATTAACTCGTCTTATTAAACTAAATCCATTCTACATGGCTGTTTACAGTTCATAAACGTTCCAATATGGGCACTACAAGTATTGCCATCTGGTAGCACTTACTGGAATCACTACAGCAAATGATATCATACACATTACACTTCTTGCTCTCATTTTAATTTTTTTTACACTTCACTGCACTGCACTATTGATCTCTACTAATAGTAGCCTACTGCCCCTCTGCGGAAACTCCTCACTTGGCAAGTTGCTGAGAGGCATCCACCCGTGAAACACTGGTCACTTCCTTCCTATTGAACATATTGTACGGGGCAGACACATTTTCTCTGCACTTAGATGAATATAGGGCATCTACCAAGCTCTTGTCTACCATGCAATTAATTGCGACAGAAATATAATAGGATATTTCCTGCTTGATAGGAGCGATATAAAACCACTGTCTCAATATTAACCACTGCCTACGCCCATCACAGTGAGGCCATTGACTGACAGTAGATTTGACGACACGTTGAACCTTCCTGTTTGCTGGAAAATTGGACAACGCTGACCCCTCTCATCCTTCATAAATGCTATAAAGGCTCCATCAGGAAGATTAGCAAAAGAAGCATTGGGATAACCACTCAAGAGAACATGATCCGATCGACTGGAGCTTAGGGAAGAATAGTTTCATATATCATTAGTCACATTGCTCATCTACTTATTCAACATTAACAAATTGCAAACAATTGCTTTGTAAGAATACGCTCAATTCACAGGAGTCAAATGCAACGTTGGATCAAGTGTTGGTAGTTCACCAATCTGAGCTCTGTAATCAGCTTTTGTACGAATCATGGAGAGTCCCGATAGTCACTTATGGAGCTGAAACATGGAACCTAACCAAGAGATAGACCTGCAAACTGAGAAGTATGCAACGTGTGCAAGAGAGAATCATGTTCAACCTTACATGGAGAGATCATGAGACAGCACAGTATATAAGGAAGAAAACGGGTGTCCGTGACATCATAGAAACTATTAAAAAACTCAAATGGCAATGGGCAGGCTATGTTGCAAGAATGAATGATGGACATCACGACTCAAAACATGGATCCCCAGAGATCACCTAAGAAATTGAGGCCGACAAAACACAAGATGGAGAGATGAACTGGACAGATTCAGGAAATACTGGCTCAGCGACGCCCATGATAGAGAATTGTGGCGAATCCTGGGGAAGGTCTATGTCCTACGACGGACATTAAAAGACTGATGATGAATCAGCTTTTCTGATTCAGATAGTTCTCTAGTCTTCTGCGCAACAAGCTGACAGCTAATAACAGCAGGAGATAGATGATACATATTGAAATTAGTTTAGGGTTAGGGAAAAGCAATATTAAGGCCAACATACCTGAAAGATGTGGATGCCGAACTTTCAGCCAAAAAGATACTTTATCAATAATACATTTTTAAATGTATCTGTGCCAGCCCAAAGTAAATCATCAATATAGATGCAAATGATTCCTTCAAAACTACCGTTGTTGTACCACAAAATCAATGAATTATCCAAAGAACACATTTCAACAGATAACGAGACAAGTTCATCTCTAACACACACATTTCCAAGCTCGAGCAGCATCACACAAATCATAAACTGTTCTCCTCAGTTCTCATAGCTTACCATTGAAAAACTCAGGCGTAGGTCTCAAAAAAAAAAAAAAAAGTCTCGTTCGATTTCATTACCCAGTCAGTATGCAGCCTCAACATCTACAGTGTGATTAACCCATTGAATAAATGAAGACAGGGAAAGAGCATGGTGAACAGCTTCTTTAGAACATGTTAGTGAACCCTTACACAGATTGGCTGTGTCTTCCCCGAATCCACAAGCTACCATTCTAGTTTAAATATTAGCATGGTTGTTCTTTATCATTTTAGTGGTAAGCCATCTCACAGACATAACATTAAGATTTTCATTTAGAGCTTCATTGTACACATTATTATCTTTCCATTTTTTGATTTCAATTTCCTTTGCTGATATAACTTCATTGCAATTAAACATCACAATCATCTCCTAATCATTGGGCACAACAGACCAACCACTAAGTTTGTTGAAATCAATCCAACCAGTACTGCCATCAGTATTATATTTAACATTATAGCATTGTTTATATATATATATACACACACACACGTGTTTATATATATATACACACGTGTTTAAATATATATATATATATATATATACACACGTGTTTATATATATATATATACATATATATATACACACACGTGTTTATATATATATATACATATATATATATATATATATACACACACGTGTTTATATATATATATATATATATATATATATATATACATATATATATACACACACATGTGTTTATATATATATATATATATATATACATATATATATACACACACATGTGTTTATATATATATATATATATATATATATATATATGAGAGGTGGAGGGGTTGTTGACTAGACAGTGGAGATAGGGAGAACAGGTGGAGGGATCTGAAGTGTTATTGTTTTTCAGAGTTACTTTCATCCTTTATTGATGACATAGATGGGAGACTATTTAGGAACATTAAGTAGTGGGAGAGTTGTCTATAAGAAAACTGTGAGGGTGAAAGATAGAGGGGTAGTGAACTAGACAGGGTGAAGAGGTGGAAGGGTTTGAAGTCTTATTATTTTTCAGAGTTGCTTTCATCCTTTATTGACAAAATAATGTAAACAGTTTGTGACCTTCAGCCAGATTCAACAAAGCTTTGAAAATGAAGACAACTAAATAAGTCTTCCATCTTCCATTTTCTCCATTATCTACATCTGCATATACCTGGTGGGCTGATTGTTGCATGTATATTTCAACCTTATTTTTGTACGGTTGCACAAAGTAACAAAGAACTTCTGGTTACTTGAACCATAACTCCAGTTCACTATGTTAAACTCAAATGACTTCACTCAAACTGCTGTACACAACACTTCAACCTTTCCTTCTAGAACAAGGCTCTGCTCAAAAAACTGACTTGGCACAAATGCAAGACTTAAAACATAAGGCTCCTTGTCTCTACAGTACTCCTCCATTTATACACTTGGCACTCTGCTGAATAAAAAGTGTTAGGAAAAGACCTTGCAGAAATAGTGAAAGTACCCAATAAAAGCCCAGTGTGAAAACCAACTTACCTGTTTTGTGTTTCTTCTTTTTGGTACGGCTCTTAAAGACAATGTCATCACTGCTGTCGGAGACATTAACTTTGTCAATGTAGCTCCGCCGGTGCATGACAGGTTTGCGATTATCAATATTAACAGGCTGGTCTTTTGTTGACACCAGTGCTGACTTTGTCATCCCGACAGAATCGTCACTCTTGTAGGTACTGCTCTTGAGGCAGGAAGTAAGATCATGAACCTCAGCTGATGACGGCAATGCCTCAGCTCCAATAAGATCCTCAGTTGCAGCCACGCCCCTGCATATCTCATCATCCAACATGAGCGACTGGCGTTTCATCTCTGTCTCTAGAGGTTGCGTGTACAGCTCCAACTGAATGACATCATCAGACGGCAAGGTGATCAGCGGTGGCAAAAAGTTCTTCGAATCTGATTTGGGCAGTGACGATGCTTGCAGGCTTAATGGAACAGAACCGAAACTTGTAGGGAGGGAGCAACTCACATCCTCACTGGATGACGAGGACGATGAAGAACGTCCGATTCTACCTGGTCTGTCCCTTGAGGAATAGGTTTCACAAATCTTTGGCTCCGAGGACATCCGTGGAATACCAGGGATGACCACTGGGGGATACTTCGATTCCTTGGGTCGGATGATTCCAAATATGTTCGCTGGGAGGAAGCGGATCGGAGAGTTAGACCTGTTACGATATTCGTCTTCATTGCCTGCTGAATTGGCAGCTGCAATGTTTACAGAGGAGACACCTGAAATAATACAAGGAAAATCTGCACTGAGGATATTTTTCATAAAATACATAAGTATTTGAAGCAATCTGGATCAAGGATATTTCTATGAAAAAGAAAGGAAAGTTGATTAAAGGAAAAATATAGATGGAAGATATTTGTATAAAAAAGAAATAAGAAAAAAGCTTGGCAGCACTAGGGTCAAACTCCTATGCTTCATTATAATCTAAATGGTAGACAGACCAATTAATTTCTCCATACAATATTATTCCACAACTATGTGTCTCATTAAAACTCCTTTATTAGCGGTTCTTTTATTTGCGAACTTCAGCAAAACAAGTTGACTTGAGCTGGGCTTTGGATGTGGTAGTGAATTCGTCATCAGTTTTTGCGTATGTCACAGTGTCACTGTTTTTTGTGCAGGATGTCAATAGTTTTTGGTTTGGTCATTGGCATTCAACATTGTTGTCACATACGAAAAAAAAAAACCTTCAATAATATGAGTTTGACAACAAGAAGGGAATATCTGGGTTGAGGATATTTGTATCAAAGAAATAAAAAGTGAGATTGGGAAATCTGGATTGAGGATATTTTTTAGAGATAAGGAACAAAAAGAATTCATTACATTTGGTGGTGACAGACCAATTCAATTGCATGCATTGGAAATCAGGAAAAAAAGGGATTGTTAGTGGTCAGAAATGAGGGCAAGATTTACTGACAGAATAATGCTATTATATGTATAATGTAAATGTATTGCAAATTATTTTACAATAGAAAAGTACAGCTAATTATTTCTCTACAGTAGTAGACTGTAAATGATTTTACTATGGAAATAATAATAGGAGATTCACAGTAGTCAGATATTAAAGCAAGTGTTACTGACAGCATATAGCCATTATATGTATCATTGCTAATGATTTTACTACAGAGATTCATTAGAAATTAGGAAAAAAGGATTGTCGGCTGTCAGTAATTCAGTGTTACTGACAGACCAGGGCTATTATATGTATAATAAAGGTTTTTAAAAAAAAATTTACATATGTATGTTTTTTATAAGTACGCCTTTGTGACAAGTTGTGTAAATAGATAATGGCTATGAAATTTGACAGGCAAGCCAAATTAAAATTTTGATAAGGAGGTACAGATCTTGCTTCCATACTATTAATGCTTTGAGAAAGGCATGAATCCAATGCTCTCTACACTCAGTTATATCATGTCATGTTGATTATGGTCTTTTCACTAGCATACCAAGATGACGAATATTCAAAAGAAAACTGAGAGTGATTCTCTGCAAGCTTTCTTCTCTATAATCTGGGATCATATTGGCAACTTTCATTGCCCAGAAAAGGACCGGAATGTCTTCTTTGATGGCTTAGAGTCCAATACTTGAAAGGTATATTCTTCCACACATGTCAACTACAAATGAAGATGGAAATCATCCAGTGATAATCATGTTGTTGGATCATTCTTGTTATTGCTGCTTGTATGTTTTCTCATTCGGCCTCTGCATCTGATCTCAAATTCCTTCATTCCATGATGGCTAATTCTCCTCCATACTGACTGATAACATGTAGATGTTTCACAATTGGATAGTTAGATATCAAATTTCAGGAGAATAGCCTGGAGTTGATTCTTATAGCTTTTCTTTTGACCACTTCTCGTTCTTGTTCCTCCTCTGAGTTCGGAATTCGTTTGGAAAACATGTTCTGTCCATTGAAGTTGAGGTAATTTGATAAATTGGATTGATGGAAGCTTCAACAGATAGAACCTTCCAAGGCTCTTGGCATTACAATAATACAGGGTCCATAATGTAATTTGCTGACAACTTCTGCTTCATAAACTGTGTTTTTTGCTTCCTTCGACAGGCCACGCTAAAGAAAAACCCTTCAAGTGTGTTTTCCATATACACACTGAACAGCATTCAAGTTGGTGACGATTTTAATAAGTATTCAAAATACTTCCAAGGTGAGGGAAGCTTGCAACTTGTTCCATTGATTTCCTATGAATCTTAAATTCAAAAGGTTTCAAGATTTTCCCTGGCAGCTTTTGGGCTTTGATCTCCATCTTGGTGACAATTACTACCAAGATATAATGAGGACTGATATCTTGGCTGAGAGTGATACACACTCATATACTTAGCTCTGCAAGAATGTTGAATTACGTAAATTCCTGCTGTTGCTGAACAAAAAATTGATTAAGATCTAGATGAAAAGAAAGAACTGAAAATTGTATGGAAAAATTGTTTTCCAAAGAAATTTTTTATGCTTCCAATCAATGAAACCTCAATTACCTCTGGTAAATTTTATTTAGGCCTGAGGAGGAGGGGTTCTATCTACAATGTAACTATAATGCTAAACTAGACCATTACTTTCCTCCATTATTACAGAAGAATAGCTTACATGAATTATCTTCATTTGGGTATGATTATATTTCTTCTATTAATTGTCTTATTTTTATTCTTTAAATATCATGGGGCTTGCACCATTTTTAACACCAGGTCTGCATGGGTGTGAGTAGAAGGGTGAATGGCATATTCTGACATACAACCAAATTTATATATGTAAAGATTTTTGATATTACCAAAGAACCATACAAACCTTTGTATTTCTGAGATTCTGGCTGAGGAGAGATACGAATGACTGTCCGAGATGGATTACGAGTCAGCACAAAGATTTCTTTCGAATCAACAGCAACATCTACAATGTGTCCCATCCGTTCCTGCTTCCCAATCACAACATTTTTCTCAGGATCAAGAATATAAAGGGCTCGTTTATTCCATGTCACAATCTGGTTGCTATCTCCATATGGGCACAAAATTCCCAACTGCTGATCGCTAGGTGAATGCTCTTCCGAGGAAGTCTCGTATAAAAGCAAAGGGATTTCATTGCTGTCAGGCATAAGGTGTTTAAAGATATGCGTTGCTTGGACAGTCCCTTCAATATTGGACATCCAGACTCTTTGGCCAGGGCGTGCTGCGTATAACTGGGCATCGGATAGCTTACACAGCATGGGCAAGAAACAGGCACCATAGTCTCCAGGACTGAAAGAAATGAGAGAGAGCAGTGAATGCTAGAAAATAAGGATAAAAAAATTGCTTAACTGGAAGGCATACATAAATAGAGGTATCTAGAGAAAAGCATTCATCAGTAGATTTATGCTCTGAGAAAACAATGAATGAATAAATTGTTGACTTACGTTTTTCTCTTTTTTGTCCCCACTTGGATGATTTCATTATTTCTATCTGTGCGGCATATCAGAGCCCGCATACTGGTGGCCACGAGGAGGGCTCGTTGAAAGTATCCAAGCTGCACGATCTCAGACAAGAATTCAGTTAGCAGTACAGAAGATTGACAACGGCCCTAAAAAGAAACGAGAAATTCCTCAATAAATGTTCCACTATATTTTGTGATATCTATTGACCCACCATTTATTACAAATATCACAAAAGCAGTGCTCGCTTCAAATGAGCATGTTTGGGAAGGGTCAGACTTTATGGTGAACAGAACAGCCTGCCATAGTAGTCATTAAAAAAGATTTTTCACTGGTCATAAGAAACTTCAGCTTCTTCTCTAGATAATTTAAATAAAAATTCAGATGTACGGCTAATTGAGATATCTTATATCTAAATTTAGGTTTATGAATTTAGATAAAAGATCCTCAATCTGAATTCTTTGATTTATCAAGAACTGCTGATCCAAACAACTTCAAAATTGACATTGCAATGCCTTGTATGCAAATTAATACATCTGATGAGTGTCAACTCTATGCGATGGCTAGTTGTTAAGTAATTACATTGCATACACAAAGCCAGAGATTTCTTCAATTATAGTTATATGGCATAACAAAGGCCATAGAGCCACCAGTAATCTTCAGTCTAGCGGCTGAGTGGAAAAAAAAAACACAAAATAACTTCCGTAGTTGATAACTCTAGGTTTATTCATTCAGACACAAGATGGAAGAAAAAAGATAGGTTGATTAAGGGATAAGGTTTCCTTATTTCAAATCATCTAAGTTGAATGAGGAGGAACAAATTTTCCTGATTTCAGATTGTTTGACAATCTCCAATGATGCACCCCATCACAACCCACGCATCTTAATGCATTCAGCCTCAATTTACTAAGAGGAACAGATGCCCCACAAGAGTAGATGTTTCAATCCTGTCTTTCAACCGATCAGTGTAGCTAACAAGGCACTTTAAGTTTTCATGGTCAAAGCCACATAATCCTGACATGTACTCAAGTCATGTGACTAGATTACGTACTTTGCCTTCACTCAAGCATAAATGGTCAACAACTGAGAGATGTCTGGATTAGAGCAGAACTCGATTTGGTGAGTTATATTGAGGTCACTGTGACACAGAGTAAAAAACAGATATTACAGTTCAAGCAAACAAGATGTTTTTGTTACAATATCAATCGGATTCAATTATGTTTATGAAAGACAAAACAATAAAACTAATTAACATTCAAAGAGTTGATTTATTCTTTTTTTAATAAAATTAACCCAAACTTTTAGTAACCCTAAGCAAGGTCTTTCGGACTCTTCACATCAAAGGGTTAGGAAGGATGGAAAAAAAAATGTTGAAATAGCTTATTGCCTTTAAAATTGTAAATCTGGAAACACTAAAATATAACGTTTAAAAGGAAGACAAAAAAGACTAGAATTGGGTAAAGCTCTTGTTTCCTGATGAAGGCTGTAGAATGAATCAACAGAAAAATATTGTAACACAAAAGAGAAAATCAATAATCCAAACAACACATAGAAAGAAACTGTCCATCGCAAAATGTTACACGGGTATCCCCGACTTTTTGAAAGTTTGCTTTCAGCCGTTTCATTTTTTCTAAAACACCTGCATTAGTACAGGTTTTTTTCTGCTATCTGAAATGGTGTAGAGTGAAGAAAGAATTACCATTAATTCATTTGGGGGAAAAAAAAAAGTAATCACCATTAATTTATGAGGGAATTTTTTTTGGTATTTCCAGACCCCTAAAATAACCTTTGTCTCTGTCTGCCGACTTTGATGTCTAAGGTTAAGGTTTGTTGTTTGTTGTGGCCAATGCAAAAAGATTGAAATATGACAATAGGCTACATTTATCCATATGCATTTTTTCTATCATACAGTTTTCAGTAGGAATCCAAAATATCCTGCAAACGTACTGTAAACCAATCTGCCCTTTCCAAATTATAATATTAATCTCACACTAGGTTATTTTGGGGGTCAGGGAATGCTAAAACATTTTCCCCTATAAATCAATAGTGACTGCTTTTTTGCTTTATGCCATTTCTACCTCTGAAAGCTTTCATAGGAATACTCTACTTCCAGTAAGCAGGGACCTGTATTTGACTCATGGAGATGGGGGACCCATAACTGCTGACAACACTGCATTGAAGAGTAGAGAAAGAAATAGAAATAACTGGTCACTTTATATATGCTTTCAGGGTCAAAGCCACATATTCAAGACATGTACTCAAGTCAAATGACTAGGTTACATGTTTTGTCTTCATTCAACCATATGGTCAGCAACTGTGTGACGTCTCGATTAGAAAAAACAATTTTCCCCTATAAATTAATGGTGACTGCTTTAGTGCTTTATGCCATTTTGACTTATGAAAGTTTCTATAGGAATGCTCTATTTTTGGTTACCGGAAGGGACAAGGAACTTGTTTTAGACTCGGAATAAAAGACGACGGGGGACCCAAAACTGCAGACAACACTGCAGTTGAAGGTTAAAGAACAACAAAGTACTCACTTTTTGGAAGTCAACTTCGGTGCACACAACCACACCTTTTTGATCACCACTGAAGAGTTTCATGCCATTAGGGCTCCACTCTAAGCAGGTAAGAGGCGTACTGTGCACATCCTGCACTGAAAAGCGTTGGGGGACCTGCAAAATGATGAAAGAGTAAGAACACATATTTATGATATCATGCTTATTTGAATGGTCATTGGAATCAAAATTTCTTTTGTACTATATGCAATCCATGCAAACGTATAATTATACAGTCGAAAGATCAGATTGAAAACTTTTCATTGAATTTAATACTTGGATTCAACCATTTTCTTAGAATTTCTCTTAGAATAGTGATTCCCAAAGGGGTGTGTTGGAAGGTGGGGGTAGGGGGTTGGGAAACCTTGGAAAACAAGGGGTGCTGTGGGGGCAAGGGGAAAAGAACATAAATTGATACTTGTTACATATTAAGTAAGTCTGAAAAGTTGATTATGCAGTAAAGCTGTGTTGAAAAAAAAAGGTTACTCAGACCAACTTAGAAAGAGTTCCTTGAATCTGTTACACCTAAATTTATTAGTTTGTCTCAAAGTATATTAATTCAACTTGAGTAAATACACTCGGAGACAAAATAATGAATTTAGCTGTAACAGAGATGAGAGTAATTTTTTTCAAGTTGGTCTCAGGAACAATTTTTTCATTGTGCTTGAAGTTCAAATATTTTCTGTTTTTTTTTATCTAAAGAATTTCATCAAGTTATCTGAATAATTTAATCACAGCTGAATCAATGTAAATTCATCATGAAATAAAAAAACTTACCATTTAACTTCAAGCAGTTATCCAGTAAAATCATTTTTTCTGACGTACCACTTTATGTGTAGGAGCTATTGAAATAGCTCTTCTCACACTTGATATAACATAGCAAGAACAATCACATGACTTTGAGCAGGTGCTAATGAAATATGCTCTGAAAGTGGGTGGTAGTCCGAAAAAGTCTAGGAAACACTGATTTAGATTGCTGAAGTGAGGGCAATAAATAAAATAAACAGAAAAATTTACCATTAAAAAAAAATCTTTACCTGGTTTTTTGTGGTTATGTTTGAAGGAATGTTGAACATGTATAAACCTCCCATAGATGTTCCAATGGCCACTTGGTAGTCGATTCCATGTTGAAGCTGGACACAGGTTACTAGCTCTTCATTACTCTGTAATAAGAATAAAAATCTCAATTGAAGAAGGTTTTTGATTGGTTGAAATGTTGCAACAACATGAACAATACAAAGAAGGAATTGAATATTCTAAACAAAGTTTAGACTATTTATGACTCTTCTCAAAATTATAGATAGTATGGATTTGATTCCATTTGTATCAGAAACCATCAACCAAAACTGTCAACATAAGTTTCTTCAGTTTTTAAGCTGGTTTGGATTGCTGGCTGGCTAGCTATGTATCTATCATGCATACAGACTGCATCAATGGAGCTAGGTGGCTGAAAGTTCAAACATTTACTCCTTATCATGTCTACAAAAAACATTTTGTCTTTTTTTGTAAATTCCCTCCCTAAATAGTTTTTTTTGTGGGAGGGTTCATTTTGCAATGTAAATTTATGCTTAATTGATCCCTTTGTTTGTGTCTTGCAGCATTCATGCTTGTTTTTTTGAAATATTGATGCTTTTTTTAGAGATTAGAGAAATAACATTAATTGATCAGCCCTTTTTTAAAAATTTTTCAATTGATCATCCCTAACAAGGCATGCTGCAAAAGGAAACTGGTCACATGATGGTTTCTGTCGTGACGTGACAAACAAGACCTATTTATATCTTACTTAGAAGAAGAATTAACCTTCATCTTGACTCTCTGCTCAGGTCATTGATCCACAGCTGTGAATAAACAACGTTGATTGGAAATAAAGAATAAGCTTCTGGTGAGACTTGAACTCTTGTCCCTGAAGGGAAGCCAAATTTACACCCTGCTGCTCTTATCAACTGACCTAAGGAAGCTAAGTTAGCCAGCAGAAGACCAAAGCAAGCCTTTGAACCTACCCTCTGTACTGATCTCACACTGTCATGCTTGTTTATTAACAGGTAGTATCAGTATCAGTACAGCAATTATTTCATTATTTATGTCTATTAGATGAAGTATCACTGTTGGAAAGTGCCACTGCAGTATGCTGGGTTTAATATTGGTTGGGTGCTAAGATAGGGTGTTAATAATGTTTGACACACAATGTCGTGTTTCCACAAGAGTACAACACAAAGTCGCCTATTCACAACAGTACGACACAAAGTCGCCTTTCCACAAAGGTACGACACAACGTCGCCTTTCCACAAAGGTACAACACAACATCGCCTTTCCACAAAGGTACGACACAACGTCGCCTTTCCACAAAGGTATGACACTAAGTAGCATTTTCACTAGTTACCAGGCAGTTGATTAGACTCCACAAGTTTCACACCTCAAAGGCAATACTGCTCACTTGCTAAGAGTGGAATACAGCCCCTACTTTTTTAAGCAGATTATTATAGTTCACGTATTCATGCAAAATGTAGGGATGAGACCCAACAATAACAAATTATTAATAATTATTTGATTGCAATTCACCTTCATCTGAACTTTTTTTACTTCACACCATAATGTTGTACACACCTTGTATATTTGAACATTTAATGAAAAGAGCATATACTTGGGGAAAAATACAGCATAAAACCAATTTCTGTCTTTCATTTTGATTCTTTAATAAAGCTCAAACAGAAAATAAAAATCTATTTTGATCTGAATGCAGAGTAAAAAAAACAAGAACCATAATTTCAACAATGCTTACACCATCAGTGGTAGTAGTAGTAGGAGGAGGAAGAGTCAATCGATTCTCATACTGGTAAAATATTGCAGTATGGAAATATTCTGCAAGTATTATTTTTCAATAAAAAATAGTAAATGGCCATTTTTGCATTTTTGGCTTTTATATAATACAAAAATGTGGACATTCGATTAACAATCAGTAGCATCAAGTAATCAAACTGATTAGATGAGATGTTATCCTAATGCCATCACACCTCTCCCTTGCTTCCTATTTCTGTTGTTTAACATAACTGGGACTGACTGAGGGAAAATTCTACTGGTTCTTTTACCGTAACTTTTTTGATTATTTTGACTATAATCTCACAGTTAGTCAGTTTACGACACTCAGTTTATACTTAATAAGAAATTTTGCTAACTTTTAGTCATCTTATTGATTTTTCATTCATTTGTGCCTACCAGAAGCTTGAGCATTGATGCCAATGGACTGTTGTCAGTAAAATAACAATGTTGATAATTAATATCCATGTCAATTATATTGTAAAAAATATTGTACAAAACATTCATTATTAATTATTTGGTTGATAATTACTTAAGGTAATTGTGGTTGTAAACTTGACTTCAAATCCGAAAAATTTAACCTTTGTTTTTTAAGAATTTAAAAGATGTATATATACTGAAAGCATACAGAAAATATTAGAAATGTGAACAGTTAATACTACTACTACTAATACTACTACCCAAACTTCCAGAGAGAAAAACAATAAAAAGCAAATGAAAAATCAATAAAATGACTAAAAGTTAGCAAAATTTTTTATTAAGTATAAACTGGGTGCCCTAAACAGATAAACTGTGTGTAATTGCAGTTGAAAATATGATGAAAAAAAGAAATGAATGAAATTTTCTCTATTTTTTTTCCAGCAGTAGAATCTCCCATCTAGGAGCCAGAAATCAGATGATGACATCAGACTCAGCCACTCTATTGCAAGCAGGAGTAACTGGGTAGACATGATTCATTTGAGACACATATTATGAACTGGAGTTATTGTTCAAATCACCAGAAGTTCTTACTTATTTTCGTGTAACCAGTGAATAACGAAGATGCAAATGCAAGCAACCATCAGCCAACAAAAATCAGGTCAATATAAGATCGGCAAAAAAACCCAGCAGATGAAATAATTTTCAGATTTCATCGTTCTTAATATGTACATCTAGACTTCCGAGTACGTCAGAGTTAGTTCTTATCTCTAGAGACATGTTTACATAAAGAATCTGTGCTACTATTGTGTCAAATAACTGAACACACCCAGCCTTATCAGTAAGTTACTAATGACTATGTCAACATCTGCAGTCTCCAAAATACGTGCCAAAAATCTACTCACGCAGTAAGTTGGTATGTAGTGCCCTTATGCTGGATAGGGCTTCAGCCATCCTTGCTTAAGCTCCACATATCACATTACAACTTACTTGGATCTGGTTTGCGATATGTGAAATAGACTTAAGGTGATAGGTACTTGAACTGGCGTCACTTCATCTTATGCTATTTTAGCCATAGTTGGGGGTAGATAAGATTCATGCCTATCCCAAGGGCATTAGAGTGAAGTGAACATAAACTGACCCAGACACAGTTCAAACTCGGCTTGACAAGGCCAGTCTCTGAGCTGTTATCTCTTAAAGTGGAGTACTTGCTCATGGCAACTCATCCAACCTCCATAAGTATCAAGCATCATTAAATGGCCCACTGGTCATAATAAAAATACTATGGACACAATATGATATTTGCATAGTTAGAAATTGTCATTTAAAACTGTCAACATAGGTTTCTTTTAGTTTTCAATTCGGTCTGGCTGGCTATGTACACATGTATGTATGAGGGTAAAATGACAATATTGGAAAGCTTTATAAAAACTAATGATTTCTTATTTTGATGTTTCACTCAGACCAAGCTTTGTCAAGAAAATGCATGCATGTATGTATGTATCATATGTACAGGGCGCACTGATGGAGCTAGACGGCTGCAAATTTGGGCATTTACTCCTGATTGTCTTGAATAGAAGTTTCTTTCTTCAAAATCCCCCCCATACATTTTTTTAAAGGATGGGAGTTTGCAATGTAAGTTTGTGCTAAATTGATCCCTTTGTTTGTTTTCTTTTGTAAACTCAGACTTTTTTTTAGTGATCACAGCCCAATGAAAGGCGAGAGAAGTAAATTATTCATTGACCATCCCTTTTGCAAATTTTTTAATTGAAACATGGCATGCAACCAGAAAATATTTGTCATGTGACAATTTCTATTGAGTGACTAACCAGACCTATTTTCAGTTCTTTTGAAATTTAAATGTCTATCCTTTTGCTGGTATACATGATATCTCATGATCTAATATATAGTCAGGATACCAGGTTAGATTCTTCATGGTATTTCTTGAGACAAAGTGGCCACTTTGCAGTGCTTATCTCATCTCCAAATAACATGCGACTAGTTGCACTAGGTTACACGGTACAATAGAAAATGATATATGTACTTCATTTCCTGATGGAGTGATCATCTAGACATGTATGTAATGTCTGGTGAGACTCCGGATATATTGAGTAGCTTACAGAAAAATATGGAAGAAATCCAATTAACTTGGAATGATTGCATAATTTTTTTCCCAAAAATAGATTAAATGAACTTCGGTAGGAATAGTTTACAAAGAATCCTCGATTACTTTATAGATACATATTGTGATGAGTAAACAGTACAAACAGATGTCTGTTCTAAAAGAATATTTTAATTTGATTATAAATACCAAAAATCAAAAAATAGGTGGATTATTGATATCATTCATTAAATTTTATTTTACTCAAACTTTTAAAAAAAAAAAATGAAATATCTCTAAAATTGAATGAATAAAAATTGTACAATATATGAAAATATAAAGGTGCTTATTGCTTGTGAGGAAGTAAACTTAATTTATATCCTCTTTATCAAATGTTGTATTAATCAAAAATTTTTATAATTGATTTGTTATTGTTTCATCATCAGTCTCTTAACGTCCGTCATTGGACATAGACCTTCGCCAGGATTCGCCACACTTCTCTATTGAAGATGTTGCAGAGCCAGTACTTTCTGAATTTGATTAGCTCGTCTCTTCATCTAATATTCTGCCAGCCTTCATTGCGCATGTGATCTCTGGGCATCCATGTTGTAAGTCATGATGTCCATCGGTTGTCTGCCATTCTTGCAACATGGCCAGCCCATTGCCATTTGAGTTTTTTAATGTATTCTATGAAGTTTTGGTCTCCTGTCTTCTACCTGATATATTGTGCTGTCTTGTGGTCTCTCCATGTGAGGTTGAGCATAATTCTTTCATATGCATGTTCCATGCTTCTCAGTTTAAGGGTCAGTCTCTTGGTTGGGTTCTATGTTTCAGCTCCATAAGTGACTATTGGGGGGATGCATTGGTTGCACACACTTCCTCTAAGGATAAAAGGGATATTCTTTTTTTTGAAAGTTGAGGGTCTCATGGAGATCTGTTGTCCTAGGTAGATGTAGTGATCTCAGTTATTTACTTAGCTCAACATAGTTTGGTGCAAAACTCCATAG
The DNA here is from genome assembly GCA_963457665.1 of Thysanoteuthis rhombus. NCBI lineage: Eukaryota > Metazoa > Mollusca > Cephalopoda > Oegopsida > Thysanoteuthidae > Thysanoteuthis > Thysanoteuthis major. The sequence goes on along the minus strand of OY735234.1, from coordinate 9,861,952 downwards.
TAGTGAGGCACCCAATGGGAATCAAACTCATTCCATAAGCAAATTGATCTGTGCAATACACTTGCTAACCATCATACATGTTTGGTATCCAAACACACCTACATGCTACACATGATGAAATATATATATATATATATATATATATATATATATATATATATATGTAGAATGATAATAACCTATATAGAATTACAAACTGCATGTATGACATAAGCTGTAAATCATAGCTGAAAGAGATGTGATGCTTGATCAACACTGCTGGGGTGTCATGTAAATATATCTGTTTTGTTTTTAAATCCCTAAAACAGTTACATAGTAAACATCTGATGATTCTAATAAGAGAAAATTTACACACTCTACCATAACAAGGTATGTGTAAAACAGAGACAAAAAAAAAAACACTTCAGAGAATAAAGTTGATATTAACAAATAAGGAGAAATAAGTGACTGAGGTGAAAAAAAAAGTTGTTTAATGTGTCAAGTATTTAAAGCTGTAAAGCTTTCTAGACTATATATATATATATATATATATATTATGCAGAGCTTTTATTGGCACAAGGCCACAGCAGTAGAGCACCCATTGAAGATTATACTCAATACACTAGCAAAATGATACAGACATTCAAATTTTTGAATTCTAAGATGAGGTATTTTCATAAGCTAAGAGCAAACTATGAAAGATGGATGGCTGGATGAATAGAGAGCGAGATAGATATGTTCAGATACTGATGAATAGATAGAGAGATAGGTCTGGTAGGTCACCCAATAGAAACCATCATATGACCAACATCTTTTGGCAGCGCCACCCCTATTACCATCAAATTTAGTATTTCAGTGTTTACAGTCCAACTGCTGTTCAAAATGGTAAGCGACGGAAATTGTTTCTATTTATTACTGTCTGTATGCTAACTTGTTCTAATTCTAATACCGTTTCTACAGTAAATAAATTTCACCAAACATGAGTTTCAATTGGAAATATTTGTGTAGGGCCAGGAGAGTTACAGTCATGCAAACAATTGTTGAGCAGGCTGTTCCACTTGATTGACATTCAGTGGTAAAGGGTCACCTTTTATACTTACCGAATAAGTTGATCCCTAATTTTGTACTTATTTTTTAGGCTTCAGATGTTGACTTAAAGTCCAACATCTACGTTAAATGACAGATATATTAACACTATTCGAATACTGAGTCATCCATAAAAACGCTATCTTTTATCTATACAAGCAAGGTCGGCCAGTTCTGATTAAATTGGTTATAATTGATTAAATTTTTTATATTAGATAAATTTTACCTAATCTGATATATGTTTAGTGTAGATAACATTTGTCACAGCAATATTCAAACTTCAGTCTGTGTTCCTTGAAACCCAAGGACTCTACATGACCTTTCCAGGGTTTTCGTGAAACTAAAATTTACACGTATGCATTCATATTTTACTTATCTAATGTTCTCAACACATTATGACTCTTAACTGAATTCCGAAAACTTATTTTTAACAGTTTTCCCTAAAAATTCAAATATTGAAAAGAGTTCCTCAAGTGGTTCAAGTATAGAGGTCATTGACACAGACCAATTTGTTTTTAAGATCAGTTCGGAAAGTATCAAGCCATTTTAAATATCTTGGGAATTATTTGAACGGCCTTGGTGTAACTCGGTAGTCAACCAGAGAGGACCTTACTACGCACGTATCAACAGACACTCTCCCATGGGGTTGCTCAGTGACCAATGAGTGAGCTTATTTCAGTGTGACTATCACATTAACAATGACCGAACCAACCAATCTTCATGTCTCCTACAGGGCGTTCTGGACAAAACACTGCATTACTCAGATCAGTCAGGCCCCCTCCACAGTCCAGATTTGAATCTCTGCAACTTGCACAGAGATCTCACAGATCTGGGTGATGCTATATGATTTTGAAAAAAACCCAAATTAAGGTTCCCCATGATTGCCAAGTTCCACGAAGCTGTGCCTTCCGGTCTTAAGATATTCAAAATCATTGAATATTTTCCAGATAGATCTTGTACAATTATTAATCAACAAATGATAAAGATGTATCCATAACCATCACAAGTGGATTTCGCTCTTAATGAAGGTCTTGTTTGAATCTTGTTGGTAAAAGTTACCTATAACAGACTGGTTTAATCACTGTTGCTGGGTTTTGGTTATTCATGTGTTCTGACATTTATATATATCTGTCTGTTGATCCTGACTTTGTCCAGCCCTCACCGTTTATTGTAGAAACTTGAAATTTTACACACACACACTCGCTTCAATGGATGGGGAATGCTTCTTTTTTTAAAAAAAAAGCTTTTTTGAGCCCCCCCCCCGCCCCCTAAAAGATTTTCAGTGAGAGGGTTCAATTTACAATGAAAGTTTATCCCAAATTGGTCCCCTAGTTGGTGTCCGGAAGCATTCATTGCCGAAAAACGCAGAAAAAGTAACATATTCATTGATCGCCCCTTTTTTAAAAATTTTAATTGATCAAGCTATTGAGTGACTAAACAGACCTGTTTGAAAAAAAAAATATATATATATATATATATATATATATATGATTCAAACCATACTGACAGTATTTTCATCTAAGTAACTTAATTTTACTATCAACACTGCTTAATTCATGAGGTAAAAAGCAACTTATACCAGTGGCGGTGATTCATTATTTCCCTTGGAAAGCTGATTTTTTGTCTAATCTAAAAGCCAACTGAGACACACACCTACGTTGAATCCTCTCCCGAAGATTAAATTTCCACTTCAGTGAATAAAATGGTATTGTTAATGCGTCATTGTCTTCAGTCAATTTGTCTTTTGGAAAACTATTTGCTCCTAAGACGTATTTAATCCAGTATCTGGAAAAATTAATTAATTAATTGATTGCCAAGTCTTCACACACTTTGTTTGTATCTTGTTTGCTCTTGTAGTTATATTTTTTTTTTTTCTCTCTCTGTCTTCTCTTCTGCTCCTCTCACTGTTATTGTCTTCAGCTTGACTACTAAACATAGCATTATTCAGTTATTTATGATGACATTGGATTATACAATACGGGTTTTCCTCAAGCTATTCTTGCCAGTCGTCTCATTCGAACAAAGAATTAAATAGAAAAACCTATGTTTTCAGCAAATTCAGCAACTTGTCAATGGTGGATTAAGGCTGGTACTGAGTGGGCTGAAATGAGTACCCCTCCCCCCGGATATTTGAAGGGAGTTCCAAAAATTAGTTAACTGAAAAAAATTGCCACGAGAAAAGTTTGTTAATGTATGATATGATCATAAGAATTTAGATGAGATTCAATATTATTACAATTCGGTTAAACAGAATTCCTTGTATTACATTAATAATCATTTGGGGCCCTGGTTTGAATTACAGCCTGGAGCCCCATGAAATCCAGCCCTGCTACTTGCCCGACCCCCTTTTTTTTTCTCATTTGTGACAAGCGCATACCTTTAAAGTCTCATGCATAATAAAACAATCTGACAGTCACACACACGAAAGGAAAATTCTCGGGTGTTTAAAGGAAAAAAAATGATTTTAGTAGTTGTTATGTCCTGAAATACATTTTTAGCCAATCTTGGATGTATAATTCTTGAAATTTTCTCCCTAAGAAGCCCTACCCGTCAATTCTCCTCCTTGCGCTTGGAATTTTTTTGTGTGTGTGCAAGGGCGGGGGGATCACAAGATTCTCACTCGTTCTTCCCATTGAAACTTCACAGGTATACATTTATGCAAAGTTTAGTAGTTTCAACACATAACTGAATACCGAGAGAGGTCTACTTGACATTTAGCCAGAGTAGACTGGGGGTACCCAGCACTCTACATAGGTATTTATTTGCATTCACAAAGGGATTCTTTCGCTGGGGGGGGGGGCCAACACTTAGCAGCTTGGAGAATAGAATCGTGAACAAAGTAAAAACTTCAGGTTGTGACAGTTTGTAGCCACTAATGCCCTTGGGAAAGTCATGAATCCATCTCCACCGCCAGCCCCCGCCCAGATAGACTGGGCTCTTTCTTCTTGGTTGGCAAACAGTTATTTTTTTTGAGTGTGAAAAGCATGCTCTCACACGCTGAGTACCCTGGTTATCCACTGGATCCCAGTCCGTCTCAAACTATCCTGACTATGTCTGGGATGAGTGAGTGAAGCTCACTTTAATCACGTGCTAGTCATGATTTCGGACCCTGTATACTCACAACTGAAGCCATGGTCATCTTCAAATATGAAGGATGAACATCGTAAAACAACCGTAACCACCAAAAGTGGCGAAGATCTTTATCTTTCTTTATACTTGCTTGCATTCGTTTATGTGCGAGTATTCCAGTGATCCTGGACATACTGTTTTGTCTACAATCTTGAAAATTGACATCAGTACTCCACTACACCCATTCTAAAAAATATTCTTATTTTTTGAAAAAAAGCTTTTTTGACCTTTTCGAGGCCTTATTTTGACAGGTTTATTAATTTCTCAATTCTCTATTTTTTCCTTCTATTTCAGATGTTTTCCTTTGGAGAACACCAGTGATGATACAGATATGATTCATTCTAGCCATATTCATTCTTTGATGGAATTTTTCTATCATAACTTTGAATCTTGATACTACAGTTGTTCAATTATTGACTGTTATGACAAGACATACTAAAATTCATTTGTCATGTCACAAGATCAAATATGGTGTAGGGTCTTTTCAGTACGATGTACCAAGATCACATGATGGCCCTATTCTTACAGCTTTTGCCACAGGCATCAGGACATACCCTGACCTTACCCATCTTGATGCAATGGGGAAGTCAAGTTATTTGTTATTGACTTCCAGGCTTGAAGAGGTAGATACCAGAATTTGTTGAATACTTATAAACCTATAATATTTACCTGTGGCAAATTGTTATTCCAAGTAAGTATTCAACTTTTAATTGGATGTGCGATGACTTTACAGTTAACAATGTGGAAAATTGAATCTGGCGAACAGATAGGGACAGGCATGAATCCATCTCTCTTCCCCACCCCCAGATACGGGTAAGTAGCAGAGCTAGGAGAAAGAAAAAAACTCAGATCTGGTTAGTCACTAAATAGAAATTGTCACCTGACCAATGACTTTTGCCAGCATGCCATGTTGGGGGTGATCAATTAAAAAATTGGGAAAAGAGGTGATCAATGAATAAGTTATTTCTCTAACCTATTATCGGGCAGTGATCATTGAAAAAAAAGTCTGAATTTTTCCCAAAACAAGCAGACACACACTAAGGGATTGATTTAGCATAAACTTACATTGCAAACTGAGACCAATAGGATGGATTTCAAGTTGTTTCTTTTAGAGTGATTTAAAATTCTCATTTCATACCATTTTTATGATGTGAAGTTTACAAAAATAATTTTAATAACAAAATGAATTCATAACAATGAATCTAAATTTATTACTTATTGTTATTTGAAAAACGTAGTCCCAAAATGATCACAATAAGTGGATATATGTATATGTTATACAATGTGGAAAATAATAGTCAAGATTCTTCAGTTGAAAATGTTGGTAGAGAATCGACACAAAGTTTTTTCTGTGTAATAAGTTCTCTTGAAGATGATATCATAAGTTGGTTTGCAAGTAGTCTGAAATCAAATTCGGCACAATAATTTTTATATTCACATGGGTGAACATTCAACAGAAATGACATGAAAAGCAAATCATGTCTGTTTTTATAGTTACTGATCCTTCATTGTTAAAAACATTTTTAGGGTAACTCACATAAGTGAGCCTTATTCCCCAAAATAAATAGTAGTACGTAGTTTTAGATATAAATTGAGAATCATGGAACGTGCACATTAAAGAATTATGTTGGGCCTGACACAGAGAGACCACAAGACAGCACAGTACATCCGGGAAAAGACAAGAGTCAGGGACATCATAGAATCTATTAAAAATCTCAAATGGCAGTAGGCTGGCCATTTTGCAAGAATGGCGGACAACTGATAGACATTGCGACCTATGACATGGATCCCCTGAGATCGCATGCACAACTGAGGCCAGGAGAATATAAGATGGAGAGACGAGCTAGACAAATTCAGAAAGTACTGGCTCTGCAATGCCCATGATAGAGAAGTGTGGCGAATCCTGGGGAAGGTCTATATCTAACGACGGACGTTAAAAGACTGAAGATGATGATGATGATACAATACACAAAAAACCTTATGTAAAATGACAAACTATAAGTATGTCATAAACTATATAATGGAGGGACGTGCTATTTGATTGACACTGCTTGGGTGTTGTGTTAATAAAATTTTAGTTTCTAAAATCTGCTAAACAGTTACATGGTAAACAACTGATGATCCTCACAAGAGACAAGTTATACATTGTACCATAATAATAAAGTATGGGGGAAACAGGAAAAAAACACTTTGGAAGATAACATAATTTACATTGATAGACATTTGGAAATGGGTGACTGAAGTGACACAAAGGAATCTATTGAAAAAGTTTTTATGTTTTTATATATAATATATATATATATATATATATATATATATATATATATATATATATAGTCTGGAAAACTTTACAGCTTTAAACACTACATACATAGGAAATTATTTTCCCAAAATTTGTCATTTAAGTAAATCATTTCCCAATATCTGTTGACATGATTTACTTAATATTTTTCAGTGTATTTTATGTTTTACACAGAATTTGATATTATGGTACTATATATATATATATATATATATATATAGTATTAAGAAATGGATATATATGATCCAATAGAACGATTATAAATTACGTTATATAATATAGAAACTTATTTGAAATGATCTGCTGTCATTGTATGGTTAAGGTATAACTCACCCTAGACAACATTGATAGAATAAACAATTAAAGAAAATGGGGCTACGTTGTCTAGGCTAAGTGATACATTAACCATGTAATGACGGGAGATCATTTCAAATAAGTTTCTATATAACATTACGCAATTTATAATCCTATATATATATATATATATATATATATATATATATATATATATATATATACAGACAAGTGTGTCTGTGTATGTCTATGCCTACACTATGAAGTATCAATAGATGGACAATTTATTTCCGGCAGAATGAGATAATTATAACTCAGTTGGTAAGAGCAGTTCCGTGTACAGTCTGGTGGATGCAGGTTTGACCTCGCACAAGTCTCATTTTTTTTTTATGTACATGATCTGGGGCTGTTTGATTTGTAGTCAAGTAAAATTGATCCAAGCAAAATAAGTCTCTAATAAAACGTCTTTTTAACTATCACATACATCTATGTACATAAATGCTCATATACGTAAATAAATCAATATGTATATACATTACTTACTGATGAAAAGAGTATTTATTTTACACAACGAATAGTTATTTTTCAACATTATCTTCTACTTTCTAGTCATAGGGAAAATTCTAACCAAAATTCAGCTAATAACTGTGTTGGGCTACGGGCTTTTTGGTCTGCCCTCATAAGGTATATACTGGATTGTAAAATAAGCACTAACCCCCTTAGAAAAGCACTGTAGGTGAACTATTTATAAATCTATTGAGGGACCCCTCCATCGGGTGTCGGGTGTGTGTGTGGGGGTCAAGGTGCGTTTTAAAAGCCCCCTCGTCCTCAAGCTATGCTTCTGCCTGAATCTATCAACCTGGCTGGGGGTTGGGGCTTAAACGTCAGCAACCCTGACAAGTGACTTTATGTACTAGCATCAGCAGCTCTCCACCCGTCAGGTAAGTCGGGTAGTTCAGTCAGTCAGTCAGTCAGGATTGCTGAGTATGCAGTTCTTCTCTCTGCATAACAACAATCTGAATAGCTACAACTCCAGGTCTGCTGCAGTTGACAATACTCTTTATGATTCTACAGCAGTAAGGAATACCTCCTCAACAAGGAGTCCTCATTCGTTTCAAAGAAAAGACTGACTTATTCCTCTCCCTCACAGGAAATTATTTCACTCTCAAAGTGAAAGCATTGATGCATGAATACATTAATGATTATTACATTTACTTGAAGAATGCATTTTTAACATTAAGGTATAAAGATAAATAATAAAAACGAAATCTCTTAATGTTCACATTTTTATAAATGCACACGTGTGAATAAAAAAAAAATAATTTCAATAAGAACATTCGAATTCACAAATTATTCAAATCTTATATATAGATTCTTCTAATGTCTTAATCCTTCGGATATTCATTTAAAAAAAAAAAAAATTCTTGGGATGCTGCGAATAAAGGTAATTCTTGTGCTGATGGGTTTTAGATATGGTTAGCTATAAAATAGCTAAATCGATGAGCTATAAAATGGCTACTTCCGGGTAATTGGGAAAGAGTGATACGAAACAAAAATCAAACTTTTATTCTAATTATAACGTTAATGGCCGATTAATACGTTATTAGGGAGTATCGTTACAACTTAATTCTTTGATTTGTACGTTATATAATTAAAATAAATTAAACAACAAAATTGTTCATATTTCTTCTTCGACTTGAAATAGAATTATTTTTCGGTACTCTGTCACTTTAATTAACTTTTGAGGCACATCCAAACGTCTTCCTAATGCTATTGTCCTTTTTGTTAGATGAAATGAAATAAAATTCTTTCTTCAAGATAAATGATATAATTATAATAAATTACATTGCTTTTACTTGGACTGAAAATAATGGTTATTTCGTCATGCAACGAATCATTGTTCGATTGTTTCGCCTTGATTATTGAGATCAAATCTTTTGAAAAAACAAGCAAACCATCTAAGTCATAATCCTACCCCCCCCCTGATAACATTAACCAATATGTCATAACAATAATCGTAACCCTCCCACCCCCTAAAAAATCCCAATATGTTGTCTGCTTAGTTAAAACGAAAATCGCCATTTTTATAGCTAAACGTAAGCGGAAGTAGCCAATCTTTATAGCTAACCGGATTTTAAACCTATCAGAGCTAGTTTAACCTGAATAAATATATTATTAATATGCCGAAAAAAACAAAGTTTTCTTAATAGCAAAAGAAATTTCCGCGTATGATCTTCCGTAGCGAATTTTGCCAATGGCTGAAAAAGCTGAAAACGGGGATGGGCCCTTAAACGAAAGATTGGAAAAAAAAGGGAAAAAAATATCATTACTAAAAGGACTGTTTTTTCATTCAACAAGCCCCCACCCCTTTTTAAAAATGAATTATTCCACAACAGGTACGCAAAAAGAAGAAAAAAATGGTACAGTACAATCTTATTTCTCCTGAATAAACGGAAAGCGAAATAAATTAATCTGCAATTGTTTTGAAAATTTCTATGTAGTTGTACTTTAAAACCTCAAAAAACAAATATTAAAACCAAGTATGCACATTTAACTTTAAGAGACAATAAACAGAATTGTCACAGGTTTTTCATTTTTATTTTTTTACCAGCATTTTTCTCCCAGAAACACATCTATTTTCGTATGAGCTAGAATTCTCTTTGTTTTGTCAGGATAACCTAGTTTCATTTTTAATGCACAGAAGTCACACGCACTGTAAACACATCAAGTAAATTAGGCGTCAGTGGGATTCGAACTCAAAGCCAGGGTAGCCCAGTAGTGTTTGATGTTAATCCTATTACCATTTTTAGCTGTAAAATAATTTCAGGTTATTTAGCATTTTACTTCACGACAGCAGCGAAGTCGTAATTAATTAATTCTCATTATTACTCAACTGACGGAGTGAAAATAAATTAATTAAGGGTTCGTACGAACTCTCTAACTTAGACTTGGGACCATGCAGCAATTTCTTGTTGTGTTTGTATTATTATTAATAAATTGATAATGTAGTGATTATATCTTAGTTATTTGACCATAGTTATTGTTCAGTTTCGTATATTTTATGCCACCCGATCGAAATAAAATTAAATAAAGTACCATACTAATGTGATTTGAACCCGGAAACAGGTCATAGCAGTAGTGCTTAGATTATCCGTCCATCAGAAATTCAATTTTAATTAGTTAGTGCAATGATTATATATCATACGAACTCATTAAAATGCAATGGCAAGGTGAATAATTGTCCGATCAAGAATAGATAAAAATAAAAGCAAAATAAAATTCGTTTTCGTTATTTTACTAATTAAAAATAAAAAATTAACAAATGTTGCTCATTGCATAGCTTTTTGTTAGTATTTTGAATATTACGTGTTAAAAATCAATAGTCGATAATTTTATTTGGAAAAAGTCTTTCATGTGAGAAAGAAATTAATTAAAAACATGTATTTAAATATCAATCAAGAGTTTGTGCGATGTTAATGACACCAGTACTGCACACATTATTCCATTATGAAGTGATCACAAGTGCTCCCTCCGAAATAGGGAGAAATACCCTATGGCTTCTTTTAGATACATCTGAAATATAACCAGCTGGTACAGGTTCAATCCCCACCCCAGAATGACCATACAGCTATTCGATGAAACATTACCCACCCAGAACGAAAACTAATCCCCCACAAAGTGAATCAACAATGACCAAAGATGGGTCCACCCTCAACAACCATTCCAATTACATTAATATTTTTTTTGTTGCTCATTCATTAAAGACTTCAATTTTCATAAGAAAAAGCTATCCAAATTCGAGCTGAAATCGAAAATAATTATTTCATGTCCCCAGAGATGTAGCTTAAGGGGGAGGGGTTTATTTGAAAACTCCTCACCCGGGCCCCAAACGCTTTAAATAGTAGTTCCGTAGAGTTTACAACCCACTGCATTTACTGACAAATTTCACTATATGTTGGAGTCCCCTCCTTAACGAACCAAGACCCCCTGGCCCTGTCCCCCCTCCCCAATCTCTTGTTACGCCTCTACATGTCCCATGCTTTGTGCAATCAGTCTAGCTGTTTACTAAATTTGGAATGTTTAAATAGAGTAGATTATTGTTGCCGTTAAGTCATTCTAGATAAAGAGTTGTTGTTGTAATACCAGCTGACTTGGATTGGAGCCAATGGTTTTCTAATCTAATGTAAAGACAATCTATGTATTTTTCATGCCCGTGTCTAAAGCAATCAGTCTTGTACAGATAAAATCTATAAATAACTGTTACAAATAATAGTTTAATTAAAAAGTATTGAGTAGGAACCGTTCATTTTGTAATTTTTTGCGAACAACAACCAGCTGGTTTTTATGCAAAAGAATAATGGTTGTTTATTAGCTCTCATTCAAGAAAGGACTTCACCTCATAATGCAATGCAATCAGTCTAGTATTTAATTAATCTATAGTTAAACGTAATTCAAGTTAAGAATCAAATTCAAGCTAGTCTTTTAATGCTTATTGTTTATAGAAAAGGAAATTTAAGAGTAAATATTTTGAGAAACATCAGATGACAAAAAAAAGGTTTGTGAAAAAAAAAAATGTCTCGATTCATATTTCAAGAAATCCTTTTACGGTTTTTAATAATCTATTTCCTTTTTCTGATAGAAAACTTCAATTAAATAACAATGGGGACGTATTTTAATTTTCATAAGAATGTAGCTAATATTATACAGAATAACAGCCCTAGGCATTAAACGACAGGATGTGGGTTCGGTCATGTGACCATCTTGTCGTAAGTCGTACTTGGAAATAAAGGAGAGGGGAAATCCATTTTTTTTTTCAAGGCAATTAGCAAAGCAATTTTGTTTATGATCAATTAATAAATTTCACAAACTACCCCCCCCCCCCCAGAAAGATATCTAAAATTCAGATTCTTACCTAAAACGAAATTCAAATCAAATTGTTAAAACAAGAGGGAGTCGCTTTAAATCAGTTTGGGACAGTATCTTTTAGCTTACAATAACACAGCTGATAACAAGAAAAATTATATAAAAACCAGAAAGATCTACATTCATTGTCATAAATTCATTGCTTTTTAGTTATTTAATTCATTTATCTACCTTTGAACCATAAAAAATCATTATGAAATTATATATTTCATCTATCTTTAATTCATTTCTAATCAAATTGATGTCTTTGATTTAGGTAACAGTTGGATGACATTATCTGTGATTTTAATAAACGGCTTTCTCTATCACTAAAACATTAACAATAATCTCTCTCTCTCTCTCTCTCTCTCTCTCTCTCCCACACGTATATTTTTGAGAGAAAATACTTACATCACATCGTAACCTGTCCAAACATCTTTTCTTTCTGTTGTACATAAACACAAGTCCCACGTTCGTGCCGAGGGCGAGGTAGTCGCCACTAGCGGCGATACATGTCAATTGTAAATCACATTCAGAAAACATCCCTTTTGTTGCTTTGGTTGGAATCAACCCGAGCAGGGTCGTGAGGGGTTCATGTTCTTTAAGCACTGGATTCTGATGCAGGAGGGTATCTGCAACTGACGTATTTGTGGTCGTTCTCGTAAGGACGGACAAAGGACGCGGCCCGTGCCGTCTATGACCCGGAGAGGACGAAGCCGATCTAGACCGGGATCGAACCTCGGGTAACAATGGTGGCAGTTGGGCATCACCATGTCCAGTGTCTTCGTTGCTACTGGCCACCCTAACAGTCGCCTCCCAAGTTGAAGTGGTCACCACGGATGTTCCTAGGTTGGATCGCGATCCCAATTCTTGTCTTGGGGTTGATGGTTTTTGGTGGAGGTCTTTTTTCGGTTGAGGGCCTTTATCCACCGTATCCCTTTGGTCACTGGGAGTCGACATTTTAGAGTTAGAGTGGCCAACACGAAAAGTGGAAAAACTCAACCAGGGTTGGAGATTTTGCGGTAATCCTTAAATGACAATAAAATTGTTTTGTTGTTTTGGTACTGGAAAGTCCCCGATGATGACCGTAGTTTTGTGCGACCGGAATTTTGTTATTGTTGAGGTCGACAGGAAAAAAAAATTGATGATTTTTTTTCAACTAAGTCTCAAGGACAGTATTTTTGGTTTCCTTTACTGAACCGTCTGCAATATTGATAAAAGACAAAAAAGGCAGACATAGTTATTTTTTTTTCTTCTCTTAAGCAACGTGAAACTTAGGACACACCTAATAACAATGACACCTTTCTTTTACTACTTGTCGGATGGTCGAAAAAGCCAAAGGTGATGAATTTAAAGAACATAGCAATGCGTGTCTATACATATATATATACAATTATGTCTATATATCGTTTCTTTTCAGTCTTTTTTTCCTGCCACTCTTATAAATACATCTTCTTCTGTCGTCTTCTCCTGCTACAGCAGTAGTAGAACACAAAAATGCGGCCGACGATGGATCCGATGTTGACGACTTCTGGACATAATAGACGTCAAAAAGATAATCTACAGAGAATTATTCCAATATAAATCAATAAGATCCTTACTTTCCGAATAATATAAACACTCAACCTCTTTCCATTCCGCCCATTTAAAAAAAGAAAACTGCGATCAGAGACAGATATTCACATCTGTCTATCTATAATAATAATAATAATAGTAATAATCTTGCTATCTTAACAAACAATTAATCTTCCCGGTTCTTGTGCTGCTACGGGAGGAAGAAGGTAGACGTTTTTTCCCCCTCTATACAAAACCTGGGGGAGAAAAAAAAACGAAATCATAACGTAGACTCCTTTCTGGTGGGTTATAATGACTCTTCTGATATCCTGCTGGTCGGTTGTCACACCTCAGAAAATATAAACGGCTCAACAAACACCATAAAAAAGTAAACAACCATTGGAAGAGAGAGAGCGAGTGAGGTTGACTTATCATTATCACTCGCCATTTGTTTCGTTTCTGCTAGAAGATCGCGTTCAAGGGAAGTAACTCTATTGTCTTTCCCCCCTGATTTCTTCTACAGTAGTATAGTACATCAATAGATCTTATTAAACTTATACAATGTTCATTCATATTTAAACTATGCTTTATAAAGATTTATTCTTTTTTTTTCTTTGTGTGTGATTTCGGTGTTATGCCGGATACCGATCATTCGTAGCCAGGCTGGTATAAAAACAGTCTAGTTCCACTGTTCCTGAGGACCCATAACCAGGCTGCACCTCCCCATTGTACTTAAATGGGTAAGGTTAGGACATTCCCTGATGCCTATGGTGCATCCAAACAGGAAAAGCTGAGGGAACTATATGATTTTTTATCCTTACCCTCATGTATGTTTGTGGGGCCCCAGATTAAATTTAACCTAGGGTCACATTTTGTCCTCATGGCAAGGCGAATCAATCTCTGCAAATGGCCTAAAGGATGATTTTTTTTTAAGCATCGGTTTCTGACCAGAAACCAAAATTAATTGGGGTCCACTGACTGGGGATCTGTCCCAAAGCGGCACCCCCCCCATTGCACTTAGGGGGTTAAGCTATAGGTTACCAGCTAAATGTCCACAGCAATAGCCAGATGAACTGGGAAATTTCTTGGCCCATCATAAAATGCAACTCTTAGTCATCATGTGACATATTGAGTTGGAATAGATTCCCCCACCCTAAAAACTAAAACTGACCATGTCACATTTTACCATCATGGATAGCAAATGATCTTTTCTTTTTTTTTCTTCTTCTCTCTCTCTCTCTCGCTTAATTCTATCTATTAGAAACTTTCAACTAAAACTGTCAACATATATTTCTTGAGTTTTCAAGTTGGGCTTGCTTACTGGCTGGCTGGATGGCTGGCTGGTTATGTAAATATGTATGTATCATGGATACAAGCCACACCAATGGAGCTAGAGGACTGAAAATTCAAATTATCTAATCGAAGCAGGCAGTGCTCTCAAGAGATCCATGTTTTTCGACGGAAGGTTCTGTAGTTTTGTCAAAACAATCTTTTTTTTGTTGTGACATTGGAATTATCGTTCCAGACAGACAGACAGACATAGAATTGATTTATGTGGATTGAAAGTAAATAATTTTTCCAAGAAAGAAAGAAACTGTCACATGACCAATTTCTTTTGGCAGCATGCTGAGAGGGGTGATCAATTAAAAATTGGAAAAAGGGCTGATCAATGATTACTCTTGTCTAGCAAGCCAGACCAACTTGAAAACTGAAGAAACCTATGTTGACAGTTATGTTGACAGTTACTTTTCTTGGGTTCTGTTGAGCAGTGATCACTCAGAAAAGGTCAGAATTTTGAAAATCAAATGGACGTAGACTAAGAGATCAATTTAGTATCAACTTACATTGCAAATTGGACCCTACGAAGTAACCTATTTAGGGTGGGCAGATTTCAAAAAAACATGCAGTGTAGATATAATGTACTTGAATGTAACTGAATGTACTTGGAACAGGCTTTTTTTTTAGAGCAGTTACTTGCGTCAGCTTCAGTTTATTTGGAATGGAATTAAACTAATAAGAACATTGGTGGTTAAATTTGGTATGACCCATATCAGAATAGAGTTTATTTTTAAAAATATTGATATTCTTGGATGTGACAGTCTTTTCATTCAGGCTATTCCACGTGTTTGCTACTCTTGCCGAGATAATAAGGAGTAAATACTGAAAATTTTAACCCTATAGCTCCATTGGTGTGATGAGCTAGCATGATACATAACCAGCTAGCCAACTAACCAGCCAGCCGGACAACACAAAAACTGAAGAAACCCATGTTGACAGTGTTGGTGAATGGTTTCTAATAGCCTCAACTACTGTTGTTCCAGTCAATATCATTTATAAACATTATGGTTCAGTTTAGAGACTGCTATAAATAACTTTATTCAAAAGGTCAAAGGTCAATGCTGAGATTGTTAGGACAATTGTACTCATATTTCATGTTTGTTTTTTTTGTTACTACAACAGGTCAACTGCTTCATTCTCCGATACTCACCAGGTGTACAATACTTCAGAAAAGAAAGTACAGAATAAAGATATTTCAATAAAAACAGTGTCCAAGATAAAAGAAATGGTGACATAATTCTCTAGAAAAAGAGACATGTTTCTTACCTAAAGGATTGTTCACCTGCAGAAGATTGGAGAAGGGATTGGCTGAAATATTGTGCTAATAACAAAAGCAGGATAAAGGATGAGTTCAGTAGTCTGAACAACTCATGAATTGATAATTACTCTGATCTCAATAATAAAAAGCGTATAAAGGTAAGTTTGAATCCGCTCATCAATTTATCAGCTTTGTCCTATTGGCAGGAGAGTTTGATGACTTATTTTGATGAACTTTGGCAGCTATAAGTTTACATTATTCTTTTCCAGATTTTCTTGGAAGAAAAATTATTAGTGGATGTATGGAAAAGTAAATTGTGACTATGCAGTTTCAGTATTGATGGATTGAAGAATTATTGATAGTACAGAGTCTACACCAGTGTTTCTTTAACTGGTGAATGATTCATGGAGCATTATTCAGCAAGACATTGTCAGCAGGAAACTCATCAAAACACTTTTGACATGTCTGATCATTTACAATACCTTCTCTATAAAGTGCACAAAACCTTTTGAGTGTGTGAGTTGCATTTTTATCTTTTTTAAAATGAAAAGTGTAATATGTTGAAAATATTGCTTTTTTTTTCCACCTCCAATGTTAGAATTAATGGGCAAAATCATGCCCATCTGGACATTAGAAAATACAGATGGAGTTATTCCCTCATTTTAAACTCTCAGGTAATCAAAATCTTTTGACAGTATGTTGGAAAAAAGATGACCACTGAATAAGTTACTCCTCTAGTCTTGTGTTAGATAGTGATCACTAAAAGAGTCCAAATTTAAACAAAAAAAAAAAAATAACAAAAAACAGTGTGAATGCTGCCTGGCACAAAATAAGGGATCTATTTAGCAAAAACTCGTATTGTAAATTGAACCCCAACTAAAAACTTATTATTGGGAGGAATTTTCAAGAAACACAAAGACTACTTTTTTGTAAACATTATAAAGAGAAAATGTTTGAATTTTCAACCCTTTATCTCAATTAGTGTAGCCTGTGTAAGTGATACTTGCATATACATACATAGCCAGCCAGCCAGCTAGCCAGCCAGCCAGCCAGCCAGATCAACTTGAAAACTGAAGAAATCTATATTGACAGTTTCAGTTGAGGGTTTTTAAAAATGCCACTAATAGAATAGCCATAACAAAGTAATAAGAAGTAATTGTTTTGAATGAAGTTAGATATAAATAAATGCTCCTAATGCCAATTAATGACAAAAATAGAACAAACTTTTTCATCAACCCAATAATAATACTGGAAATAATGATGATTGAAGTAGGATCTATTTATAAGAGTGAGCAAAAAAGATAATGCTAAAATATGAATATCCCTTGTAATGGTACCATTTAAAAAAAAAATATCCATTAGTACTTCAGTTGTTGAGGGGTGAAAAAGATGGCAATCATGTACTTTCTTCTGTCCATTTTTATTCCCTTTCATTCAACAAAAGCAATCTATTATAACTTGTTTATTATAATTCACTTTTTGCCGGCTAAACCTGTTGAAGCTTCACCAGTGCCCCTTCGATTGTACATTTCTGGAATATGATCCCTACTTTATCTGTAGTGCACTTCCTACAATGCTGGCTGAAGGGCTGCACTTTCCCAGTGTGGAGTTTAGAGTTGTTATTCTCCTATGTTGGCTGCCAGCCAAGGCTGAAGAGCCCAATCTGCCCTGCTATTTACACATAGCTTGTGGGGAGGGAAATGGATTCAGAATCATGCTTAGCTGGAGTTTGGACTTTCCTTGTCAATTCTATTGTCTGAGCTGTTAACCATTAGGCCATCTGCACCTCAAATTATACTATCATTACAATAGTCTGTTCAGATAGTGTAATGGTTAGCACATCTACCTCTAATGCAGGAGGTCCTGGGTTCAATTCCTGTAGAAAACTCTTTATTAGGACAAAATTCCTGTAGTACTCAGCAACTGATTAGGTACACTCATGCAACGTGCACATGAAAGAATTACGCTGGGCCTCACATGGAGAGATCACAAGACAGCACAGTGCATCCAGGAAAAGACAAGAGTCGGGGACATTATAGAATCCATTAAAAATCTCAAATGGCAGTGGGCCGGCCATGTTGCATGAATGGCAGGCAAACGATGGACATCACGATTCACGACATGGATCCCCTGAGATCACATGCGCAACCGAGGCCGGTAGAATATTAGATGGAGAGACGAGCTAGATAAATTCAGAAAGTACTGGCTCCACACCGCCCATAATAGAGAAGTGCGGCGAATCCTGAGGAAGGTCTATGTCCAACGACAGACGTTAAAAGGCTGATGATGAAGCTGTGTGATTAGGGTATCCCTTCAATGGACTTGCATCCTACCAAGGGAGTCATAAAAACTTGTAGGTATAAAGTCCTGGTCTCGACCAGACTTGAGACTTGCAAGGATCACTAAGCTGATTCATACAACAGAAACCGGGACTTCATCACCGGTTGTCATTAGGGGTTGTCTCTAATGAGATGTGATGTTTTACTGACCTTACAACAAGATTAATAGCAGCAGCATATCTGCTCCTACCGTGGACCAGGGAAAGTCTGGCACAAGGATATATTTTTGGAGTACTAACAAGGAATCCAACTCTCAATGATTTGCATGTTATCTAATGCACTCAGAGGAGGTGTTTGCTAGAAACTGTCAACTGAAACAGTCACCTGAACAATCAAGGTGTTTTTCCAGTTTTCAAGTGGGTCTTGCTGGCTGGCTATGTATGTGCATATCTCGTACACAGATCACTCCTATGGAGCTACAGGGCTGAAAATTTTAACAATTACCCTTATCATGTCTACTAAAAACTTTAAAAAAAATTTTTTTCATGCCCCCCCCCCCTCCATCTGATTTTAGAGGTGGGATCAATTTGTGCTGTAAGTTTATGGTAAATTGCTCCCTTAGTTTTTGTCCGGCAACATTCATTCTTGTTTTTTGAAAATTCAGACTTTTTCAGTGATCACTGCACAATAAAAGGCGAGAGAAGTAATTCATCCTTTGATCACTCTTTTTTCCAATTTTGAAATTGATCACCTCCAACATGGCATGTTGCCGAAAGATGTTGGTCCTGTGACGATTCAAATTGAGTGAATAACCAGACATATTACACTCAACTGATGATTAAGACTGGATAACAAGCCTGCAAGGATCTAATCAAACTATTAATTAGTTGTGTTAATTAAAATATCTCAAGCTGTTTTGGCTTTCCATAAGGAGGATTTGTAGTGCGCTGATATATTTTTCTTAGAACTTTTCTTGTTCGTTTCCATTCTCCTAACATGTTTGTCAAGTTTTTGAATCAAATCTGGTTAAGGTTTCTTCTCTTGGACAGTCTAGACCAGTGATCCCCAACCACTGGGCAATTGACCGGTACCAGGCTGCAAACCATGTCCTACCAGGCCATAAAAAAAAATTCCATAAAATAAATGTGAAATAAAACCAAATTAATCTCCTTTGATCTTAATATTGGATTTGTTTGATGAGCCTTTTTAGAAATGAAATAGAGTGTATTGGTCAGTAATAAGCGACTTATAGTTGACTTATTACCTGTATTTTGGATGCGACTGGTCTGACAGAACATTGTCTATATTAAACCAGTCCATGATGAAAAAAAGGTTTGGGACCCCATTCTTAAGAGTTTGTTGTATGTTTGTATTAGATTACAGTAGGAGCATTTAGTTTTAATTAATTTGATTTAAAAAAGTAGCTTTTGATCTTATGGAGACAACTATCATATCAGCATGAATAAAAGAGGAACATATCAAAATTGACATTTTTTTGTTTATTGATTTGAACATTGAAGAGTTAATCATCTTTGTTATTGAAGTCATGACATGAAATCAGAAGTTAGTATAATATGTATTAATACGTAACTATTTTCTTTGGCCGTTTTCTCTTATTCCAAATATAGTTATCAAATCACTGTAACTACACTAAAGGATAACCAATCAGCCAAGTGAACCACAGATTCTCCCTTTGCACATGTGTGCATGCACATATCTCCGGGTGCTCCTGGTCATATTTTGGGGGCTACAACTTTGAAAATTTGCTTGAGTACATCACTACGTACCATCTAAAGATATTTTTTTTTAGAAGAGCTTTTTTGGTTTCTATGGCCATTTTAGACCAACTATGCCCCAAATTTTGTGCAGGTGTTTTTTTTTTGATAGTTTTAGATAATTCTTTTAGAAAATTAGTTCTGGTATATGTGTGGGCTTTGGTGATTCATTATTGTGTTTGGATATTATCATCATACTATTATATAAAAGCCAATGTCACTGTTTTTGTTGGTAGGTCCATTTATTGGTTTCTATCATGCTAAAGCAAACAGCAAGAGTAAAAAGGGTAAAGCAAAATTTGTGGCTGTGTGCATTTGCAAAAGCATACAACTATGTTTTTGAGTGATTGCATCTACATTACCACTTCTACTTGCGTCAGTGTTTTTGTCTACATCACCATTACTAATGCTACAGCTGCTGCTCATGTCTTTGAGGTAGGATAGAAAACAAATGTAGGCATCTCTGATTTTTCAGGAGAAAAACCTGAGTCTTATTCATATTAGCATGTCTGTCAAGTTTCAATGTTGAAAATGTATTCTTTACACTCTCCCTGGATATTCATCACTTCCACCATGTATTTTGATAGAATCCCAATTATACTGTAGTGACTTAGGATAAATTGCCACAATGTTTTGAGGCAGAGCAAAATAGTTGCTAACTTTGAAGGAAAATCACTCAATAGAAACTGTCTGGTGATTGACGTCTTTTGATGGCATGCCATGTCGGGGTGATCAGTTAAGAAATCGGGAAAAAAGGGGTGATCAATGGATGTGTTACTCCTCTTGCCTTTTGGTTGGGCAGTGATCACTTTAGGGAACACTAATTTCATTTTTTTCCCCTCCAATTCTGTTGGATGATTGTTTTAAAACTATCAAGAAAAATGAAGTATGAAAAGTTATGAGAAAAACAGAACAGAAAAACAAATTTTCTTGGAGATGTGTGGGTTTTTTGTTTGCAAAGAATACATTTATATCAAAATATGTATTTGTATCCATTTGTACATAATCCTGTTATTTTCGGCAATTTCTATGCTAGTTATTGATGTATGCACAAATAAGATAAGATATGTAGTTGATATGAGAGTATTACTCTATGGTGACTTTGTTTTTTTAATGGGATTGTTAACTTGCAGCCTTCTAACATATAGCCTTCTAACCTTAGCAAATGCCTTTACAACTTTTAAGTGAGATCAAACCTCATAGTGTATCCACACCTGTGGCCTTGTGCTAGACTATGGTAACTTAGCAAATACCTAAGTTCTCCATTTTTAGTGGTGTAGGTTACCACCAAGGAAAATGGAATCGGTCAAGCCAGCTCAAATTTTGGCTAAAGCTGTTCTGTTTTTACTCACTTCACCCAAATACTCTTGGGCTAGGCATGAATCCATTTCTTCCAGCACTCTGCTCTATCACTGTTTATTTTGGTTAAACGTCTTTTTACTTGCTTGTCATAATGGTTGATTGAGGAGAGAGTATGTGAGTGAGTGAGTGTTGTGCAAACCAATCTCCCATGACTACTGTACCTGTCCGGGCAGTTGCAGCAAAAAGCTGTTAACCCCATAGTCAACAGTGACAGAGGCCCATAAGATACTGCATTCCACAAAATATAATCCTCTCCTTTTTTTTCTTCAAGAAAATAGCTCAAAATTCTAAGAGTAACCTTTGCTGTCCAGCCCCACATTGGGCAGAATTTGAAAAAAATAGGGAAGTTCCTTCCCATGTCACACAATGCATTAGACAATGATTTTTATCTCCATGTCTTGACAGAGCTAGAGTTTTCACCCAATGCCCAAGATAAACTACCTTACAGCAATGATTTCAAAACTGGGGTCTGCCAGATAATGGTCTCTGGTCCGTAGTCAAAAATTCAAGTTATTACCATGAATTTGAAATTAAGATAGCAGAGCTTGACAATATACTCGAGGCTAAACAGGATGGAAGAATATCACTTGGGGATTAACTGGTCAAATATTGAACCTGACATTGCAAACATCCAAACAGCTATCGAAAAGCATAATTAGCCTATTTGTCCAATCCCCCACAAGAACAAAGTATGACACAAGGTATATTTAATGTGGGGAAGCAAATATGTGAATAAGCAAAACTTCTCTTGCAACTATTTTTGCAAGAACATAACAGTGCTGGTCTTTAAGTCTCAGGATGAATCTCAAGCCCTTCGTACTTGACTACACAAAGCAGTACCATCCCACATGAGATGAAACCCTAATTGGCCATGGCGTCCAATCTGTGTCCGTCTGGTCAGAAATAGTCATGTGAATGAGGCAATTAAGCACAATTATCATTCACAGGCATCAACTCGATATCAGGATTCAAATACATGTCATCCATTTAGAACATAAAAATGATTTTCAAGTGTCAAAAGTTGCTAATCATTGTAGTCAATTTCTATCTGAAAACTAAATGCTGAATATATGGGTCCACCAGAATATTCCTTTCATAAAAATGGTCCTTGAGTTTTCAAAGTTTCTAAACCATTGCCTCGAAGAGTTATGATCCAACTGCCCTGCTATTTATCTACAGCTAGGGGAAAAGGTGGATTCATGCCTTTCCCAAGCTCATTAGAGTGAAGTGAATGCAAACTGACCCAGTTTGAACATGGTTTGTTAATTCTATTCTCCATACCATTAACTATTAGGCTACCTGCACATCTGATAACTTGAGGATGTGTAAGAAAAAGCTGGATGATAAATTCAGATAATCTTTTTTTAATCACTGCTATGCGATGGGCTTGGTCATGTACCAAGAATGGCAGGCAACTGCTCAACATCATGACTCATAATGTGGATCCCTAGAGATCATATGTGAAACTGGGGCCTACAAAATATAAGATGACGTGACGAACTAGATAAGTTCACAGCATATTGGCTCTGTGATGCTAACAAAAGAGAGGTCTGGCAAATCTAGGGGATGGTCTGCGTCCAATGACGGACACTGAAAGGTGGATGATGAAAACGATAATGATGACTCACAACAGACCATTTTAATTACTGTTGCTTGATTTGGGTTATGCTTTAGTTCTGACATTTATATCTATCTATCTGTCTATCTATCTGTCTATTTGTACTTTGCCAGCTCTTGCTGTTTATAGTAGAAACTTGAGATTTTGTGCACTCACTCCACTTAATGAGAAGGGAAAATGTACTCTTTTGTTTTTTAAAAATTCTCCTACAGATTAGATTTCTAGGTAGGGGTTCAATACGCCATATAAGTTTATGCTAATTTAGTCACCAGTTTGTGCCCATTTGTTTTCAAAAAAAAATTTAGACTCTTTTAATGATTATAGCCCAATAGAAGGTGAGAGAAGTAACTTAGTTATTGATTACCGCATTTTCCAACTTTTTAATTGATCATCCCCAACACAGCATACACGGGTGATGGTGATTTGTAATTTCCCTCGGAATGTCAGTTCTTGTTATTTCCTGCTGAAATAAGGAGGGAAGGTCTCATATGTCATTGAATACAGTGGAAAACTGAAAGTACAATTTTTCATTGAATGTTTTTTTATTTATTTAAAGGATGTATGGCGCAGCACTTGAAAGAACAGATGCAAAAAGTACGACCTTTGCCAGCGAGTTCCTCAAATGAGAAGAAATGGAGGGGGAGGATGACGAAGTGGGGGAGGATTTTGAATCTGAGTTTGCACTTCTCTTGATTCGTGTTGACACTGACCTAGAGTCTATTGACAAAATGGCCGCTTTTTGTGTATTTAGGTAGAGGGTCTTCCTTAATTCCAATGGCATGATTTTTCGTACCCTAAACAGCTTCACTCCTAGTTGAAACCTTCCTTGTTTCATCAAAGTGATTGACATGTGGATATTATTGTAAGAGAGTGTAAAGCTGTTTCCAAGGTAGTCCAGGTTGTTCAGTGTCACCTGGGTACTATTCAAAGGGAGGACTGGGTCAAGAACAAGTTGGTTGCTCTGAATTCGGAACCCTGTGTAACCGAACAGAATACCCTGCAAGAATCCTCCCATTCCAGTTAGAAAATTAACGGCTCCTGAACCATCACTGTATTCGGACCACATCTGAAAAAAAAAAAAAGAAAAAAATGGAAACAAATTCCTAGAGGTAAATTTTTTTTCGATTGTATAAATCTTCTAGTGTTTGTCAATTTTATTCATGAATAAATTATAAGAATATAACTTTATTTAATAATTACATTTCAATATTTCACCGTTTTAATGATATGCTTAGTAGTATAGTAATAAATCATAATAAGTGTATATATTTGTCTATCTCTTTGGTGTATATACTGATTTACTTAATTTTTATTGGTGATATCTTGACCATGCTAGTCTATACCATTTTCAATTTCAATTTTGTAATGCTTTTGCTGTTTAGTTTGAATACAGTGTTGACCAGAAATGCTGGAATATTACCAATGAAAATTAAGTAAAGCAGTAAGTTTGCTGAACAGAAATAAGTATGTATGCTTATTTCAATATCCAATAAATTTATTTTCTGTTTTTTTTATAAGAATATTTTAATAAAAAGTTAATTATTTCAATGTATATACAACCATCATTGTGATACAATCATATTGAGAATAAGAACATAACTGTCAAGATTGAAGATGTAAAACTCGGGGAGGTAAACCACTACTTCTACCTAGGATAACGAATCTCTATGAGAACCTCAAAAGAGGAAATCAAGTAAAGAATCACTCTAGAATGGCAAGCCTTCAACAAATCAAGACAATCCCAATAATCCTAAAAAGAAGAGTACACAACCAATGCATTCTCCTGATAGTCACTTATCGAGCTGAAATATGAAACCTAAGCAAGAGACAGACCTGCAAGCTAAGAGGCATGCAACACGCGCACAAGAGAATTATGCTCAACCTTACATGGAGGGATCACAAGACAGCACAGTGTATCAGGAAGAAAATAGGAGTCCAAGACATCATAGAATCAATTAAAAAACTTGAATGGCAATGGGCAGGCCATGTTGCAAGAATGGCAGATGACCGATGGACATCACAACTCACAACATGAATCCCTTGAGATCACATGCGAAACTGAGGCTGTCAAAACGCAAGATGGAGAGATGAACTAGACCATTTCAGAAAATACCGGCTCCGCAACGCCCATGAGAGAGAATTGTGGCAAATTCTGGGGAAGGTCTATGTCCAATGATGGACATTAAAGGATGATGATGTTGATAGCCTCATTCATATGTACAATCCTCAGGAAAATGGGGTTGGTCCTTTCTATTTCTTTTTTCAGGTAATGCAAATGAAACAAATTAATCAATATTTTACTTACATTGAATGGATGAAGAACATTTTTAAAGTTCTTGGCAAAATAATGGTTCGCAATTTTTAGTTCTTTCATTTCCAGCCAGCCTATAGCAAACATTGCCCAGGTCATAGCAGGACCGTTATGATCAGAAACCTGGAGGGTAAAAAAACAAAAAAAAATAACATGAATCAGAGACAGAGATTTTCTTGAATTTTTATTAGATGAAGCATTTTCAATCATTCAAGGTGCTACCAAAAAGTTCAGGAATTTGATCATAAAATAAAAAAAAAAATTTGCATCAGCACCTAGTTTCCACCATCTCCTTTGAAGGAGTGTAGACAGTGTAAACTCAACTTCATAGTACTGATCACAAAGGCAAAGGTCTGCACTACAATTGCTTCACACATGTTATTCGAACTCCCCGTACTTTTGGGTAGTGCCATGTACATATGTATGTATGTGTATATATATATATCTGTGTGTGGGTGTATGAGTGTGTGAGTGTATGTACATGTGCATATATGTGTAAATATATGTTTACATATTATGTGTATATATGTATATGCATATATATATATATGTGTGTATACATATATATGCTTGCATATATATCAGTGAGTGAATGAATATGTGTGTGTGTGTATGAGGTTATGTATGGTGCATATATGTGTAAATATATGTTTACATATCATGTGTATATATGTATATGCATATATATATGTGTGTATATACATATATATATGTTTGCATATATAGTGAGTGATTGAATATGTATATGTGTGTGTGTATGAGGTTATGTATAGGTGCATATATGCGTAAATATATGTATACATATTGTGTACATATATGTGTGTATGTATATATACATATATATATATATATATACATATTTGCACATATATCAGTGAGTGTGTGAATATATATATATGTATACATATATATATATATATATGCATATATATCTATATATGTATAAATATACATATATATATATATATATATATATATGTGTGCGTGTGTCTGTGAGTGTGTGCTTTAGCACATCCATTTATTGTTCAAGTCATTTTGATTGATGAGATTTCCTAAATTCACATACAAATATTCGTACCTATAAATTGATTCTGTCACAATATTCATATCATTAACTTTGCAATTTTACACTTTTAATAAATGTTACATAAGAGCATAGATTATGATAGAAAATATACAAATATTTGGTCATGTTAAATCTTACCAAAAAAAACTCAACAAAGCGAATCAGAAAATTGGAAAAAAAAGACAATCTTAAATGTGTTCAAAAATAGCTAGAGTTATTTCCCTTTCATCCAGTCGGCAAATAAGCTTGAGGCGACATGAAGAATAATTTGAGCAGCAATTAAACTAGATAACTGTACAGCTCAACTCAACAGTCTTGCTCAGGTCCAAATGGGATGGAAGTAGGAAGACTGTGTTGCACCAATCTTCCTATTGAGGAGAGCCTGCTTTCTTATAAAGGCAGCTTTAGAAATCCTGGTTTCCTTGACTTGAACTCTGATTATCATCCCCCGTGGGAAATACACAACTAACTCAGTCACCAAGTAGGCCTCAATCATGGCCTAGGAGGAGCATTCTGGATATGATATACCCCCTATATATCATATTCAGACCTGGGGTTTCCAAGAGGGCCCGGGAACCAACGTAGGCCTAGGGTTAAAAACAAGGCCTGGGAGCAAAAGAAAGCTCTTTCTCTTCTCAAAGTGAATACTATCTACCATTTTTTTTTTCTGAAAAAAAATTACTCTTAACTAATAATTATGTGTTCTTATCTGTATTGCAATATGAAATAATGTTTCAAAGTGAATACTTTCTCCTTGTCTGTATTGTAGCATGGACAAAAATGTACAAATGTTCTTCTCTCTCTCTGATTGTCATCTAGTTCATATATATTCACATTGAGGGTGAACAGAAGCAAAAGGCTTCACATGTAGAAACCATCAATAGGGTACTCCATTCTACTTTTCTCTCACCTTCAATACTCTTTTTGAACTTTTAGTCTGGTAGATTAATGAAATGTTAGTGCATTTTTCTTTATGAGCACCAAATTTGGCATGAATATATATATGACCATTACAAGTGTTTTACTGCCAGGGAGCTTGTTGCTACCACATCCTGGTGGAAGCTGGTACCATCTACATCTTCACACTAGGGTGGCACAATAAGTGTTTTTTTATGCATATTTATACTGTTTGAAAATTTTCGTCAAGAAAATATAGATCCAATTGAATCGAATGTCATTGAATTATTATATGGGACCAGAAATATCATGTAGAGTGAAGCCTATTGTGCCTCTCAAGTGTCACAGATGTAGGTAGCACCCCCTGCCACCAGGGGGCAGCACCTCAGTGCTTCCAGCCAGCAAGACACTTGTAATGATCGCATCTATATGTGTATCAAATTTGGTGCTTGTAAAGAAAAGTGCAGAAACCTTTTACGGATAAATACTGGATGACTGATGAAGAAGGGAAGTAGACCTGAAAGAAACTATGTACCCCCTGATAAAATGTGTATCAGAGGCCTAGGTCTTAACCACAACTGATGTGTAACAACATCAGAAGCTTTTTCTGGTTTCTTTATTCAGGAAACAATTTTTGTCAGACTTTTGTGTAAGGCTTGTGTTAGGCTAGCATCTTGTAACCAATGGACATCACAACTCACAACATGGATCCCCAGAGACAACATACAAAGCCGAGGCCAACAAAATACAAGATGGAGAGATGAACTAGACAAATTTAGAAAATACTGGCTCCGCGACACCTATGATAGAGAAGTGTGGCAGGTCCTGGGGAAGGTCTAAGTTCAATAATGGACGTTAAAAGACTGATGATGATGATGATGATGATGAGCATTTTGTGGTTATTTGGCTCTCAAAACATTACCAAGATTGCATGATTACTTATGCATTTTAAATTCATTTTTCATAATAATGAAATATATTTGTGTTCTTTTAAATCTTTTAGTAATCACCCCCAAACTCTCAAAAGCCAGTAAAAAAATGGCAATTGTTTTTGACAAAGATAATATTATCCAGAAGGCATGTTCTAGCAAGAAGTGAAATATTGGCTGTAAAATATCAAATGTGCTTTCTATCCAATCTAATTCATTACTGTGAACTAATCCTGGAGCCTACCTGGAACCCTAGATACAAAAAAACATAATCAGTAGTATTTCTGAAGTTGACATATATTTTATCTTGCTACCCACCTCTTGGCACTCAACTCTCACATAAATAAAGTAATAGTCTTTTTCATAAACACCAATTCAATGAGGACAATTTCAACATTACCACACATTATAAAAATACCTCTACTTCAATTTTCAAACAAATTCATGTAAATGTTGTCCAAATTTTTTGGATTAATTAATGTAAATTTTGGTTTTGACAAGTCTATCTTTCCCTCATTTTTATTGGTCGTTTGGAAATTGTAATAGACATAATAGTCTTAAATTGTCCAAATTTCTTAGAGAAAGCATTGTCATAATTAATTTCAGATTAGTTTTCTTCCATAATCATTATTCTATTCTTCATGCTCTTAACTACTAAGCAACCCATGTCTCCGGAAGACAATCAAATGGAATAAGAAACTAGAAGCAACAGAGTGAACATGTTCTCACTATAATAAAACATTATCATGATTATTGAGAACACTCTTTACCCTTGCTCTTTTCTAAGATTAGAGGTGAAACCAACATCAGATTTTTATCAAGTGCATACAATACACATACTGTATATTTTTTTAATATAAGTCGACGGTGTGTACGAGAGGATTTTAGAAATGAGCTTAAAATTCAAGAAAATCAACTGACTCGATTATGAGGTGAGCCTGTTATTTTGCCATAATGTCATCATGAGAGATATCCCTTTCTTTTAAGTACACTGTTTATGGTACTTGTTAACTGTCAACAAAACAAAAATTCCTTTCAACTATACATTGATTGTTATTTTCAGGTTGTAAATGTGAAATTCTCATCAGTGATGACACATCTACGAAAAAAAATGATTTTAAATGGATATTATATAATATGCACCATATGCTACCTACATAGCATTTCATTCATAACCATAGTAATGAATTGAGTTAAAGCAACAGGCATCATCACTTACTAAAATGGATTGTGTCGACCAATGCCATATTTATATAGGCAAAAGTATTGGTCATTTTTCCCTGACATGTGTGTTTTAGGAAATGGATATATGTGATTCAACAGACTGATTATGAAATGCGTTATATTACACAGAAACTTATTTGAAATGATCTCCCGTCATTACACAGTTAAAGTACCATTCACCCTAGACAATGTAAACAGAATGAACAATGTGTATAAGTCAAACTGCTGATTCAGGGCAACTTTTTTCATAAAAAACCTTATCTTATACAAAAAAATATGCAGCAAGTTGCTCTGGCTTTGTATTCACAAATATTTTTCATGAGAGAAACAAGAATGTATAAATGCCTATTCTAACCAATATATAGATTTGGTTGATTCCCCCTAATACCTACCTGTCCATATCTATTCAGGTCATTTCGTCTTATTGTTTCCGACATTTCCATCATGAGGGGGAATCCGAGCAATATGACATCAGCCTGTTTCACTGTAGTGCCTGAAAAAAAAAAAATATATGACATGCAATATCACTTTATTATTATTTTGATAGAAATTGAAAACCATGTCATGAATGAATGCTAGAAGCAGAATGAACAGAATATAACAAGGAATGAATTCTAATGTTGCATCCACATACCACTTGAAGTGAAACCCGTGGATTATAGGTTGGGGGGGGGTCTCTGAAAGATAACGAGTGGTTAAGGGAGGACCAATGAAAGGAGAACTTTGGATGAGGAAGACCAGTGAAAGAGAAACTGCAGATATGACGGACCACTAGAAGGGGAAGTATGAATTATATAAATTATACCTAACATAACAATTTTAATCTATAATCCCCTGCTTGTGAATGCTGATGACATAATTTTATATTTCTTATAAGAATTGATTGGAAAAAAAAAAATGATTGTTCTTTGATGATAAAAAAAACCAAAACGTACCACTGAAAGGGAAACCATAGATATTTTTTTTTTTTTTACCAGAATTGATTAAATAAAAGAATAAATGATGTCAGTTAACAGGGGACAGACAAAGTGACTTGTAAAGATGTTGGACACAGGTCTGGTTGGTCACTCAATAGAAACCGTCATGTGACAAACATTTTTTGGTAGAATGCTGAGTTGTTGGTGCTCAGTTAAAAAACTGGAGAAGGGATGATCAATGAATAAATTACTTCTCTTGCATTTTGTTTGATTACTAATTTGTCTGAATTTAGAAAAAAAAAAAGCCTGAATGCAGCCAGTCACTAACTAGCGAACAATTTAGCATAAACTTACATTGTAAATTGAACCGCCCACTAAAAACCTATTTTTGGAGAGGAATTTGGAAAAAGACAAAAAACGTTTTTTCTAGACATAATGTAGAGTAAATGTTTATATTGTCAGCCCTCTAGCTACATTGGTGCAGCCTGCATGAATGATACATAAGTATGTATATAACCAGCCAGAAAACTGAAAAAAACCTATGCTGACAATTTTGGTCGATGGTTTCTAACAGCTGAGGCAGGGTAGGGACAGTGACACGTAGGGAATTGTGCTAACGACTTGGGTTTGACCAAGTAAACAAATAATACCAGCACAAAATAAGATTAAGATATTCTGAGACTTTGACATCTGGACTCTCTACTGCGTTCAAGTGAAAAGACCAGAATTGATTGTTGTAAACAAGGAAAAGACACCTTGCCAGATAATTCACATGAGGATGAAAGAAAGTAGAAGAGTAACAAACAAGAAACATATGTTCATCAAGGCATCCACCATCCTCATGTCCATATCTCTGATTTCCCATTTCAAAGAGATTCTCAATGAAATAGTAGTAGCATTATTAGTTGTGGTAGTAGAAGCAGGAGGAAGAGTAAAGTTAGGATGGTTCAACCGAAAATCTAGTAATTAAAAAAAACAATTAAAGTTTAAATCAAAGTAAGTGTGCAATTTTTATCAAATCATTTTTTTTTTCTGGAGTCTTAGAGTAAGGTTATTTTTTTAGGGTGGGGTAAGTCATTACCAGCATATATGAAATTTTTCGCTATAAAGTTAGCTGGGAACTGAAAAGTTTAGCCAATTTGAGCCATTTTCAAGACAGTTAATAATGAACAAACTATTGATAACAAACAATACTTGGCAACACTAAAAAGACAAATCCTTGATACATCAATTGATGATCGGAATAGATGTTCTTTTAATGACATCACATATTCTTATCTTTCTTTTTTCTTTGTTTACAATAACCAAACTGATTGAAAAGCATCTAATAGAGATGTGTGGACATATGAAGGTGAAGGTCATGCCTATTTGAACAATTGACAGATCTGAGTCACGAAGATACTTGATGCACTTTCAACATTTTTCCAGAGCAACATGAATATCCGTCATCTAGATAAAGATATGACTTTAAATAATAGCATTGTTTCTTTTAATTTGAAATTATCAACCAAAACTTTCACAAAATCTGACAAAATAAGTTTCTTCAGTATTCGAGTCGGTCTGGCTGGTTGGCTGTATGTATGTATTATGTGTAAAGACCGCACCAATGGAGCTTAAGGGACAAATTTTTTTACATTTATCCCTTGTCTAGAAAAAAATTTAAATAAAAAAGGAAGAAAAATCACCCCCAAATAGGTTTTTATGGAGGGGTTTGATTTGCAATGTAAGTTTACCCTAAATTGATCCCTTATTTCATGTCCAGCAGCATTTTTGAAATTACCGACTTTTTGAGTGATCACTGTCCAACAAAAAGCAAGAAAAGTAGCGTATACATTGATCACCCCTATTTCCGATTTTCTAATTGATCACTCCCAACAAGGCATGCTGCTGAAAGACGTTTGCCATGTAACAGTTTCCACTGAGTGACTAACCAGACCTGTTTATTAAATTTTTCATTTTATCTTAAGAATCTGCTTGTTTATTTCTGCTTATACCTGGGCAATGTTTCAAATAGTTTATTCTGGGCATCTTTAGGTAAAAAAAAATTGTCCACTGCTGAGTCTACTGTTGATCTAACTTGCTGCTATGCATCAGATTATATAACCACAACTAACCAACAACAAACTTATCACTGGAACTAGTATTCCAAGGGAAATCATGAATCACTGCCACTCATAAATGCTGCTTACTACCTCATAAATTCAGCAATGGTAGAAGTGAGACCAAGTTACCCGGATGAAAATATAACCAGCATGGTTTGAATCATTGATTCATGGTTAAAGAAAACCCCAAACCCATGGACATAAACTCGGGGACCAATTTGGCATGAATTCCAATTGTAAATTGAACCCCCTCAATAAAAACCTATTTCAGGGGTAAATTAAAAAAACAAACAAAAAAAACATTTTCACCTACTCATTGAAGGGTGTGTGTGTGTGTGTGTGTGCGTGCTTTTGTGATTAAATCAGTCTGTTGTGGGTAGCCGTGATCAATATATTTTACCAAAACATGGCTAGAGGATGAACTAACCATACTGTTTTTTTAAATAAAAAATCAACCAAGCTAAAACCGAAAACAAAACCTTAACTTAAGAATTGATAGATAATGTATGCTATGGTTCAGTTCTTAGATACAACAAACCATTGAAAAGAGTCTATACTACTGTTAATAATAACTTATCAATATGTGTGTGTGTGGGTGGATTTCTAAATGTAAATGTTTGAGGGAGAAAAAACACTAGGCATGATACTTGGCAACTTTGCTTTTATTTAGTTCTCAGAGTCAAATGTTTTATTAATTAGAACCTTGGCACAGTCCTCTGCACTGTCCTTGATCATGTGATGTGTTGTGTCTTCCTTCAATCTTGCCAATTTAGTGCTTTTTGCACTAAGTATAGCACATTCCTTGTTCAGGCAGTGTAAAAATCGTTGAATAAGCATTGTTAATTAGACTATTTTTAATCATTTTGAAAATATTTCTTGACCGTTTTTAGCATCTTTTGGGTGCATTTGGGCAATTTTTTGGCAATTCATTTTTATTTAGCGCTTTTTGGTTGTCAAACTAGAGTGAAAATATTTTTTGAGTTGGCAATACTGATGCACAGTTACTGCACATGAGTATCCTTTGATTACGCCAGCCATGACTTTTTTTGGGCATGGAATATTGTTCAATAAAATACACTTCCAATTTCATTTTCGCCCATCCAAAGAGTGGTCTAATGCATGATTCCTGGAAAATACAAGAAGCAACAAGAAGCAAAGGGAATGCAATTAAAAAAAAAGCTTGGGACAGAGGTTTGTGGCAATCAATTAAACAAATTAGGGTTAGGCTTAAGGGTAAGTTTAGGATTAGGATTATCCATCGATTAGAGCAATTCTCCCTGTAATAAATGATATTGTTGCTTCACTTCCTCTCGCTTTCAGCTACTTCTCATATTTTACGATGACCTGTAAAATGCATGTGAAACTATTTAATTGAATAGACTGTAACTGACTTACCATTTGTATAATTATCAAACTCTGGATGGTACTGTTTTTGGGGGTCAAAAGGAATGTAGATGTTATGAGCCACGAACTGATACAGCTGTGTTTTGTTGAAATGTTCCCTGAGGAGATGGGAGCAGTAAACTGCCAACCGCAGATTCTTTATTGCAATAAAATTAGTGTAGACTGAATTGTTCACAGGATAATGGTACTCATCAGGTCCCATCACATCTAAACAAGAAAAAAAAAAAAAAATAAATAAATATGAAGCATTAATTTGAACAGAAAATATAAATACATTCTCCCAGCATAAGTGTTCTAGTTTGATTTTTTTTGTTATTTTTTACTTCTTAAAATTCCAAGACTTCAAAATTCAAAAAAACATTAAAAATTAGAAATTCCTGAAATTCTTATAAACGTAGGTCAGTCTGGTGTATTGGAATGATGGATGCCTTTTATTCAAGTTGATTTTGAGATGACATGTTCAATTTGTCAAAGCCTCTGTTTGTAACACTAACATTTCAGAGAAAAAATCTATAGATGTTTAATTGTATTTGTGTACCTACTGATTTATTATCGTCTGCATTGCAACCTATTCATCTCAATCAGAATGTGTCTCAATCGGCTCACTGCTTTCTCAGTCAATTAGAAGCCGTCGACTA
The DNA here is from genome assembly GCA_963457665.1 of Thysanoteuthis rhombus. Lineage (NCBI taxonomy): Eukaryota > Metazoa > Mollusca > Cephalopoda > Oegopsida > Thysanoteuthidae > Thysanoteuthis > Thysanoteuthis major. Next base: position 9,827,588 of record OY735234.1, on the reverse strand, counting down.
AAACTATCATAAAAAATGTCAGGCTGGCTGGCTATGTATGTATCATGCGTACAGGCTTCACCAATGGAGTAAGGGAGGTGAAAAAAAAATTCCCCTCCCAAATAGATTTTTGGTGAGGGGTTAAATTTACAATGTAAATTTATGCTAAATTGATACCTTTTTTTTGTGTTTGGCAATCTTCCTTCTTTAAAAATAAAATCAGATTTTCTGCAGTTATCACAGTCCAACAAAAGGCGAGTGAAGTTATTAATTCATTGAGCAACCATTTTTTTCAAATTTTTTAACTGATCACTCCTAACACAGCATCATGAGTGTCTTATATATCATGGGCGGCACTATTGGGTTTTTGTGGGGTGAAAACTTGAGCACTTACTTCTTATTATGTCTAGAAGAGACGTTTCTTTTAAAAATTCCCCTCTAAAATAGGTTTTTAGTGAGGGGTTCAATTTTCAATATAAAGGTATACTAAATAAAGTCTACCCTCTTTAAGAAAAATCAAGACTTTTTTTAGTTATTGAAGCCCAACAAAAGGCAAGTGAAGTAACTTATTCATTGAGCACCCCCCTTTCTTTTAATTGATCACTCTGAACACACCACACTGCCAAAAGCTGCAATGGCACGCTGTCACATCAGGAAGCTACACAGCCATTTTGAATATCTCAAGAGCTAATTGCTTGGCCTTGATGTAATTTGCTTACGGTGCATGCGTCAACAGTCACTTTCCCGTGGGGTTACTCAGTCGGCAGTGAGATATCAGAGAGTGAGCTTGTGCACTGTGCGCATTTTTCAAGTCTCATGCTGGAACTTTTGAAAAAACATCACACCACCCAGATTTCTCAGCCGAAACACCATATTGTCCAGATCTGGCTCTCAGTAACTTCTAACTTCCCATCGTTAAACAGAAGGAGATTTCAGACCGTGGACGAAATTTAGGAGAGCGTGACGAGGCAGCTGATGATGATCCCGAAAGAGGACTTTGAAGATTGTTTTCGAAAGTCGAGTCTCAAGGAGAGTACTTTGAAAGAGACTGAAGTATGATTACCCTAAGTAGATTTTTTTGTTGTTGTTAATATCAAATAGCTGGATAATATCCGTGCAGACGTCACGAGGCAGCTGATGGTGATCCTAAAAGAGGACTTTGAAGATTTTTTTCGAAAGTCAAGTCCTAAGGGGAGTACTTTGAAGGGGACCGAAGTACGATTGCCCTAGGTAGACTATTGCTTGATTTTACTTTTTTCGTTAATATTAAATAGCAGAATAATATCCGTGCAGACTTGGTATCTCCTTCCAACAGGTATTGATTTTGCATTGAATTTCAACCAATCATCAACGCGCCAAGATTAACACCACTTCGGAGCTTCCAGCAAAATTGATCTCCGAGCTCGGAGACACACTGGCAACAAAAGATAGACCTGGCATTCTTCACTCTCATGTTTTGTTTTTACAGAACTACTTATCTTCTGGCCGGACCAGTGCCAAGCACTAACAGAATTGGTCTGTGTACCATTCCAATAAAAGTACAAGATCAAATGAAAAATTGGCACTCTTTTACTCTTAGTTTCTCTTCTGCGATGGCTGGTGCTATATTCGCTTGGGTGTTGGCAATGTGCTGGTGTAGTGATGCTGATTCATTTTTTGTTGATGTTTATTGATTGATTGGCTATATGGTTAAGTATCCAAGTGAGTTTCTTGGAAATTTTCTGCTACTTTTCCCAAGAGAGAGGTGCAGCTGGCCTGACCGGTTAACGACATGGAGAATAGAGTCGCTTGGAACAGCATGCATTCACTTCGTACTCATGCTCTTGGGAAAGGCATGAATTCATTTCTCCACCCTCCGCCCCGAGGTAAATAGAAGAGCAGATGGAGTACTTTGGCTCTGTAAGGTAGTCCATCTTGGGACTAGCACCCAGGCCCCGACCCCCCTCCCAAATAACACAATTGCTGCATACAATAATTGAATCTCCGTGGATCGTTCAAGGGATTAGAATATTGCTTCGTGTATTGTGCGACACGAGGAATAACTTCGTCTTTTTTTTTTTTTAAATTACGCATTATGCAAGTTGAATATTTTACAGAAAATGCCTTTCTCTTTTACTTCCACCAGTCAGAATGAGGCCCCTATAAAGCTTTTGAGCCAAAAATTGAAAAAAAAAATTTTTTTTAGAAAGGCTTTTATGTAGTACTGAAAGTAATCTCCATGTCTAAAGACTAAACGGTATGACCAGGAGAGTGGGAACAATCAAACAAACAAACTAACAAACGTACATATTTAAGGAGAAGAGAACATTTCGTCAACTTTGATGGCTACAGTCGTTCAATTATTCTTATGTACAATCAGGGCTGATCTTTGGAGACGCAAGGTCCAATTGGACACATTTTAACGAGGCACCAGGTTCCTAACTAAGTTCTATGGAATCTTTGAGATATAAATATAGTTTATTATAGGCTTACTATCTCTATGGCAGAAAGGAAAGCAATCAAAATGCACTCTTAAATATTTCAGAGAAATACATATTTACGTTATTTTACAATTATTAACACTACCAATTCAAAGAGTGTGAACAAATGTGAAAACTAAGAACAGTATAAACAAACACTATTGACTTTTTTAAAGAATTCAAGAGGAAAATCAAAATCGTTGCTGTTTTCTGCAGAGGCTAAAATAACGTAAAAATAACAACAAATAGGAATCTAGTTTGAAAGAATCGTGTAATGAGTAAATTATCATGCTATACGTATAGGGCGGTTATTTTAAAGTGCTGAGAATCCCACCTATTATATTCCAATTAAAGACCGATAGAAGAACTAATTAAAACTGCGCTGATTAATAATTATGTTTAAGTCATTAAGTACAATTAGGCTAGGAATTATATTGCAGATGCGTAATGTTGGTTGGAAAATGGTATTTCTTCACATTTTTTTCAAAATCCCTAATTAATGTACACAGACAATTCGGGACACTGGAATTATGCAGTCTTAGCATCCTTCCCCCACCCCTCATCAGTATTTTAATTTATTGTCAAACACCTACGAATTTTGTATGTAACAACAATGGCGGGTGACAATGACCAGATCAATTACCAGCGATGCCATGCACGAATAAGAGAGACGAACACAAAAATGGACGATGAATACACTCTCATTTCTAAAGCCCAACACAGACCGACCTGTGTGGCTAAAGTTGACAAATCCCGTTTACAGGAACTACAATCAAAGAAGTTGAAACGGAATAATATTGTATGAAGAAATGAATTCTGTTTTGTTCATCTTTAAGATTTTAATGAAGCAGGGGAGTGCAACCAAACTTGTTATTAAATGAATCAGTTGATGTATGAATAGTATTGGAAAAAGCTTGTTTTCTGGTCAGATCATTATCATCCGTTGTTAGATACGAAAATAAAGTCAGAACTGAACAGTAAGAGATAGACAATAAAAAGACAATCTATATCAGTTACAGTAGAGACAAACTGTCGGAAGAGTCCCAGTCCACAAATATGTCCGTCGGTAGAGAATTAAATGGTTCGGACACCTGACAGAAAGGGCAATCAATCAAACAGCGCCCAGGACCTCATCATTATCAGTCTTTTAACGTCCACCGTTGGACATAGACCTTCCCCAGGATCCCCCACTTTTCTCTATCATGGGCGTTTCAGAGCCAGTATTTTCTGAATTTGTCTAGTTCATCTCTCCATCTTGTCTTTTGTCGGCCTTGGTTTCGCATGTGGTCTCTGGGGATCCACGTTGTGAGTCGCGATGTCCATCGGTTGTCTTCCATTCTTGCAATATGACCAGCCCATTGCCATTTGAGTTTTCGAATGGACTCTCTGGACAGGGGGACAATGTCACAGGTTTTAGGTTGAAGGTCTCATGGTCTGTCCGTCACAAAGGTGACCAACAAAGCAATTGATCACCGTCTCCTCCCATTACTAAATTTCGGCCTAGTATTTTTTTTGTTTCAATTTTAGTTTTTCTACATAGCAACTACTCTGACAGTCAGTCTACAGCAGTGGGTTAAAGGGTTAAATTTCATCTTCTGTCATAAGGTTCTCGTAGTCCAAGCTGTAAAGCAGCTGGTGCGGAAAACCGAGATTTTCAAGACAAAAAGTTTCTCCGAGGGCTTATTCTTTATTTCCGATCCACGCCGATGACTCACAACCGTAGATTGACGGCCTGACTGAGTACAGCAATTAAAACTAGAAAGCACCCAGGGAGCGGATACCTTTGCCAACGCCATTGTCAGGAGGAGTTATTGTACATGGTTCCGCCAAAAAATTAAACCACTTTTCCGTAGCCCATAGCCCAACTTTCAATAAAGTTTCATAGAAATTCATGGAGAACTTTTGGAGGTATCGTGTGGACAGACATAAGCATACATATAAATGTATGGAAAAAAAACGGGAAAGATATCTCTCAATCAAAAATAAATTCCTGGATCCGCCTCAAAATTTAACCACTATTTCTTATTGCCTCACCCTCTACAAAATTCCAGTACTTATGGAGATATCGTGTTGACAGACAGACAGACGGAAAGACACGCCTAAATACAGTGTGACTAACTCAAAAAGTATTTTTGCATTCGTTCGGTAGCCAGAAGAGCAAAATAAAAAAAGGAGCCCAAAAACACCAAAATTGACCAAAAAAGATGCTGAAATTGTCCAAAACACGCTTCAAATTGCCGAAATGTCTCAGCACACCTGCATTGATTTAGCACTATTCGCACTGTCAAAACGAGAAACGCGCTGAATTTAGCGCTAAATTGGCAACTCAGAAACTATACCTCTCCGACCTCGTCGGCAGAGGTAATGAAGATGAAAGAAATACTAGTTAAACATTGATAATGGTTACAAGTCTTCAATCAATATTTATTCAACTTTGCCTAGAACAGCATAAGATCACAAATATAGGAGTACCCAGTGAGAATCGAACTCTTATCTTCATATTTTTTATTTCATGTTATGTTAGTAACCAAAAGTTTTATAGCATTCACGAAAGTTCTTTCGTAGCCTTTTATAAATCGAATGGAAAGATTTAATTTTTTTTTAATTACCCGAAGGATAAAACCGAAATTGAATAATTCGATCCATTATTCAGTATAATGAGACGAACATTGTTTTCAAGACAAGACCAATCAATATTTTAGTGACTACTGTTATTATCTCCCCACAAACAAGAACAGAGTGTGCAAAAAAGCTTAAACGTCTTTAAACTTCGTTAACACAAAGAACATCTGTTTTCTGTAATTTTGAGATGAGTCATTTTCATTCTAAGAGTTTTCTGAACAACACTTGGAATGAAGAAAGTCCAATTTCATATATTTTATTTAATTTTAATTAAATTGTTTACCGTTATTTCCCCCTCTAGTCTCTCAATCAATCAGGCTTCTATGACTTTTCTTTTGTAGTGTACTGGTTGCAAGAGAACAGTGTTGTAAGACACCATGTTTTGTTCGTTGTTTACAACCGAGCCCTTGGGAAAGAACATGTAATTTTCTTCCTCAACACGAGGAATGCAGTCATACTGAAAAATCGATATAGCTCTGGTAATAGTGTCTCTATATTATTAACGAGCCACTAGTATTACTATTAATACTAGTTTATCCGTCCCGTCAAAAATGACGGCAAATATGAAATATATGGATACGCATCGCATTTCAAGTACTTATGTGATAGGGATTTGCATGGTAATGAGCTTGGAGAATAGCTGTCGTTGACCACGGAAGGGTTTTTAATTTTTTCGTTTTTGTTTTTATTACTATCTATCTATATATATATAAATATATATATCCAAGTGCTTACCCTAAATTTTCAATCCAAGCAGATAACTCACTACCGTAGACTGACGATCTGAGTAAGAACAGCAATTACAACTAGAACGCACTTTTATATATATATATATATATATATATATATATATATATATATATATATATATATATATATATATATGTGTGTGTGTGTGTGTGTGTGTGTGTGTGTGTGAGAGAGAGAGAGTGTGTGTGTGTGTATTTCATTGTCCGTGAAATTCAGAAATTTTATAATGTCATTATAACATGAATGGAATGAATGTAATTCTTTTTTACAACGTCAGTTGCACCCCTGATTGTGACTGAAGACATCCGCACATTGTTAATTATCATATCAGAGGATTACGTAGATCTCAGTTTAGTGTGTGTATGAGTTTGATAAGCAGATTTATAGAAGAGAAACAATGTCAACGCCAAATACTTATGTACATGTGTGTGTGAGAGAGAGAGAGAGAGTGAGGGCGTGCGCACATTAACATTAACTCTTAATCAAAATCAAGACGGCTTTTAATCAACCAAACTGTACATAGCTTAAAGGTTCAGTCCATGATTGGAAAGTGTTGTATATAGCTTAAAAGTTGTCCATGATTAAAAAACGAACTTTGAATTCCTGACACAGAAGTGTAACAGAACACAAGTAGTAAATATTACTAAAATATTTGAGCTCCCATAATGGTAGGTCATTGGTAATCCGAAGTTTAGGTAAAATTCTCAACATAATACACACACAAACACACACACACACACACACATATATATATATGAAGTCATGTGAACTTTCATATTGTAACACTGAAAAAAAATTTCTTTCGTCGATTTCCTTCTACTGTCTCAAAGTATCTAGGACCGTGCGTCACGCAAGCCACATTGAATCTGATTCGTCTTATTTCAACCTGTTGTCTTCGAACAGTTCATTACATATTTTTAGATTCTTGTTCCTTGTGATTTAGTTATTTTTGTAATTGTATTCTTTATTATGGAGTTCCTGAATTGTTTTTACCATAATCCTGTTTCGGGAGTATTAAAAAACAGGATGAGTTTCTTGCTATGGTACTTCCCGTCATATTCTACAATATCTCCAGTATAACTACTCCATAATTTAATTTTTTTTCCAAGCAGAAATTTTTTTCTGTAATCATTCTGCTTGTGTGGATATAGGTTAAAGTAAGATTATTTTATATGTATTTATTTTATGTATGTTGCGGATAAACTCAAGTTGAATTTGAATAAACATTCTCATTTATCTCAATATCTATTCAATGAAATTCAGATTGTGAAATTGTATTTCAATGATATATACATATATATATATATGTGTGTGTGTGTGTGTGTGTATATATATGTGGTATTTTTAGTCGAAACTATTTAAACCAACATCCGGTTTAAACACGGTGAATATGCCAGTTGGCCTAGACAGGGTGAATAGAATAAACAAATAAACAAAAGGACTGCTACAGGAATCGACTCTGCATCCAACCTGAGGTCGTTTTGACACGACGCTGCTCTTGCCAGCTGGTAAGTCGGAGGCCCGAATAATATATACATATACATGACTGGCATATTCATCGAGTAAAAACGGGATGTCGGTTTAAATTGAATCAAAAATGGAAATAACACATTCATAATTATATATATATATATATATACACACACACACACACACACACACACACATATATATATATATATATATATATATATACAGAGAGAGAGAGAGAGAGAGAGAGATAAGGAAATCAGCTAAGTTATCTTAACATAATTTCTGCACTCTCTTGGCTGTGGGGCAGGGAGCACCGTCCTGGATCCAAACATACTTGCTTTTCACCATGGCAAGACATGATACCTCAGGACTTTGGAGTAGGCATCAGCACTCACCTTTTGTCCTGGCCAAAAAAAAAATGGGGGCATCTTTTTTTCCAATCAGAGACCACGGCACTCAAGACCATGACCCAGGCTGAATGTTTGGTCCTGAAGGTGTCCTTGACATCAGTTAATGACTCAACATGATACCAATCGTTTTGGCGGCTCAAAACATCGTCCACTGTGAAGATTTTTCTTGCTAGAGAACATTTGAACAGTGGACCCATGATTCTTGAGATACCTGAGCACTTTATCGCGCCTTTTAAGCTTCGTGGCCTTTACGAACTCCGTGATGAGGTGCTTTGGGACCTTGGTGTATGATTTAATTATTCATGCACGGTCGTTCTGACGGTCTTGGGGTCCGTTTTTAGCACAGCTGCAATCTTACGCCAGGATGCTGAAGGGTCCTTTGCAATTTTGATCTTGAAAGCGTGAATAAAGTCCCAATTACGATTCTTGTTGGCCACGTCACCGCCAAGCTTCTTCTGCCCATGTCTTTGGTCTTCTTGATATTGGAAACAGTGAACAAGGACACGTGCTTTTAGAGCCAAATTTTGCACTGAGCGAGTCTAACGCTCTTTGCTGCTTGTAATTTTATGAAGATATTTTCTACGATATTCTAGAAAATAGGGTTTTATTATTAGCTGACACTCTTCGTTTTGCATTTGATTTCGTATCATTTGGTGTAATGGTTAGTGGGAAATTTTAGTTTTAATTTCACAGCAACCCTCCTCTCTCTCTCTCTCTCTATATATATATATATATATATATACGCGCTCACACACACACACACACACACACACACATATATATATATATACATTTATATGTATAGGTGTATCGAGCACTCTATGAAGTAAATTCATCGCATCAGTCGTTGCTTTATATTATGCTATATTGCTAACCCGTTCTGTACCATATATATATATATATATATATATATATATATATATATATATATATATATATATATGCAAGTTTGATCAAACACGACGGACAAGGAATGTATTTAAAAAATTTTCTGGAAGTTCTTGTATCTCACAAGAGAACGAAAGACACATCGTAGTAAGATTTGACCAAACGATATTTCTGATCGGGCGCTTTCGACTGATCATCAAATGACAGTCAGTACGGCTAGAGACATACTCAGATGTACAGGATAACCAGGGTACTCGGTGTGTCATGTCGGCCTCTACGTGATCCACAACGTGTTGCTTGTGGTAAACCCTCTTCCCATTGAACCAGATGTTGATCTCCTCCACAGTCAGCAGATCACCGAGTTCAGTGGAGGTTGAACTTTCCCGGTTTGATTTCAGAGTCATCCTTCCAACCATAACCAGAGTACGCAGTCAGCCCTACCATTCCTCGGCAGCTTTGGGATAGGGGATTGATCCATGCTTTTCCCAAAGGAAATAGCGCAAAGTGAACACAGAATGTTGCCGCCTGTGTTTGAACTAGCAAACCGTTAGGTCACTCGCACACACATGTCTGCTCAATGGCTGAGAAAGTCGCTTAGTTTCTCATATACTTGTGGATTTTATACATTGGTGTCAGTGGTCGGTGTTCGTGCCCAGATAAAAATCAGGATATCAATTGCTGATTTTCGAGACAAGCGGCCCTTCTACTTTTGGAAGGTTAGCGCAGCATAGTCATCCCACCCTCAATTGCAACTCTTTAGCCTTGTTCTAGTTTAAGCTAAGCTAAGCTTCTAAATGCTCACAAGTGAACAATATTTCAATGACGGAAGTACGTTACTACTACCCTCTAATAGAATGATGTCACGTTGCTAAGTTACTTTTGAGGGAGAGAAAACAAAAGAAGGAAGTGCCTGCTGCTTACATAACGATGAGGAAAGGAAATATGGAGTCAGCCATTTTCGGCTAGATTTGGCCGAATTTCTATAATTTAGTCGATAAAAATCTACGATAGCCGATTAAATCTGAGAAGAGTAACAAGAATTAATCTACTGTTCTTTGAATAAAATTATTTTCTTTGATAAGTTAGCTGGAAATGGGGAAAAATCTAACAGTTTTTAACCATTTTTAAGACAGTTTCACCTGTATATAACCAACCATACTCGGCTACAATAGATGGGATAGGAAAGTATACTTTTATTCTGTGTCAAATTTTGAGAATAATAGAGTTAAGTATTACATCAATTTTTTTTTATCGAGTTTAATATCTTTTAAACCGTGGAATTTCCACAGGTTATTGCTAGTTGTATAAAAACCAATCAGTTCCCGAAATTGTAACTTACAAAGTTGTACGAGTATAAGTCGCCCAAAAGAAAGTAAAGAATAGTTATTAGTAGCAAACTGACCTCTGATAACATATTTGTTGGTCTTTTCATCACGGACAACTCTTGACACCCAGAAATCGGCGATGGCCTCTACTAGTTCGGCTCCTCTCTCGTATTTTAGGAAATCGAGATCTTGTGTCATATAGAGGTACTGTTCAAGTGCGTAAGCCACATCTCCAGTCACATGGTGTTCGTAGTCGGCCACGTTGACGTCATTCGTCGTTTCCATTCCTGTCCAAGAATAAACATGGTTTACAATGCATTCATATTAGTAAGATGCTTTGCAATGCATTTTCATAGTAAAACAAGTTGAAATACATAGCTTTAGTAAAACTATTTTTCATGAATTTCACTTGTCAAATATTTTGCAATCCAGTTATAAAATAAAGCAATTCCTATTGAATTTCTATATATTCTTCAAGTAGGATTATATAAAATGAAATTAAGTCTGCAACACTCAATGCAATTTAACAAATGAATATTACCGATTTTTTAAACATATATTCGAAAGAAAACGGACATATTTTGGCTTCTAATGCCATTGTCAACGTTTAAAACACAAGTTCCAAAATGCGTTCAGTATTCAGAAAAATCATTTCTCTTTTATTATTTGCTATGTCACTCAATAAGTTATCATGAATAGTGAAGGAAATTTTGATGAATTTGGATAATATATCCTTTCTGTGATATCGTGGGTTACATAAAAGTCAGTTAACATTAAAATACTACCAGAAATGGAGTACGGAAGGCAGAAGAGGAATAAAAGTACAACTGGCAAAGAAAGAGAATGAAAAACAAAAATGGTTGACCTTAAAAGAGAATCAATGAAAACGGGAGAGACAAAAGAGCGAACAAGACTGAACAAAAGAAAGAAAGAAAAAATTCTGCATTTATATCAGTGGCTTCGAAACTCAAGGACCCCTTCTATTGACAGAATATTCTGGCAGACCTGTATTTTTAGCATTTAGTTTTTAGACTGTGATCAATGAAGTACCATAATAAACAATTTTGACAATCAAAAATCATATTTATTCTAAATGGGTTACATTTATTCTGAATTCTAATATATGGTACTGTTCTGTGTACGCTAACCTTCGGGAGTTTTCCGCATTTCATCTGGATAAAACGACTCTGGCTCCGATGCAATAAAATTGTCAATGGAATTTGGAGCATCGAAGATGTCTGTGAATTTTTGACAGGTAAGGACTGCTACATTGAATGAAACAAATGGTAATCCAATGCCGTCAATACGAGTGAATATGCTGCAGAAAGGAAAAAATTTCTCATACCAACTTCATTATGTTTTTTTGGGTTAATAAAGTTACGAGTGGACGAGCATTGTCATATAGAACGACTCTTAGACTTCTCTGTCGTTTCCATTCCTAGCCAATAAAAGTTCCAAATGACTATCTTCCAGAATCCCTTTTTTAATTTCAAGTCCTTTTCTGCCAATTCAAACGTTGATTGAGGGGGTGAAGGTCATCGTCCCAAAGAATAACTTCAAAATGTTGGTAGCCAACTGTTGCAAGGTGTGTCCTAAAAGTCAAGTCCAAACCTCTTTCTCTAATTGCTGCGCCCAAACTTCGAAGGTTACGACTGCAACAATCTGCTATATCAGTTTCATTAGGATCCAGCGATGCATAATGCAGTACGCCTTTCATGTCCCACAGAGAAATAAAGGTTTTACAAGAATGTTAGGTTTTGGTGTTGATACTGTAAGCTGTCCTCATCCACTCAAAGCTTTTGGCGCTTCGGATCATCGTAGAGAACAAACACTTTATCCACAGTGACAACCTTCCACACACAAAAAAAAAAATGTTTCATTTTCAAGAAGAAGTGAAATGCAGTTTATAAGACGCTGTCCAATGCTTTTCTTCGGCAAGTCGTGTGGAGCTCATTTTCCCGCTTTTTGAATCTTTCTTATACTTTGCAGACAACTTGAAACTGTTATGATTGACAACATTTTTTTCAGCGAATTCCAAAGTTGATTAATGACATCTATTATCAGTGCAAATCGATTGGATACAGTTTTTGAGTGGATACATCATCCAAAAGAGCTTGCAATTCATCACTTCTGTATTCTTGTGGTCTACCGCTGCGTGGTTTATCCTCCAAGTCAAATTTTCTTGAACCTTACAAATCATTCACGACGCGTTCTATTAGCAGTCGAACCATACCCACAACCTTCATCGATCATCTTCTCTGCATCTCTTGTTGTCTTGCTCAACTTGGAAAGGAACAATATACAGCGTCCACCATCATTTTCTTCAACACGGGATAAATGAACACTGACTCTAGAATACTCAAAATAGGTTTCTATGTATCGTACGGGGGCGTTTAACAGACACCTGACCCTGAACTCAATTTGCGACAATATAAGGGTTCTAAAAGTCCCTTCAAAACTATAATTATATGCATTAGAATCTGAACAGAAAATACAAACACTTTTGGGTTGGTAGTACTGATTCCAATTCAGTGGAACCCTTCTTTTAAAAATATAACCGATACTACAACTCTTTTAATGGGGGTGGGGGTTATTTCCGACATGCCGGTTCCTCTATATCGGCCACCCGTTTGGAATATCTAGTTGGATAAATTTATTCCACTTACCAGCCGATGGGTCTTATTTAACGGGAGTACAGTGATTTTCGTGCTTGCAACGATTACAGTGATCGCTTGCTCAGAGTCACTCATCTCAATCACTACACCGTTACATTTCCCCTCTTTGAAGGTAAGTGTTGCAGTTTTACAAAGCGCAACTCCAAATATTGAATCCATTGACTCAAACTATTACTCATATTCTTCATAAATGTTGTTATTTTTCTTGGAGGTTCTACTCAAATTCATAAAATCTCTTTTTTAAGGATACATATTACCTCTACACAATTATGCCGATATAAGGGTCACTATATATATTCATTAAAAAAGCGATTTTATGAATTTGATTGAAGTTCCCAAGAAAAAGATAGTAGCATAAATGCGGTATATGGATACCAATTTGAGTCAATAATTTTCAATTTTCTGATGTTATGCTTTGTAATGCTGCAACACTTACCATTGAAGAGGAGAAATGTTATTGAGTAGCAACAAGGGATGAGTGATACTTAACAAACAACGACTGTAAGCCATTGCAAATATAAATTAATATAATTCCGTTAAATAAACCCTTAAACTGGCATCTAGAATAAATCGATCCTATTTGAATGTTTCAAGTCTATCAATCTATCTGTTGGTAGCCGGTATAAGGAGTTGATTGGATGACGATATTCGGTAACTGGGTTGAAAGAAAAACAAGGGCGCAGGGAACATTTTCACATGATAAATACATTGTTAGTTCAATAAATAAACAAGTTATTTTCACCAATTATCGCTTTTTAGAAGGCATTCATCGTCAGTATTAATCGATTGGATGTAGTTATTTTGAACTAGAGTGAAATGTCCAGAAATACGAGATAAATATGACGGAAATTGATTTCGATTAGCGGAACTACAAACCGCTGGAAATATCAGCTTTTATAGGATTGTACTTTCTGTGGATCTGCCTAAGCGCCTCTTTATAGTATGGTCGTTAGCGTACAGATCTAAAACGGTTACGCTTTTTTTAGTACGTTTACAACTGGGTGCTACTAAAGTAAAATAATGCCCTCTGCTAAATTTGCCGCTAAAGCAACGATTAAATCGATATTCGATCAGTGGAAATACTTGGCTGTGCAATAAAATGTAAACAGGAAATTATGAGATTTGGAAATTAAATAGAAGAGTTATTTGTGTCAAAACAAACATATTGAAAAGATCCAGGTTTCCCCGATATCCAAAAGGTGACCATTGCTTTTCGAAAGTTCGCTTTACATCACTTTTTCGCTTTTACGAAAAAAAAAAAAAAAAAAAAAAAGCGAAAAGCAAAACAGCGTTCAGCGTTTGTTTTCCAGCGAGATATTTCTACTTTCAGATAGCAAAAGAAACCTGAAAGACCGTTCGTAAACTGAATTGGTGCAAAGTGAAGAAGCAATTACCATTAATCGACATGGGAAAAATATTTGAGCGCACCCAGAAACAAAATTGGCTTGACTGAGTCGTTGGAGGTTGAATTGTCGAGAGATACAGGGAACTAGGGTATGGGAACAAGAGGGAGTGCACACTGTCCCTATAACTTTATCATACGAAGCTATACTTAGCAAATGTCAATAATATGGCTATAAGGAGAATCTCTCTATGGTGTAGAGTTTTAAAAACTAGTCTCATGGCCCATTACTATTGTAGAGAGTTTAATCCTCAATGGGTGTCGTATGTCAGTGGCTTTTAGAGAGAGAGAGAGAGAGAGAGAGATTGCAAGAAAGAGAGAGAGAAAGATAGAGAGAGTGGGGAGGGAGAGAGAGAGAGAGACAGACAGACAGACAGAGTGACAGAGAGACAGACATGAACCCTTATTAATTAGGTAATGATCGTTCAAGATGATAGTGTGATAACGGGATATATGAGAGTGGATAAAAAGATCCGTAACCCTCACGTAGTTATTAACTGAATTTTGATATGAAATTTTCATCGTAAGATGTTCGATCTATGTGATTGATATTCACCACTGAAATAAGTGCATTGCCTGGACAGAAATCATGCTGAAAAATAAATACCTGAGTAAATAAATGTTCTTATCATCAATAAGCTAGAACATCGATGTTCCTACGTGAAGATTTACGAAAATAAACATCAAAATGTTGATAGAACTCATTTATTGGTTAATCAAATATTGTTAATGATTTTCTCAATCACTTTTCGTATCTATTGAATAGTTTTCCTTCCTTTATCGCTTTCTTCCTTTTTTTTTTCTTACCTGAATAAGCCCTTTCTTACCTGAATAAGCACTTTCCCAAGGGAACATAGCCCCTTTATAACCCTTCATTGTAGCTCTGGCTTTCGCAGCATCCAAGGTACGAGTACGACTTTGCATCAACACTTTGCCAAGGTCTGCGTGCAACATGAGAATAGCGGGATACATCCATGTATCCTGGTCCCAAAAGATATGTCCACCATAATCCTACAGTTCAGGCAATCGAGACAATAAACAAAAACAAAAAACATTAGAATTAGCAAAAAGATAATAATGTAATTTAAACAACTTATAGGTGAAAAAAAAAATTGTTGTTATCTGCATAGGTGTATAAAACTCTTTGGTTAAGGGGACAAAGGGCTTGATTTAGCCGAAATCCAATACGGTTTTGCAAGAATTGTTTTCACTTACCCCTGCCCTCTGGCTCGTGCGGTCTTTTGGTTGACCGTGGTCCCGATGATATCTGCAGCGATTTGCATATTTGCATAGTAATCGGTGAGTGAATGTTTTCAATTTGGGAGATTCTTTACACGGGAACAATCCCGAACTCTCGGCCTAAAAGACGTTTTTTTTTCCAGTGATACGATGAGATGTCACAACTACCGGCCTTTTAGGCACCAGGAGTTTCAAGCAGTTAGCCTCAGCGTTTTCACCCCTGTCCTGCAATCTACCCATTGCTGTAGTGGTGGGGGAGTGCACTCACGCCTTTCCCGAGGGTATCGGTATGAGTCGCAGACGATTACTACTCTCATTTCGACGCACTACAGTCTCCAGTACACAAGCAAGCACACACTTTAACACGCTCGTGTGTGCAGAGAAGTATTAAAAAAACCCTCCATGTCCAGTCCTAGAAACATATCCATGATTTTTTTCACGGGTAAGAAGTAGTAAAAGTCATGTAGGCTTACCTGTTCAGTTCCGTGAGCCAACCCACCGGGAGAGAGGCCAACAAAACCAGGCCATTTGGTCTTCTCTCGTGTTGGTAGGGAGCTATAGAGATAGTACTGGGCGGCGTATGTCACCTGTGCCAGGTTCAAATCACCGCTGATGTCAATGTAGCCTCTCTTCCAAAGAGCTTCCCATGCTGACTTGTGTCGTGCAAATAGAGTCTGCCTTTCTGACCACATTTTAGCTGCCAATTTTAAACAAATCCAATAAATAAAAACTGAGCACAATATATATATATATATATATATATATGGAGAGAGAGAGAGAGAGAGAGAGAGAGAGAGAGAGAGAGAGAGAGAGAGAGAGAAAGAAAGATGATACGATAAAATAGTCATTTGGCCAAATAATACACGATATTTGGGTACAATTCAAGTTGTATGATTCCAGCTACAGAGATTGTCAGTGAAGACGACCGTTATATGGTCTGAAACCCATTAGGAGTGCGCATAAGTATTTTTAATGACTAACTATCCTATTTCCCTGCATTTCTTACCCAAAAATAAACCTTGAAAGGAGATATTTAATTATTGCAATACTTTTTTCCCCAAAAAGCTTTCAATGAATGTGTAGGTATCAAGCAAAAGAATTTAGTGCAAAATACAATATTATGTACATTTCAGGAGCCTTTTCTCGAAGACTGAAGACCCCAGCAACATTCGTAAACTCGCCATTCCAAAAAGTACAGGATTTGAGGTAAGTGTTTTTGTATTTACAATCTAGTAGCAATACATCTTAAAATAAACACGCCTATAATGAAGAGGTGGACTGTGAAGACAAACAATGACCAACGAAGAAGTGATTTTTAAGGTAACCGACACTGGTGCATTTTCTTCCTTTCAGTGTACCGTCACCCTCTCCGGCACGCTGCTAACATTACCAGCCATATCAATGCTGCGCGCGTATATTTATTTATCAGATGTTTAAAACTCCATACCTCAAAGCTTTTTTATTTGGTGGAATTTTAAGGTCACTGTTTTTGTATCTGGCCAATAGGACGACTCCATTTTTTTTAATGCTTCAAGTGTAGCGTTCCCACCGAAATATAGGGTGGTTTGATTTTTGTAAATTATTCAATTCATTACCACCACGCCTCATTTAATCTGTAGATCATAGAAATAGCGACCCCCAGTAAGCATATTCATTAACATCGAACAAATTAAGAGATTTATGGGGCTGAAACTTGAAACCTAACTAAAAGGTTGACCCACAAATCTATAACCACGCAACGTACTCAGGAGAAAATCATGTTCAACATCACACGGACAGATCACGAGACTGAACATTATATGAGAGGAAAAAAAAAAACAGATCACGTTGCAAGCGTGTCAGACAATCGCAGGACATTACGGCTCACAACATGGATCCCCTGAGATTAAATGCGAAATGTTGCCGGCAAAGAGTAAGATGGCGAGGGGAACTAGTTCAGAAGAGTATTAGATCTGCGACGCCTACGAGAGAGAGAGGTCCGACGAATCTTGGGGAAGATCTCTAGGTTCAACGTCAGACGTTAATAGGCTAATGCTGCTGATTTGTTTGTGACGCCACCTGAGATTCTAAATGACCAGAAAAGCACACACACACACACACACACACACACACACACACACGCACACACACACAAAATCATTTCAATCCTCAGAAATAAGTACTACAGATGCATTATTACCGAATTTAAAAATGGAGTCGTAATTGAAAATCGTTAGATGAAAAAGAGAGAAATCATTTCGACTAACCTTTATGGAATGCTTCGACGACTTCTTGTCGCGTTCGTCCGATGGCTGTGAAGAAAAACATTTTCTGGTAAGACTGGGAAGATCGAATGGTGATCAAAGATGGAACGTCAGTAAACAGAATGTGAATTTGAGAACGTTTCACGTCGTACTCTTCTGACTCAGTATTTGTTCCATGATAATAGCTAAAACGAAAAATAATATCTTCCATTAATTAGTCACGACAGACGACTTGATGATTTCATCAGAAATTATGTGTCCTACTCGTATGTATTGCACTGATGTTCTGGGTAAGAGATTTTTTTGCCAAACACTGTTGATTTTGTAACAAGAACAACAAGAACGATCCTCACCGAATTTAGGGGAGTAAAAATTACACTCCAATCATTTCAAATTGCGATCAACTGTTGTGTCTTCCAGCGACGAAGCTGAATCAACAAGTCTTACATATCTTCCAAAATTCATGCTAGAAATATGCAAGGGATTATTTAGTTCTAATGAATGAACACATTTATAAAATTAACTTTCGATACAGTGATTTGAAATCACGAACTCTGGGTTTGTACGCTGGCCTCTTACCGACTGAGCTAAACTAACCAGTCCTAGATAGCTATAAAATTTCTTTTATAGATAGGGTTTATTTCATTATAAATACATTTATAGTTAAAATTGATGTTTTTAGAATTTTTAATTTATTTATACAAATCAAAGGTTGCAGTAATCATCTTCCGTCGGAATAGAAGTAAGAGTATAGATTGACCCTGTATCAGTCAGGCTTGTTCTTCTGCGTTTCATCTTTATTATATCACTGGAAATTACGAAATGACACCTAATTTAAGTTCACATAAAATTGAACGTCATTTTTATTTCTTTTATTTGTTCCTAGTTCATTATCTCTTTTGTCAAACTCCTCCTATTGATTTTTGACTTTATTTTCGTATATAACAACAATGGCAGATGACAATGACCAGACCAAAAAACAGTGACGCTATGCATTACAATAACAGTGACTCAGTGACATAAGCAAAAACCGATAACGAATTCACTCTCCAACTTCTAATACCCAACTCAAATCGAGTTGTTTTGCTCAAGTTTACAAATCTCATTTACATGGACAACCAATAAAGGAATTTAAATTGGACTGGTATTGCTGAAATAATGTTTTATGGAAACATGAATTCCGTTTACCTTTTAGATTTTAATGAAGCAAAGGAGTGTGATCCTAACGCAGCCAAACATGTTTCTCCTTCTTCTTGTCTTCTTTTTCTTTATTTGCCCGTTTTGTTAAAACTCATCATTTCTTTCTATTAGCATGAATACTGAGGAGATTCCTGGAGTATTGAAAAGACTTGCTGTCACTTGATGTCCAGTGGAAACAACCAGTCACGACTGGTATGAAAACTCAGCGAATGCAAATGATGATCAAAAAGTGCTGAAGATTACAGGCAACTTAGGGAGCAGACTTGTCGCTTTATCTCCGCAGAAAGCTTCAAGTTACTATTGATGCGGAGACAATGAGTGCAAGTAGAAAAAGGAGACGAAGAAAAGGTGTAAGATTATTTCGTTGTTAATGAGTCAAAATAATGTATAAAAGATTATCGACTCGCCATCACAGTCAATAATTGAATAGCCATAGCGTTAAAATTCGAAGTCATGTAAATGAACTTCAGTAAAACTAATACCAAAAAAAACCAAATGTACAACAAACATGTTGGGGACAAAAATACAAAAATCAGAATCGAATAGGCAGACCTGAAAAAAGTAGACCATTACATCTACCAAGGACAATGAATCTCTATGTAACCCTCAAAAAGAGAAAACGAAAAATCGCTCTAGGGTGGCAAGCTTTAGATAGAGCAAGCCTAACCTTCAAGAACAAGAAAAGTCCATTAGTTTTAAAAAGAAGGGCCTACAACTAATGCATCCTCTCAATAGTTACCTAAGGAGCTGAAACATGGAACCTAACCAGAAGATTGGCCCTCATATTGAGAACCATGCAATGTGCACACAAGAAAATCATGCTCAACACCACATGGAGTGACCACAAGACAGGGCAGTATATTAGCGAAAAAAATAATCAGGGATTTCATATGGGCTGGTCATGTTGCAAGAACGTCAGACCACCCCTGGACATTAAGACCCACAACGTAGAACCGCAGAGATCTCATGAGAAACTGTAGCTAGCAAAATATAAGATGGCGTGACGAAATAGACATCTTCAAAAAGTATTGGCTCTGTGACGCCCATGATAGAGAGGTCTGGTGAATCCTGGGGAAGGTCCACGTTCAACGGTGAACGCTGAATGATGATGAAAAAAAATCCATTGAAGAATGATATGACCAGAATATGTTCTATTTATGACATCACTAGCGTTTTCCCCTGAAAAACATACAGAAATATCTAGAGAATTCAATCTAAAGAATCTGACTAAATGTTATTGATTAACCCGTCAGAATAAGTCCCCACCCCATCAAAAATTTTTTTTAGAATGAGTCAAGTGGCATACTGATGCCAATTTAAAAGTCTGTATACAAAACAGTATGACCAGGAGCGCAAGAACACATTAACGAACACAAACAATCACACGCACGTATAAAAAAGGATAGAACCCTCCATCAAATACGAAGACCTTGAGACTGAAATCACAAAAATGTGGCAACTTTGGAAACAATACCTATTGTAAGAGCCCCTGGGTCATAAAAAAAGGGTGCCAACAAATATTTAGGAAGAATTCCAGGAAACCCAAGCTTCTATGAGATACAAAAAATTGTCCTCACAGGCACCGCCCATATCATTCGTAAAGCACTGTTAATGTAAATATTTTGTCTTTTATACAACTATGTACTGTTTCTTGTGTAGCATCTGGTATTGACGCCCCCTTTGTATTAATATGAAGAAAATGCCAGTGCCTACTAAGTTATAGCATTGATTCTTTGCTCTAAGTTTCTAGCCGAATCTCGATGGGCAATGATTACTACTAGACATTAGAAGAAGAAGAAGAAGAAGAAGAAGAATAAGAAGAAAAACAACAACAACAACAACAACGATAATAATAATAATAATAATTCCAAATAATAATAATAATAATAATAATAATAATAATAATAATAATAATAACAACTGACATGATAGGCGAAAGAGAGAGAGGAGACGTTAGCTGAAGACCTGAGGAGACTTATTGTCACTCAGCCTTCAACGATGACCACTGGGCAACCGGTGTGAAACTGTAAATCACAGTATTACTGCGACCTATGAGTACTAGGAGAGGAGGGCTGGAGACTTGAGGAGACTTGCTGTCACTCAAACTCCAGTGGTTACCACCAGGCAACTGGTGTGAGATTGCAAATAATAACAACAATGACAATAATGATAATAATTATAATAATCTTACGTCACATTCGGCAGTCCTGCTATTTTCCCCGGTTCGTATGTCCCCTTGAGGTCGCTGCTATCAGTGAGATTCATGTCCAAAGATAAATGAAGCGTTCGGGAAAGGTTCTGAACGATTTCCAATTCAACTACCATGACTTCCTCCAGTTTGCGATGGGCGTAGATACGCTGGACTATTTGAAAGTCGATTCCAACCATTACTCTCATGAACATACCTGAAAAAAGGTTAAAAAAAAAGAAAAGAAGTGTATGATATTGAATGCTAACTGGCCCATACAGTTGATACTGTACACATCTTTAGAATTCCTGTACAAAAGTCGAAGTGGTTCGACCAAAGAACCAAGCAACTGGTTAATGCATTGAGTTGGTTTGATGGAAGTCAGGTCGGCGCCGTAAGATCTGTCAACTTCGAAACCCAGGAGACACAAATTCAGAGTAGAGTTATATTGCATCATAGTACATTCCCCGAACCCGCTAATCGGTGTTATTGTGACTCCCTAGTTAGGTGGTAGTGATATGTAGGCTCTGAACTTATACTTGACCTATCATCTGATGAAAGCCTGTTTAGCAGGACTTGTTATACGAAATTACACACACATATATATATATATATATATATATAGAGAGAGAGAGAGAGAGAAAATGATTTATAAACAACAAGGGAGACATAGATGTGAGTATGTGTGTGGGTCTCTCTCTCTCTCTCTTTCTCTCTCTCTCTCTCTCTATATATATATATATATATATATGGATATACCCCAGTCACGATTCAAACTGTCCTTTCGCTAATTACTTGCAACCTTTGTAATGAACCGAGGTTCTCCTTTAACCTTCTGCCTAGGAACATTTGTCTGACACCATCTTCAATGATAGAAGCAAACAGTTAAAAAAGTCGTCTCCTTCACCTACCTTGGTACCATCCTCACTTCTGACAACAGCATTGACTGCAAGATCCTACGATGTATCAGCAATCATCCGCCAGCAATGGTATCTTCAATATCTTTTCTCCTAAGGACCTCACCATCAGCACCAAAACGTCTGCGTACTCAGTAGTCTGTCTCTCCATTCTTCTATACGGTTCAGAATCGAGGACGAAATACCAAGCACACAAAAAGACTAGGGCCCTTTCGTATATGTTGTCTCATTGGATACTTCTCATAACCCGATGGGGCTGCATTCCCCATGTCATGATTCTACAAAAACCCAAGAGCTCCAGCATTGAGTCCATGATTGCCAAACAACAACTTCCGTGGATTGTCCATATCGTCCATATGCCTGAGAACTGCTTCCTAAGACTAATACTCTATAATAACTATTCGAAGGCCAGCTCTCACCCGGAAGTCAGAAAAAGCGAATCAAGGACAGCCAAAATGCCATCATCAAGAAGTGTAAGATACTCCCAGCCAGCTGGAAACTCTGGCTACAAACCATGCAGTATGGTGTCGAACCTGCAGATAAGGAGTTGCGATTCCAGAAAACAAGTGCGCTCGTGATCCGCCAGTGAAGAGTACTGCCACTAAAACACAGATGACAATAACCCATAGTCCTTTCCAGCCTTATGATGGGATCCCATGCCTCATATAAAGAATGCGTTGTGCCTCGAACTTCGGGCTCCGAAGCCATCAACGGAGACATTAACGCAACTACAACAACAAATAGGAGGAACTGAACGTCATCGTAGTTTCAATAAACAACCACGAGCAAGCCCAACCCTCATCGGACTGAAACAATGTAATGAACAATAAAACATCTTTGAAAAAAAACATGGATTATAGAAGAGGATTTAAGCTCAGTTTTTGTGAGTAATCCTTTGTTGACTTCACCCTGCGTCCTATCCAGATTCTCCGCTGCTTCTATTTCCATTTCGTCGTGCTGTTGCTCACCTTTTTCTCAATTACAGGTCCCGTCTTTTCAAATGTGAAGAGAGGAACACAATTATAGAAAATCTTACGTACGCATGCGCATACAGACAGATTTGGTTCGATCTCTTTCTTCTTCTTCTTCTTCTTCTTCTTCTTCTTCTTCTTCTTCCTCTCTCTCTCTCTCTCTCTCTCTCTCTCTCTTGCCAAACTTCTACCATTGAGTTTTGACTTTATTATCGTATGTAACAACAATGACGGGTGACAATGACCAGACCAAAAATCACTGACGCTATGCACGAATAACTGTGACACAGTAGGAGAAAGCGTCGACTCCCGAAGCTCAACCCAGGTCGACTTGTTTTGCAAATTTCATTTTTAGGAACTATTGATAAAGGAGTATGAGACTGTATGATATTGTACGGAGAAATAAATTCTGTTTTGTTTACCTTTTAGGTTTTAATGAAGCAAAGGAGTATGACCCGAGCATTTTTACTTTTATTCTAGTGGAGACTCTTGTCTCTTGACTATTTCCGTCGTCCATTCTGTTTTGTACTTTCTATCCTATCCGTCTTAGTTTGTCTGTCTTTCTCTCACTGTCTCTGTCTCTTTCTCTCTCCCCCTATCCCTCACACACGTTTTATTTACCTTTTAGATTTTAATGAAGCAAGGGAGTTTGACCTTAGCATAGCCAATGTTGTTTTGTTATTTATATTCCACTGATGACTCTTGTCACTCGGCTATTTTTGTCGTCCATTTTACGTTGTCATTTTTTAAAACTTTCTAACCTCCCAGTCTAGATCTTTCTATGTATCTGTCTGTCTGTCTGTCTTTCTGTGCAACCAAGCTTGTTCATTACTCTCTCCTATTTCCGTTTGTTCCTTGTCTCTGTTCCTATTATAGTTTTTCCCCCCATTTCTCGTACATTTCTAGCGTTCGTTTTCACATTGTCTTTCCTTTTTTTCTCTCCTGGATTTTGCTCCTTGCTCTCTCATATTCTTTTTATGTCTGGACTAATGACCGACGGACATTTGACTAACGGATATCCCACCGAACGAACAACTCACCAACGAACATTCAGCCCAATAGACATTTAATCAAATGAACACGGGACCCTGGGTGTCTGCTGACATTCTTCCAGAGGGAGACAGAAGGATATATTTTCGGGGGGGGGGGCACGAAAGGATATATTCGGAATATATTTTGGTTACCAGCTATTGATAATACAGTCGTTTTATATGAGAACATTATGATGGGGTTTCATAAGACAATCGTACTACACCATTATTCAACTTTCAAACCATCTCACCGTCAGTGACAAAGCTAGATCCAGGGTGGTCAAATGCACCCCCTACCAAACACCCATCCATGTGTCTCTCTTGATTTTGTTTGTTATCTTTATTTCCTCTTTGCAATGTGATTGTTCAGAGAACAAAACGATACAAACTTTAAGATACCATGATCGTTTGATTGATAGAACATTGAGATGGACCCTTTTCATTCTCCGCTCAAGCCCCTTCATACATTAAATTTTTCACCTGTATGTTGACCATTTTCACGCTCGGCTAAATACCCGTCTGGCTAAGTTTCTGTAGGCTGATGTCCGTTGGCGGAATATGCTTCGACCAAACGTCTGCCAGCCGAATGACCGGTCGCCGGTTCTTTCTCAAATGCTTATCGAGAACAATCTTTTGCATTTTCTCAATGAAGGAGAAGGAGAAGGAGAAGAAGAAGAAGAAGAAGAAGAAGAAGAAGAAGAAGAAGAAGAAGAAGAAGAAGAAGAAGAAGAAGAAGAAGGAGAAGAAGGAGAAGGAGAAGAAGAAGGAGAAGAAGGAGAAGAAGAAGAAGAAGAAGAAGGAGAAGGAGAAGAAGAAGAAGAAGGAGGAGGAGAAGAAGAAGAAGAAGGAGGAGGAGAAGAAGAAGAAGAAGAAGAAGAAGAAGAAGAAGAAGAAGAAGAAGAAGAAGAAGGAATCGCATCGATTTAGTTGTCTGATGCAATTCACTTGTCTGATGTGATTCCTTTGAGATAAATTTACACTGTAAAAGATGGGGAATATATGTACCACTAGAACATGCAAAAATAGAAGCGAAATCTTTCTATTTTTTTTATATATCAAAGATTGTGTCTACTACTCTAGTATAACCAGCGTCTCTTAACCAAGTCGAGCATATCAGAAAGAATAAATATAATTGTCTGGACAACATTGAACGCTTTTTATGACCATCAATGCAATGGAAGAGTTTCCTATCATCTTGGGTACGGGAGATGTCCAAAAGCGTAGACTTGGGCCAGATCACAAAAAAAGAAAAAATGAATCGCCAAGTGGAGGCAACCTTACCTTGTTCAAGATCCAATGCATATTCATTTTGCATGATTTTTTCAGACACGTCCTTGATTTTGATTGCACATGGGGAGGGGATACGAGCCCGGTGACTTCCGTAAGCGTATCCATTGTAGAAGCCGTTCATGTAGATAGTATCTGAATACACAACCGTAGAAATGTGGCCGTTACCAACGGTTGGGAACAATCTTGTATCATCAGGCATTCTGAGGAGAGTGAAAAAAGACAATGTCATAATTGATATATATCTGATAGTGTGCAATAGACAAGACTGGCTGTGCATATCTTAATTG